>VTFQ01000009.1:43809228-43890570 GCA_036281575.1 Ancherythroculter nigrocauda | reverse complement strand
TAGCTATGATTCAGCACGTTTTACACTTATTTTTCAAACTACTATGTGCTTACATCAAAATAATAATAATAATAATAGTTAGGTTCAGTGTTCATATTGTGTTGATGTTGTATTGCGAAACACTGTCATTGAGGTGGACACTAAAGTTAGGGTATGTTAAAGGGTGGGTGAAGGTGTAAAGGTCAACATTGTAATCAAGTTTACTTGAAATTAAAGCTGTAATTACATGCCTCTCCGACAGAAATGATTGTAATACATCGCCACAGTGATGAACCCTGATAAAACTTTCTACTAATCCTGAAGACATTGATTATCTGGTTCAGGTGTGTTTGATTAGTTCTCCAGGACTGAAACTGCCCATTACTGTGACACATTATGTGCAAAGATGTAAAAAAAAAAAAAAAAAAAAAAAAGCCTTATATTATATAAACAGCTTATTTTTAATTGAATTGAAAAGCAGTTGAAGTCAATTTAAGTCAGTATATTTATAAAAAAAAAAAAAAAAGATAAAAACAACAACAGAAACTGAGTTTAGTGTTATATTTGACTAAAAATGTATTGCAGAAACGCACACATTAACTTCTCTGATCAAAGTAACTTGTTTTTGTTACCTGTAAATGCAAGAAACTAATTCAGTTCACATTTATTTGTATAGCGCTTTTCACAATTCATGTAGTTTCAAGAGATTATTGTCCAGTGCCATAATTAAAGGCAGTTGAGCACTAATCACTACAGTCTGCATGATGAAGGTACGGATGCTCTGTAGACGTCTCTAATGTGTTTGATCACGGATGCAGATATCAAGGAGCACGTGAAGCAGATCGAGAAGGCTGTTCTGGGGAAGGAGCCGCGCTTCGTCCTCCGTGCGCTGAGAGCTCTGCCCTCCACCAGCCGTCGCCTCAATCCCAATGTCCTGCACAAGGCCGTGACGGGATTCTTCACCTCCAACGCCGCCAGCAAAGAGTTCCTGCTCAGCTTCCTGGAGCAGGTACCAAAACACTCGCATCTTTCTGTTATTTATCAGATGCTCAGGTGTCAAACTTGGGGAACTGCTTTTTGATTTCAGGGTTTGAACAGGCTTAGAAATGAAAGTTGACATTTTTAGAACAAAGAAAATTTTTGAATGACTCTGTTCTTATTTTAAGCATCAGGTTTGGCTGTATCTAGTTCTGTGATGCATCCCTTTCCTTATGTTTAAAGGAATAGCTCACCCAAAAATGCAGTCATGTCATCATTTACTCACCCTCGTGTCATTCCTAACCCACAGGACTTTCTTCTTCTGTGGAACACAAAAGTAGAAATTTTGATTGTTGGCAAAACAAACAGTTTTGATACTCATCGACTTCCATTGTGTTAGATCGTGCAGATATCCAAAATGTTAGATCGGATGGATCTCCACTTCAGAAAAATCAGATACATTAAATCCGACCTGGACGGCGAATCACAGATATGTTTTCTATCAGCCTGAGAGTTTGAATGAGAAAGCCAGGGAAGAGCAGAAGCGGGGGCCTGTACCATGATGGAAGTTGAACAAACTCAGGGTTATAGGATTAGTTTCAAGTTGACAAAACCAAACCACTCCAATCTGGATTTGTTGGTACCATGACGCTGATCATCAACTCTGTCAAGTCAGGCTTTGATCCTGAGTTTGTGGAGCGCGTGCACATGAATGCGTGACATCAGTGGTGAACAGCCAAAACAGCCTGTGATTCGAAGCTCTTTTGCTGAAGGTTAAGAGATTGAAGAAAATGAAGAATTAAAAATCATTTACACTAAAGAAGATACTTGTCCATGAAAGAGGACAAATAAAAGAAATGATCTTGCTCTATCAAGTGAAGTTAATTTATATAGTTGATAATATATAGCGATAGAGACTCAAACATGTAAGGTCACATGTAGTCGTTTTTAAAGAGTTATCTATTGATTCTACAGCTTATTTATAATGCATATGATCTGTATCATTTTAACTAAATGCTTAATAATAACTGTTAAACTAAAATTACTTGTGTGTAATGGATTAATAATATAGATCATATAATAAGTATATAAATCATATAAAAATTAAAGAATTCTAATTGATTAAAGCCAGACAATTTCATCGTTAAATATTTGTTTTTACTATAAGGTGACCTTTAATTTGGAGGAAGAGAAACTGGAGGAGTGACTTTATTGCATTGGATGTGTCGGTGTCACTTTGCTCACATCTGATTGGTCCCATTTTGGTTCCAGATCTCTTACCCAGAACAAAACCTGCCATGGAGCGTAAGTTACTATGGCGATGAACACTGCTAAAAACAAAGTCACTTTCATGGTACCTAAAACCCAGGATTGGCGCAAACTAATCTGAAATTTACCTGGCTAGCCAGCTAATCCGGCTTCACTGTACAGGCCTCGGGAGACGAAGCGAGTTTATTGAATAATCTTAGTTGTGTATGCGTTATTGCTCATGCTTCGTCTGACCAGTAAAAATCTAACCAGTGTTATTATAAAACAACAAAAACAATGAAAAATTACTGCTTCACAACATCGTCTTGTGACGATAAAAATATCCTCTTATCTCTAACTCTAAAACAAACATCCCTTGAAACCAATGGTCCCTCTAAGCTGCAGAAGAAATAATTGCCGCGCAGAGAACAGACATGAAAATGATTGTAGTAGTTTAAATGAGAAATAATTGCAGTGCCCTGGACAACCGCTATAGAGTTATTGTCGCTATAGAGTTGGAACCGGTGAATGCGGTTTACAGGTTTCATAGAAAGAGAACGATTGAGCGCGTGTGAGCTGGCTGGCCCTGAGCGGTAAGAATACTGTCATGTTTGCGGACTAAATACATCAGTACGAGAGGCAACGCGAAAAGAAATGTGAAATAAAACGTCATGTTTTAATGAAAAGTGGTGAAATTACACTCCCACCACAGGTGTAGCTTGCAAACTCACAATACCTAAGTAAAATAGATTTTTGTGTGTGGTGGTTTCAGGGATGTTTAGATAACTATAAACGAGTTGACGTTCACTTTTCTTAAAAATATTTAGCTATCAGTTTAAATGCTTCAGTTTGTTTTCACTATATAATATATTAAAACAAATGGAAGCATTTAATCTGATATAATACTGTATATCAGTTTAAATACTTAAATATTGTATTATATTTTATTATATTATAATGTAAACCTAATAAAAAATTGATCTCACAAGGGGATTGTTTAGGGCTCCTTGCCATGAAAAATCTTAACCTCCTGGTATATAAAATCTGGGGGAGGACTGAAATTATTTTTTAATAGAATTTCTTGGTAAAGACGTACAGTTAATACAGCAATGTGAAAAAATCTCAAGTAACCTAAAATGTGCTTAATTTAGTGACTGAACTGCTTGTTTTCAAACATATTTAATAAATCACTAAGTTACATCAAGGGTCAAATAAAATAGAACGGCACATTAAAGTTAAATGTTACAGTTGCATGATAAAACCATTTTTGTGTTTGTGTGTGTGTGTGTGTGTTTACGTTCATTGTACAGGTCTGATATAAAGTATGTTTTTGCTCAGGTGGCCAAAATGTGCGCTCAACAGAGAAAAGTTTTGCTCAGCGAGAAAAAAAATTAGAGGGAACATTGCTTGAAACCACACAATCATAGGATTGGAAACCACAGAAAGGAAATAAGTAATATAAAATATATAAAAACATAAAAGACATATGAATAATAAAATGATGAATTAATGATAAAATGATAAATCAAATGACTGCATTAAAGACTAATATTTTTAAATGATTATACAATTAAATTATATTAAAAATCTAAGAAAATAACACAACACATGTATGGTTGTTCTCTTAAGGTAACACACATTGAGAATCTATGGACAATTGCCTACTAGTAACCGCACACTAATAAATCCATACGCTAGTAACATACACTCATCTTTTTAGTGTTTTTGATACTCTGCAAACACTAAAAGCTGAACATTCAAGTAACTATTAGGGATAAGATGCCAATTTTGTCCATTTTTTCATTACCCATACATGCAAGAGCATGAGTTGAATATTTTTCTGCAGCATAAGCCTGCAGGCTGTTTTAGACAGCTAAATGGTTCATTGAACAAACACAAATGACACACCCGAAGTAAAATAACTGCAGCTTTACAGGAACAATCCTGGACTCTTTTGAAACCAGACACTTTTCTACTGTAAGGAACTGAATGTGGGCACTTCATCCCATTTTTCAAATAATGTCCATTGGCTTAACTTGTCAAAAATGATCTGGAAATGCTTAACTTTGAACTCTGAAGTTTTTTGCAGCCCTAAAATGAGACACAAGTTGCTGTGTTGATTTGTAACTGAAGTCTTTCTCCCTCAGCCGGTGGAGAATGAAGGAGACGTGCAGTTCAGGCCTCGCACGGGAAAAGCTGCCGCCACGCCGCTCCTCCCGGAGGTGGAGGCGTATCTTCAGCTGCTGATGGTGGTCTACCTCACCAACAATCAGCGCTACACTGAGGTGAACCATACGTCCGGTTATCAGTGATCTGTGGGAAATGTGAATGAAAATTCATAGGGTTTTATTGTGAATTATGTATATAAAACAGGAATGTCAATGTTAAAGCTATAAAAATCTGAAAAATTTATCAAACAAACATCTGCTGACAGAGCTATTAGATTTCACTGAAGTCCAGCACACTGGGTTTCATGTTGACACTTCAGCTAAACACAGAAAACAACATTGGGAGCTTTTTAATTAAATCTGATCAATCAAAGAAATTGAAAGATTAATCAATTATCAAGATGTCCAAATGATCAGTAGTCGCAGGCCTAAAATCCTCTGATTTCATCTATAAACCCTGTCCCGCACAGGCTCAGAAAGTCTCGGATGACCTGCTACAGAAGATCGGCTCTCAGAACCGTCGTGCTTTGGATTTAGTGGCTGCCAAGTGTTATTACTACCATTCCCGTGTGTACGAGTTCCTGAACCAGCTCGACGTGGTCCGCAGGTGAGCCATTTTTCCAAGGTTCAGCTTGGGAAGTTTCATGCAGTTGTGTTGAGATGGTCACTTCTGTTCTTTAATGACCCAGTTTCCTGCACACGCGCTTGAGGACAGCTACGTTACGCCGGGACGCTGATGGTCAGGCCACGCTGCTAAACCTGCTTCTGCGCAACTACTTGCAGTACAATTTATATGACCAGGCTGAGAAACTTGTGTCCAAATCGGTGTTCCCTGAGCTGGCCAATAACAATGAGTGGGCTCGCTATCTGTACTACACAGGTGAGTGAAGGAGTTATGAATTTATGGTCTGAATTCAATTTGACTAGAGCTTTTCACACTGCGTTTAACACCTGGTCATCGTCATTCTAAACACCGCTTACACACGCTCTTCTGATTGGCTGTGATTTGTGATTGATTTGGAGCCATAAAACACTGAGGCACATCTGGTTAGAACACACAGTTTTGGAGTACAATTAGTCATTTTTTATTATGAAGCTTGGCTGTTTTTTTTGTTGTTTTTTGCATGTGTATTCAGACATCATGTTTAGGTTAGTCAATTTAATAAATAACCATCTGAATCCCGAATCAAACTCAGTGCTTTACTGTCAAATTATCATTTTAATGAGACAAAATATGTAATATTATTAGTAAACAGCAAAGTAATATTGTGACATTATTGTTATTAAATTGTTGGCTGGTTTCAGGGCGGATCAAGGCCATCCAGCTGGAGTATTCAGAAGCGAGGAGGACTCTAACAAACGCCCTGCGTAAAGCGCCTCAGCACACCGCCGTGGGCTTCAAGCAGACGGTGAGTGTTCGCCTGCGTCTGTGCTCTCCGCTCTCCTTCTGCTGTTGCTGTTGCGAATCATGACTGTGTGTCCGTCAGGTTCATAAGCTGCTGATCGTGGTGGAGTTGCTGCTGGGTGAGATTCCAGACCGTCTGCAGTTCCGTCAGCCGTCTCTCAAGAGGTCTCTCATGCCCTACTTCCTGCTCACACAGGGTAACTCACCTCAGCCGCTCTCCTCCCGCTTAACATCGGCAAGCAAAGATTGTGTTATGATCGATATGAATCACCTGAACCGCATATATAATTTAAATCACCATATCACAATCATAGTTTTAATGAAGTCAGTTGTGCCTCCTTCATATCGACGTCTCAGAGGCCGAAGCGCTTTAGATGTAGTTCAAGAAAGGAGCGAATGCTGAATAAAGTGTATTAATTGTTAAATCTAAAATACCATACCTGACTTTTTTTCAAAGTGTGTAATCAGTAACACTACTACTTTAAAATTATGATAAATGTATGTAATCAGTGTAGTTGTGTTTAGCAATCTCCTTCCTATGATCGTTATCTCAGAATAACAGTGTGCCGTTTCTAAACTTCTGGCCCGTCTAGCGGTGAGAACAGGAAATCTTGCCAAATTTAACCAGGCGTTGGATCAGTTTGGAGAGAAGTTCCAGGCAGACGGCACCTACACGCTGATCATCCGTCTGAGACACAACGTCATCAAAACCGGTGAGTCGTGGAGCTCAGAGTTCTGCTTCTCTCTTTACTTTCCTTCGTTTATAATGAACTAGCGGCTCATTTAGCCTTTCTGCAGTACCGAGCACTGACACCATTCTCTACCGGCAGCTTTCAGACACTGACCAATCTTTAATATTTCTTAATGACAAGGATTTTTAGTAGTGCTAGAGAATCAATAAATGTGAATAAGAACGGATTCTGTGGAATAAATTTAGAATATGAATGGCTTCGTTTCATTGGTGTCTGTAAGAAGCTACCCAAATACTAAATTCAGTCAAATTGACTTGACTGAAAATGCTCCAAGGATAATTCTGTGAAATATTTACTTTTTCAGATTTGTCACTTTTTTTTGTTTCATTTAAAGGGGTTCAGTACTGTGGTATTAAAATCGACAATCAGGAAATGTGTTATTTATTTCTAAATTAGCGAATGACATCAGCTCTTCTAATCAAGATGCAAGAGAGCGGAGCTTGTCTTTCACTGCAGGACAAAAACAATCCCTCTGGCCGGGTTAGTAGTTCAGATCCAGGTTTTCTCAGCAGTTCAGATCTGAGGTGATTTCCAGCTTCAGTCCAGCGCGGGTCAGGATGTTGCTTCCAGTGCGACTCTCAGGACAGATGTCGGTCTCTCGCCGTGCTCGACAGGGTCGTGTTTTCCTCAGACGAGGCCCGTGGGATTCAGTTGTGATCTGAAGGGAATATTTGAAGCCTCTCTCCTTGTGTTTGATGGGTCGTCCCTCTCGCAAAAGTCTTCCAGGCAATTTGTTGTTGCTTGATTCTGGTTTGTTAGTGTGCAGCCCTACAGTCCCTCTGAGATATTCAGTACTATACACCTGTAAAGCTCACGTATGCATGTCTCTCCACAGTGAAGGTGCTTCTGTTTCATTCTATACCGAAGCGTGCATTTAAGCCTTCGCAGGAAAGCGTGTCTGACCCTGCTCAGTTTGAGCGTGTGTTCGTTGGCACATTTGGCTGAATGCTAGCCTGTATTTAGGCAGCTGGACGCTTGACGCAGGTGTTTGATGTGTTTCCCGTGTAGGAGTGAGAATGATCAGTTTGTCGTACTCTCGGATCTCTCTGGCGGACATCGCTCAGAAGCTGCAGCTGGACAGTCCTGAAGATGCCGAGTTCATTGTGGCCAAGGTCAGTGTCCAGGTCATCTGACGGCATCACGTCCACACATACAGTGCCACGATCACACTAACTGACACTCTGTATCTCCAGGCGATCCGTGATGGTGTCATTGAGGCCAGCATAAACCACGAGAAAGGTTACGTTCAGTCTAAGGAGACCATGGACATTTACAGCACTCGAGAGCCTCAGCTCGCTTTCCACCAGCGCATCTCCTTCTGTCTGGATATCCACAACATGTCTGTCAAGGTAGGAGAAATGTTATCGTGCGGATTGTTTTAAAATAGTTGCGTATAGGTTTGTGAAGCCATTCGATTGAATTGCAGTGGTAGTCAAATGTGCGTGTGATCCGCTGCGGTTCACTTGAGTGCTGTTAACGGAATCCACCCGTTTCTGTGCAGGCCATGAGATTCCCGCCCAAGGCGTACAACAAGGATCTGGAGTCGGCTGAGGTGAGACGGACACACGGTCACTGTGCACAGAAGCTCCGCTGAAACAGCTTGTTGACAGATTGTCTGCATGTGTTGACAGGAGAGAAGAGAACGGGAGCAGCAGGATCTGGAGTTTGCCAAAGAGATGGCAGAAGATGATGATGATAGTTTCCCATGAGTCTGCAGAGCCTCACATCCTTTTTTCCTCCAATCTTACTCTGTTTTGGTCCCTCATCTTTGCTAACTGCCCGTCTGTTCCTCACAAGAGCTTCAGCTGTGCTCTTATTATAATCCATGAACGTACTGTGTGATGTAACATTATAAACGCATCAGTTCTCCGGTTTTGTAAACTCATGGATGCTTGGTTTTTTTTTTTTTTTGGTTTTTTTTTCACCATTACATGCATCAGTTTTATACATGTGGTTTGCAGCAATAAATCTCAAATAAACAATCGTGTCTTGTTAGAAAGTGTTGAAATGAAAAGCATCCTCTTGTTTTACCAAATGAACAAAATAGACATTCATTTTACTGGCTGAATATGAAGAGGCAGATGGCTGTTAACAGATTATTACAGGAGGAGGAAGCTTGTGTGTTACTGATATACATTTAATCCTGTTTTTTCTTCTGTTTAAATCAAAGGCTTCAGTTAAAAGTGAAATGAGCATTTAACAGATGAATGTTTAGAATGGCAGATAGCGACTTTTTCCCATTTGGAAATGCATGTTTTCCACTGGCAAAGAACTATGAATTGTCCAAGGATTTGCGCTTTTATGTATATAATTAATTAATTAATTAATTAATTAATTAATGTCCTCCTGACTACCAGCTAATGAGTTTTGTCCTCTGTAGAGGACATTATATTTTTTATATTTTTTTTTATATGGGTCTGTCACGTGATTAAGGAACGACTCAACAACCCGAAAGACTCATGAGATGAACTAATCAGTTCTCTTTCCGGCTCAGACTGCATTGACTGAAACAGGCACGTTCAAGCAGTTCAAGCTCAAACCGGTGCGCAATGTTTTGCTACGGTTTCCGGGTTGAACGACATGTTTCCTGGAAACGGTGTGCAACAGGTTTGAGATACGTTTTCTCTTGTTTTGTGGGTGTGTCAAAAATCTCAGCCCAATCAGCATTAACATGCATATAAACCACGTGGTATTAAAGAGACATCCTGCACAATGGGTATGAATGTAACATAAAAGTACTATACATATGTATACATTTTGCTATTGTATTTTGGAGTTACACTTTAATAAACCTTTCTATTCTCCTCTGATTATATAATGGTAAATATTACAATATCGTAGCACAACAACAGTGATCAGAAATAACGATAAGCCTAATACTCACAATAAAAATAATGTCATATAGATCATTTAGTCTCGGGCGTAAGAAGTGGATTATCCTTCACCTGAAGTGTTTGTCTTTTCATCCTGAAATGCGAGGCAAATGTTGGTTCACAATAATTAGAAGTTTCCACAAATCCCTTCACTCCATTGGGATGTTCTCTTTTATTATGGACGGCGAGGGCAGTGACTGTAACATCGAGTGTATTTTGCAGTATTAAACACGCATTTATACCGATTTCATCAGGTTCCGAAAATTCTTCAAAAAGAACACAAAGAATGGCCTTCTTAGCTGCCATAGTTGCAACTCTTGCGTCATCAGAACAGGGTGTTCAACGCGCCACCGTTTCCGTTTAAAACGTTTTGCAACGTTTTGTCGGGGCTGAACGCAGCCCAGGTGAACTACTACTAGCAGTACAGAACCTATAGAATATTGCGCATGCACGACTGAACGAATCACCCCCCGAGACGACTCGTTCTTCTCGAGTCACAATAAAGATTCGTTCAAAATGAACGAATCGTTCAAGAACGACACATCACTAGTCCAAATACGCACACTTGTGGTCTTTGCACTTGACCATTTGTCTACTTACATGACGTATTTCCTGTGTTTGACTCGGGTAGGTGTGAAGACTTGCAAGTGTGTGTAGAACTTTTGATTACCCGATTAGACACACTTATAGTCTTGCAAAAAATGCAAGCATTTACAGAGCTTTTTAAAAAATGATTATTTTCAATACTTTGCTATTGTAAAATAAACTTCTGAATGTCTGCTCAGTGGTCGCTATGTAAATAACAGAAGACACAAATTTAAAATTGTGGTGCTTCTTTAAGTCATAAAAGCAGTTGCAAATGATGTACAAAATACACGCACCCTACACATTTTTGCATCAATAAAATGTGTAACACTTTATATTTTACTACCAAATTATTTGTAATATATAGTTAATTTAACTTACAGTCAAATGTTTTCCTTGACATATCGATTTCGGGGCATTCCCGAACATAATGCATGATGGGATACGCTTAGCCTCAAATTGCGCTCAGAAGCGGTATTCAAGATAGTGTGGGTTTAGTGTGCGTTCAGGGTACTTGGGCATTGTTACGACATGGGACAGTCTTGCGCACTTCCTGTCGCGATGACACACACACACACACACACACTATTCATTATTAGTTTATTCACTATAGTTTAAAAATGGTAATAGAATATGACAAGGTCTCAGAGTTAAACTGTCAGAAAAAAATAATCTTAATTATGTCAGATAACACTTAAGCAAAACATGATCAGGTCAAAGTGTGAATAATTGTTGGTCCCTAATTTATCATCATTTTTACTGGTAGTCCACTGTATGAAGAATTTTGGGGTATAATATGTCACAGTTTACTTTATTTTGGTATCCTCACTTACATAAATGAACTATAGTGTCCTGAACCCACTAGTAAAAATATAAAAAATTATATCTAGTGTCTGAATAATTTTTGGTTTGAATGTATATACTTTGCACAGTGCTAGGTAGATTTTAGGTAATATAATATGACTTTTTTTGTTTACTTTTGACCAAAATTGTCACACAGATTTTAATAAGATTTTTGTATAATATTGATCTAAAAAATACAAAAAGAAATAAAATAGCCTATATTTAATTCTCTACACACAACATGAAGTGCATTAAACATTATTACATCAAGTTTAAACTGGGGTTAGTGAGTAAATGAAAAGCTAACAGTGAACTGGATCATAATTTTATATTGAAAAACTTTTAAAATAAAAACAATCAAAATAAAACACTTGAACAAATGTATTATTTGTTCACCTGAATGATGTGTTGTTAAAGTATTGAAATATTAACTTAAATCTCAGGGAACTTAAATATTTTAAGTTTAAAGGTGCCGTAGAACGTCTTTTTAAAAGATGTAATATAAGTCTAAGGTGTCCCCTGAATGTGTCTGTGAAGTTTCAGCTCAAAATACCCCATAGATTTTTTTTATTCATTTTTTTTAACTGCCTATTTTGGAGCATCATTAACTATGCACAGATTCAGGCAGTGCGCGGCCCCTTTAAATCGCGCTCCCCGCCCCAAGAGCTTGCGCTTGCCTTAAACAGCATAAATGGATCTTTACAAAGTGTTCGTCATGCAGCATGTCTAATCGCATAAGTATGGTATTTATTTGGATGTTTACATTTGATTCTGAATGAGTTTGATAGTGCTCTGTGGCTAAAGCTAACATTACACACTGTTGGAGAGATTTATAAAGAATGAAGTTGTGTTTATGAATTATACAGACTGCAAGTGTTTAAAAAATGAAAATAGCAACGGCTCTTGTCTCCGTGAATACAGTAATAAACGATGGTAACTTTAACCACATTTAACAGTACATTAGCAACATGCTAACGAAACATTTAGAAAGACAATTTACAAATATCACTAAAAATATCATGATATCATGGATCATGTCAGTTATTATTGCTCCATCTGCCATTTTTCGCTATTGTTCTTGCTTGCTTACCTAGTCTGATGATTCAGCTCTGCACAGATCCAGACGTTCTGCCCTTGTCTAATGCCTTTCCAGTGTTGGGGAAGCTACTCTGAAACTGTAGTTTGACGAACTACAAGCTACTCATAAATTAAAGTAGTTAAACTACATTCAAGCTACCCTTCTGAAAAAGTAGTTAGCTACATTACAAGCTACTAACAAAAAGTAGCTAGCTACATTGAAACTACTTTGATTTTTTTTTTAACTGTTAGTAAAGAATGTTTAAGTAAATGTTTGGGGTTTAAAACAACGCAATGCACTACAATTATTATTTCAAAGTGTACCGTTTTATTATGTTGTGTATATCAAAAGATACAATACTCAAATGTAGCCTATATGACTGTCAAAGTACCAAACTGCTACAAATGTCACACCAATGCAGGCCCGGCTCTATGCACCTAAGCACCCTCAAACACAAGCAAAAGCAAGAGCACCCTCAGTTGATACTGTAAGAATATCATATTGGCGAAACAGATTTGGCACATGCTCCAGTGCCTGAACATAGCCAATGACAGAGCCATAGCCAACAGACCAATCAGGGGTGTTTAAGTTAGTTAGAATCACCGGAAGACACGCCAGAGTTTTTATTCAGCACTGAGATTGCACGCTCATTGTGCAGTGTAGACAGCTATAACTGAGTTATGACTTTTTAGTGATTATAAAGGAAGCACTCTTTGTACGCTTTATATTCAGAATTTTAATACAAGTTTTGTTTTTCATGCTATAAGAGGACCGACGACCAATTGCACTCTGCAGTTTCAGAAGTGATATAAATACAGTACATACAAATGCAGGATTCACGCTCAAAATCACTACCATAACCATAACATGGGACAAAAATATGAAATAATAATAATAACAAATAACAATAAGCAATGCAGACAAGAAAAATATTTGAATTTTTTTATCAATATTTTTTTACCAATTATTTGTAAAATTAATGACTTAAATCTCACTGTACATTCTTGTTAGGGTGGAGCCGTTGTTTATACATTACATCTGCACTTTACTATAGCATCCTGACTAATTTCAGGAGCACCCTCAGTGATTTGATTCTGGTACCGGACCTGCACCCATGGAAGAACAAAATATATGCAACTTAAATTGGACAGAAATATGCATGTTAAACTCACAGCATATGCAGTGATGAAGCTTTGAGACGCGAATCATGTGCTTCTTGCGTGAACATCATTCTGAAACCCGCGCAACCGATTTTATTAGATCAGCCTTTGTCGTGTGATAAACGCACTAAGCTCGCAAATTTGTTTTCTGTTCAATTGACGGATGCTTTACCAATGCAATGACGCAAAACACAGCGTTAGTGATCTTAGGTTCATTATGACGGGACAGATTAAATTATGGTGGGTCACCACTGTAATAAAATAGTTCGCATACATTTGATATAGACTGCATTAAAGCAGGCAGGGCTTGACATTAACTTTTTTGCTCACCAGGCAGCCATTGTGGCTAGTGGTTTTCCAAAGTTACTAGCCACTCAGCACTTTCTTTGGCCACAATTTTGCTGTTGGGAAAATTACATTTTATATGATTAAAGTTGACTTTGGCATGCTTAAATTACTTGATTTTGAATCATTTTACTTGATTTACAAGATTTAAAACCCTTTTAAACTTTCAAATAAAGATTGACCACCAAAATCAAGACTACATTGTATATCAGCTGGTATGTACAGTTATTTTTGTTTGGCTATATAAAAAGAACAAAGCAAATTACAAATAGTAATTTAAAAAAAAAAAAAAAAATTCAGATACGTTTATTTAACATGTATGCATTTATTTAACATCTTTTGTTGTGTGATTAACATTGATGACAGACAGGTAGCCTATTTATTTGGGGGCTGCTGAATGCATGGACGTAATATACTGACACATATTCAGTTTTTTACCCACCTGTTTACGTCCACTTAAGTCATAACCGACTATATCCGCGCGAGATACTTCGCACCATTGGGCATTTTGACATCTGTGTGTGCGGATATTTGACTATTCAGGCGCAAGGAGAACTGATTGCGCGCGCGACAGAGAGAGTGCGCACGCGAGAGAGTGCTTCTGTTGTGTGTCATTCAGCGCAATTCCGCCTATCCGCCTTGACTGCAAGTTAATCGATAGAGAATTGTGATACGAAGAGCTTGGCTACCTTTCATTTGGCTGTAGGCTGAAATTATATTCAACCCGCCAAAGTGGCCAGTGGGAGTGGCTGTCGTACCCGCCACAGCTGAAATCTACCCGCATTTGGCGGGTTGGCGGGTGTTAAATGTCAAGCCCTCAATTTAAAAAGGCCATTATTCACCTGTATATGCTTTAAGTCTTCGACACAGACAGCGTTTTAATCATTTGTTTATAAATTAGGCATAACCTTTACTAATCGATTTGTGCAGTGTGAACCCATCCTGTCCTCACATAATCATCAGGCGATCTCTTCTCGATGAACTGTAAAGCCGCAAGATGCGTGATATAACAATAGATGGCGGTAATGCACGATTTTAGCTCGTGATCTGAAGACGTGCTGCTTCAATGCATCGCAGGCTCGTCAGAATGCTTTTGGTCGCGCTACACCGCTACTTGCTTGAAAATGTAGTTAACTACTGGAAAAGCTACACTGTTTTAAAAGTAGCTGAACTACATACAAGCTACTGAAAAATGTAGTTAAACTAGTAGCGCCGCTACATGTAGTTAACTACTTCCCAACACTGTGCCTTTCATAATGTTGGGAACATGGGCTGGCATATGCAAATATTGGGGGCGTACATATTAATGATCCCGACTGTTACGTAACAGTCTGTGTTATGTTGAGATTCGCCTGTTTTCTGGAGGTCTTTTAAACAAATGAAATTTATATAAGGAGGAGGAAACAATGGAGTTTGAGACTCACTGTATGTCATTTCCATGTACTGAACTCTTGTTATTCAACTATGCCAAGATAAATTCAATTTTTGATTCTAGGGCACCTTTAAAGTTCTGTTTCGCAGCAGAAATTCTATCAGTGTGGATCAGAACTAATTCATAAACCCTTGATATAACTACACGATTTAATTAGATGTATTAAAACAATATAATTAGTGTTCTTTAAAAAAATATTCAGTCTTGTCTAAAATGGGTTTTAACACAAACGGCAAAACCACAGGCTGTTCTTTTATTTATTGTTATTTGTTCATTTAAATCAATGTAAAATAAGAGTTTAAATATTGTGTCCATTATAAAAGGCTGTCCAATCAAGCCTTTACATTAAGTATAAGACAGAAAATAAGATCTAGTTCAAGATGATTTGAAGTGTTTGTTCACCGTAAACCTGATCTCTTTATTAACTATTAATTATTCAGTTCTTATTAACTATAAGACTTTCAGAAAGGTGAATCAATGACAAAAGCAACTGAATCAGAACACCAGATTTCTCTCATTATGAATAGAACTGAGGATTTATTATCATTATTGTTATTATTATTAAACAAAAGTCAAGTACAAACATTTAAGGCATATTTCAACAATCATAGATCTGTTTTTTTGTGTTGATACAGCATTTAAAGAAAGACAAAACATCAGGAGAACAAAAAAAAAAAGGGGGGGGGGGTCTTTTATTATTAACATAAACAAGTCCAAAAGCAGAAACATATTTTCATGTTGATTAGGGTAATACTGTTTAGATAACACATTTCTTATAAACTTATTCTTAAACTGTTTGCTATTTAAACTAATACCTTCAATCCAGAGAGATCTCATTTCTGAAGGAGAGTTGGAGTTCATTACGAACTGCTGAATCATTGTTTTCAGGGGTGTTGGGATGGACTTTATCACTCTGTTGAATTCTCTAATTGGGCACTGGAAACTAAATGTATCACAGAAGTCTCTGTAGAACAACTAATTACCAAAATGACTTACTACCCTAAAAACAATGCTTTCATATTCCTCAGAATATATGTCTGTTGCTCCACAGAAGTCAAGTCAAGTCACCTTTATTTATATAGCGCTTTTTACAATGCAGATTGTGTCAAAGCAGCTTTACATTGATAACTGGTACATAATTTTGGCTGCACAGCAGCTCTTAAAGAATAGTGTCAATGCAGGCAGATCAAAGCACTGTTGAATAAATGTCAAAAATACTGTTGAATATCAAATGTCAAGTCAAATGTCAAGTGTCCCCAACTAAGCAAGCCAAAGGCGACAGCGGCAAGGAACCCAAACTCCAACAGTTGACATCAGGTGACAAACAAGTGGCAAATTTAAAATGGAGAAAAAAAAAACCTTGGGAGAAACCAGGCTTAGTCGGGGGGCCAGTTCTCCTCTGGCGAACAGTGCTTTGTTACGAATCAGGTTGCTATCATAAGTCTGATAGGATCGCAACAATCAAAGTATTTATTTCAGTTCCATCCAGTTGAGGATCGTATTCATCACGCCGGTATATGGACGGTCTGTTGAGGAACTGTGGCACTGGCTGTCGTGTCGATGAAGTGTGGAATTATGTTTAAACATCAGGTTCCAGTACAGAAGAACTTGCTGGTGGAAATCAGATCATTTTACAGTTTGTGAAAATCAATAGAACCGAGGATGAGTTTCATTAAACTGAGGGAGTAATGTAGAAAATGTTGATATATATATATATATATATATAAAGTTATCCATTTTTGTTTGTTTGTTATTGTTTTGACACATTTATGAGAAAAATGTATTCTACCTGAATAAACAGGCACAATTAACCTCATCATAATAATTCAATTATGTTTTATAATTAAACGTGTGCTAACAGTATTCCTCTGTTGTGTAACTGTTGAATTCCTCTCAGATGCATTCATTCATTCATTCAATCATTTCAAATTCAGTAGGGTATAAGGGGCTAAAGGCGCCTTTGATTTTATTTTCCTCTAAACCAGTGGTTCCCAACCACATTCCTGGAGGACCCCCAACACTGCACATTTTGCATGTCTCCTTGATCAAGCACACCTGAATCAAGTCATCAATTCATTAGCAGAGACTCCAAGACCAGAAATGGGTGTGTCAGACAAAGGAGACATGGAAAATGTGCAGTGTTGGGGGTCCTCCAGGAATGTGGTTGGGAACCACTGCTCTAAACCACTAGATGGCAAAAAACTTGCCGTAGCACTTTCCAAAATGCACGTGAAAATTTGTCTGATCCTTGACGCGATCTCGGGCAGCAACACAAAGTTGATTCTGATGTAGTTTGATGTAATATTTGATGTTTTTTTTTTTTTTTTTTTTATGTTGTTGATTTAAGTAGCAAATGAGAAACTATTAAATTAATGTTTGTATTTTCAGACAAAGGTCTTCTTAATGATTTTCAGTTTTGTTCAAGGTAATTCAAGCAACAGTTTTTCAATAACAAAAGAATATGTAGAGGTATGGTATTTGGGGTAAAGAGCACCCCTGCTGTTGGGGCAAAAGGCACAATAATTAACATGATAATGAATAGCTGTCTGACTGTTCCACATGGTTAGATTCAGATGGCAAATATCATATCAAATTGGGTAACCATCTTAGAGATAATACCCATATTTAATGAAACAATCATATTAAAAAAAAAAAAAAACATCATTTCATAATAAAATCTAATTTATTGTTACTACTGTAAATCTATATGAAATATTATGGGATCTCCTTCAATACTTTCAGAATCTTTACTTTTTTTTTTTTTTAAGTATTTCTGTATTTTTAAAATATATTTTTATATTAAAATAGGCCTATTTTAATGACAGTATAATTATTGAACACAAATGAATTATTTTATTTATCAAAATAAACAGAAAATAGTACAAACTTTGCTAAAGTGATTCTTTTGAACAAGTATTGACCTAGACATTATTAAAAAAAAAAACATTATTTTAGCTAAAGTATTTTTATCAACACAGTGTGCCTTTTACCCCCTCACCACCTCATACATTTATAAGATTTTATACAAAATTAACCACTTTTATGATTTATTTTCACACAAAATCTATTGCTCCATCAATGTTCAATACAAACATTTTTTTCCCCCTGCAATCATACACTTTGAGAGTAGTGAAAAGCACATTTTTTCTTAAGGTGTGCCTTTAGCCCCATTGTACCCTAACTTCCTGAGCAATTATTCTGATTATCTCATGCGACTTCCTGTTGAGCTGACAGAGATCAGAGTCATATTAAAAAATGGCGTTTCCAAACCGAATGGGAAATAATGGATTGAGCAACTATCACTCTCGTCAGTCAAACAGTGACGCTCGAGAGGAGTGGTTTAGCTATGCTTGTGGTTTCTTTCTTCCTGCAGTGACAAAACTGAAAAATTCCCAGGAGCTGCTCGAGTAAATATCCGCGTAATTAATCCGTATTAGTGCGCTATTAAATGAGTGTCATATTCTACAGTACAACTGTACTCATATAATTAAATGTGCCTCAAACATAAGGGACATTTTTGCTGACGAACACTTACTTTGATTCACACGAGCAGAAATAAGTGCAAGAAAAAGAAATAAATCACTATCATCTTGTTCCCCCTTTCACTTTTCCTGCGTGACTGATGTAAATCCAAAGAACCGGAAACCTTTTCCCTTCTTTTCTGGTTTTCGCAACGCATCTCATACGGCAGGACACGCAATAATCCAGCATAACTCATGAAAGTTTCCCTAGTTGGACAATCTCAATGGGTTTAAATAGCCTAGAAATCTGCAGTAAAATATTATATACACCTTGAACCACAATGAAGTTCTACCTCAGTAAGTAGATCTTAACCATTTTTAAAAAATATACTTAAGTATGAATAATGATTAAGAAATTAAGATAAAAACCAAACAAAAATCAAATATTACAACTTCATCTGCCCTGTTTGCTGTGCACTGAATGTCTATAGCTTGTGTTTGCTTCAGTCATTGTTTGTGATAAAGACTGTTTTCCTCACTGATGCATTAAACACTGTTTTCACCACGCAGTTCTTGCAGTGCACTGCTGTTTAGCGCTGGTTTATTCCGCGCCGCTCCGCGATCCAAAGATGACGCACGCGGTGGAGAGCGCCATGAGTTTAGCCCAGAAGATTCTGCGCGACATTCCCGGAGCGCACGAGGCGTGCGTCAAAACGACGGTGAGCATTTTTACCTCTTTACTTTCGACAAATAAACAATTAAATTAAATCAGATGTTACATTTTATGAACAAACGTCATACTAGCGCAAGTATTAATATATTGTACTTAATGTATTATACTAATAACTAATACATTCTTGTCAAATTGATCTTATTTGGTCTTCCACCTGATTACACGATCCATTTCAGTGGACAACAGTGACACAGAAGGGCATTATATTCTGCTAGAACTTCATAATAATGGAGACGGTGTTTGTTTGCAGGGTTTGACCCTCTCCAGTGAAGCAAAAGACTTGGAGTATTTATTGAATGACATCGGCATCCCTGCGCCTCCAGTGCTCAAGTCAGAGGAGCTCACCATGGTAAATACTCTCTAACATGGCAAACTGTGTGTAAGCATGGTAAATAAATAATTGTAAAAAGCAGACAATAGTGTTCAGGAAAATGATTGAGATGCATGTTGCTATTGATGATTTGAGAGCCAGAGCATTTTGAAACAGATGAAGCCGTCTGTCTGTCCTGCAGGATAGAAGCTCTTCTAATTTATGGATCTATTTATGAATCAAACCTGCACATGTTAGAAGTCGAGTTTTGATCACTGGCATCAAATGTTTTGAATAAATGATTTAGTTTTTTATGATACTGAAGCTTGCATGTAAAAACATTTTCAAAGAGGTGTTTAACAACTCTTGACTGTTTGTTTGTCCAGGAAATGAGTTTAAGCCGTATTGTAGAGGGTTTGGAGCTACACCACAAACTTCTGCAGCAAATCGGAGCCGTCTTGAGCTCCACAGAAGAACTGAACCTCCTTCTTGCAGATGTCACAGATCTGTCTGCTCAGCTGCATGAGGTATTTGGCACGTTTCAACCTCTTTAACATTGCTTAAAGTCACCCTCAATTCAAAATGGACAATTCCTGTTCTTTAATGGAATATTGCAGTGTTTATTCTAAATGATTTATCGGTGCACATCAACATCATTTTAAATTCATGCTCCTTGTAATCTTGATTCAGAATAACTTCCCGACATCTTCTCTTCTCTGATGACGTTTACTGACCCGACTTCTGTTTCATGCTGACTTTAAAAACAAATAATGTTAGATTACTATATGTGGCTGAATACATACCATTTTAGAGTAATTAAATTACATTTAAATAATGCTGCTTTATTATTATGTTTTGAATGAAAAAAGGTAGAAAACTTAGTTTAGGTAGGAAGATTATAGTCAAGCATCTGAAATTCACCGGTCTTTCGCATTTTCTACAGTATGCAGTATTGCGCACACACTTCCAGGTCAACAGAGATGTGTCCCAATTCACTAAGCAACACTCAGCATTTTCTTTCTAAAATGACCTGATACAGATATTAGTTTAGATTATTAACGCTGCTCTCTCTTCTTGCTCAGATGCAGCGGCTGGCCAAGATTTCCAGTACAGAATCCAAGAAAGCGTTTACACTGCAGCTCAACGGCGATTATCAGGTGCGAGTGGCGGCTCATCTTTCCCTCAAGCAGCTGCGCAGCTTCATGCAGGATGTGTTTCGCAGTCTACGACACATCGCTTTGTCTAACTAGGTTGACCCACAGTGACCTAACCAGGCCTACGACACAGTGTCCACTTGAACAAACTCTGTATTTTCTGTGTGAAAAAATTTTTGTAATGCAAAAATTATAATGGGTCTCCTTGCTACAGTTGAATTCAACTTTGGAATAACCCTATTGTTTTAAATGGAAAATTATTATATGACTTTTATATATTTATTTATTATAGTTAGTATTATTTTTATGATGTTATTTATATTGACAGAAGTTGTACCCTATGGGTGCGGTGTAGGTTTCTATTTAACCAGATTTTTATTTATTTCTGATTAAATATTATGTTTCACCAACATGTGAATAACTATTAAAATTTTTCTGAAAAAAAAGCTTTTTTTTTAGATTTTGTCTCAAATATCCAAATTTTGACATATTTATGCTATATGCCATCTTAGTGTGAATACCATACTTCAGAATGTTATGTCTGTATTAATCTAAACTCTAGAGTCAGTAAATTCTGTGAACTGTTCCCTCATTTTAACCCTGTCTAAGCTGTAAAGTTAATTTCTCAAAAAAGAAACAGAGAATGACCACAATTTGAAATTTAAATGTTTGAAGTATGTTGGATCAGCATTGAAAGTTTTATGAAAGCCAACAGCACACATGGATGTGATAGTGACATTGATCTAACAGTGATTTATAACTGAAGGTTAGGCAATTTTATATCTCTGGAAAAAAAAAAAAAGTTAGTGGCTGCTCCACAATCAGTGCGACGTTTTCAATATGACTTGCTCAAATCCAATGCTCTAATCTTGACCATTTGCTCGGAGCCCCAACACTGGTCAATTATAGCCTCCATGTGAACTCTTCTCAAAAATGTGGCAAGTTGAAATTATTAGCTTTCAAGCCACGTCTGAACCCTATCTGACTTGAATGAATCAACCAGCACTGAATTCTACATAGACTCAAATGGACATGGTTAGTGGCACTTGAAGACTAGATTGAGAGGCATAACTCCGACATTTGACAAGTAATTACATAATGCAATAAAGAAAAGAAAAAAAAAAAAAAAGTCTGGACCCCAGAATGAAGGTAGTGGATGCCCATCTGAAGGGGAGTATTTCACAGAGTCTAGAACAGCTGTAAATCAATCATCACAAAGTGCAAGGAGAGAGATTTTCTGGGCGAGGTCAAGCTGGACATGAGTCTCTGGCCCCGTTTATCTGGAAGACGCATTTTGGTCGATTGAATCACAAGTGGACGACACTGAATACAGGTGCAAACAGGGTCTAAAATGTTTTGAGCTTGTCCACTTTCGACCACTTACAGAGGTAGTTGAAAACACATTGGACCGGACTGCAAATGAGCTCTAACTGAGACCACCAACTGACCTCATGCGTAAACATTATAAGAAGTTCTCTAGCCAGACAGAGTTTAAACTTTACCCAGGTCCTACACTCCCCGCTCTGCGCGGGCCTCGAACCTGGGTCTCTGGCGTGGGAGTCGGACGCTCTAACGAGGAGGCTAAAGGCTGCAACCTCTAGCACCAATCGCTAGAGCATCTCTTGAGATCAGAGGAGTGAGGTTTACTCGCACAGCGACTTTAGCTGGCCTCTGTTACATCAGCTGGAGTCCCAAGTTTGGTTTGAAAATCTGTCAATTAATTTTCCTATTATCACTATGAAGCTGCTTTGAAACAATCTGTGTTGTGAAAAGCGCTGTTTAAATGAACATGACTTGACGACTTGAAGACGAAAAACGTACCAAGAACAATGTTCTCTCACAGTTCACCAAACACACACACACACACACACACACACAGCTGCTCTCGGCAAAGCGTCACAAGAGACGGCGTTAAACTATCTCATGTCTCAAAGTACATAACATTACAACAATAATAAACGTGAACAGCTTAGAGAGCTTGTACCTGACCGTTGCAGATTAATTTCAGTGTTGACACTGTTCACACTGGATACCCATAATTCCGAGTCCGGCTGAATCGATACGAACAGCTCCGGTTAGAGAGCGTCACGGGTTGCCATCTCGTAGTTTCGGTAGTTATGGCGAGAACGCAGCATAAGCTCGTTGTTTTGATTCGGTAGGAAGCGGTTTGCTCGCGGTGCTCGTGACTGAGGTCTCGTATAAACTCTGCGTAGCGTAAAACGCGCTGATGACGTATGATGTCTGCGCGAGCGATGGTTTGTAAAAACACGCTGACAGGCAGGTAGGACATCGTATCATTTCATTCGGACCGAATATAAAGATTGGATGAACATTTTATGGTCCTACGCCTTCCACAGACGATATATAGTTATAAAAATACAACTTCATGTAGTTGAGAATTAACTTGACTATTAGAAACTTTATTGTAGCATCACAGATCCAGAATTATCAGCAAGACTGTAAATACACCTGTAAATTCTTCTGATAATGTTTAGTCACGAGGGTCAAGATTATGCGTGCCAGATTTCATGCAAATCAGACCGACAGCCTATAGGTGACCAGAGAAACGTGTTGAGAAAACTGTGTATGTCCAATTTCACTTCTGTCTGCAATTTTTCCACAAGCAGTGACCTCACATTTAAAGCCGTTCTAAAGTTCATGTTTACAGTCCATTAACTGGCCTTAAGTTTTGCAAAGCCAATTCCATAATGTCAAGGTAATGGTGCTCACCATGACCACGGTTCCACTTATTTCATATGGACACATGCAGCAGTCAGTAAAGAAAGAAAACTACGCAGGAAAGCATCAGCATGAAACACCAAAACTTTTAAGTGGCTCATTTATTTGCTTCAAAACGACTGATAAAAGCACCAGGTGGATTGAGGGTTCACGTGTATTTTGTGAACATTGCAAATGTGACATCCATCAACAAGTACACCGTTTCAAATCAGGTTCTTTATGAATCACAATGTTTCCAGTAAAGGCAGATCCTCCAGTTGAGTTGGCTAACAGCTCTTCAGCATCTACTAGTTTTTGGAAAGCTCACCCCCCCATTAGTTAAGTCTATAAAACTTAATGAAGCACATTTCAGAACAATGCTGAACATCAACATGACCCACATACGTGTGGAAAAAGGGGAAGAGACATCCAGCAGGTTAACCCACAATACTGTCAGGTCATCTGATCCAGTGAAGATGGGAAATTAAGGCATTCTGTATAACGGTGCCGCCTTGATGGAAATGACTCTGCATTACAAGGAAATTTATCAGAAGTACAAACAGAAAGGTTTAATTTAACTTTATTTTCATATCAATGGAAAAATATAACCTCATACAAATGTCTGATTCTGTCCATTGTCTCTTTTTAAAAGCTTGGTGAATGACTCCAATTAAGTGCCGCAAGAAACTTAAAAAAAAAAAAAAATTACAACCAAAGCACATCAATGCAAATAAATTTGTGACATCGTTGACATGTTTATTTTGCATCTTCTACATGTTAACATATTAAGCTCAAGTCCATTGGTATCCGCATGGATTTGGCACTCATTTTCCTGCAAAACAAATGAAGGAGAATAAAGTAGGATGTGGAAGTGTCTAATTCCCGTACCCCTCGAACACGGAGCGCTCCGCTAGATCTCTCACCTCGAGTGGCAAAAGTCTTCCCTTTCTAGGGCAGGCGAAAGCTCTGCATATCTGCACAATCCATACTAATAAGAGAACCATTTATTTTTATTTTATTTTATTTTTTTAAAAAAAAGGGAAGGGGGAAAAAAAAAAATATATATACTGCAGCAATTGACTTCCAGAAAAGCAGGACGAACGCTCAGCGCCAGTTCACCCGAGTGCTGCCCGTCCCTGACTACCTGCCGCTCGCCTATGTTTACATAAGTGCTTCTCACTGAATTTGCAAACAAGATTTATCATGTTTATTTATTATTGGTTGAAATAGTAAGAGGGGATGTGGAAACAGCGCCCCCTCCGTTCATTCACACACTCACACTCCAGTCACGCCATTATAAACCCCAGCAGCAGCATTTCCTTCTTGTTTGCATCTTCTGACAAATGAATTGTGTAATAGGGAACAATCTGCAGTCGCAACACCTTAAACGTGCTTAAAGATGAATTCTGCAGATGCACAATGAACAAATCGGTCCTTTCTTTAGCCGGCAAGTTTGCACTAATATGATGCACTAGCTTTTCAAACACAAGTGTGTACAGAATGTAGATCATTTTTAATATTTTTTTTTGTGGGGTCAGAGACACATGTTCTGCACATGGAGAAGAGGTGAAGGTTGTGGGCCACTGAGTTTTTCTGCTGGCAACTGCTGGAATTGAACTCTGAAGGTGGTGTGATGTCTCTCGCACTCTTTCTCACTCGCTCACATTCTCAGACACTCATCTCAGCGCACACGTCACTTCTGCTTCGACTTCTATGTGTAAAAGACAGAAGAAACCTCAGTGGGTTTGATTTCCATTATTCTTGGTAGAATTTCCACAGCCAGTAATCTGAAAAACAACAAGAAAACAATGAAGTAAAACTTTGTGGCAAACGTTAGATGAACTTCACACGAACATGGCACATTTCACCCCAAAATGAAGTCTTCACTTTTCTCTTTGCTGTTTTAAGCATCTAATTTTTAGGACCAACACAGGCCTGTTCAGACAGACAAATATTTGCATACTGTAATAGAACAGCTCTGTTTGGGGAGGGGGAAAAAAACAAAACAAACACTGAAGAAAACTGGCCAATCAATACATGCCCACAAAAAGAATAAAAGGAAATGAGAAATATCAGAGAATTGAAGAGAATGAAACTTTTTCATCCAGGACATCTGATGTTTTTTCTGCATTGGTCTGAACAGAAATCATGTGATGGGGGGGGGGGGGACAAACAAACAAACAAAAAAAAACTAACTTTTGTTGCTGAACATTCATGTTTGTGTGAACAGGCCTGAGGACTTCTGCATTGTGACATTCTCAGCTGTCATTAAATCAGATGAAATTCATCCAGAGCCACCTTCATTTGTGTACAGATTAATTAAATCTGATTAGTGAGGGTTAGTCACGTACCAAGCTTGGCTCTTCAGCTTGCGTAGCTCCTTCGTGGCCCATGTGGCTAAAGTCTTGGTCTTCGTGATCTTGGACCTCCGGCCTTCAGTCAGCAGATCGTTGATCTGAGGTCGAACCTCCACCAGCTTCATCACATCTTTCCCAAAAGTTGTACACAGGTCACTTTGGGGGGGGGAGAAAGTGTCAACTTAATTTACTAGTGCAACAGAAGAAACATACAAGACCAATAAACAAGCTGCAGGTTTAAAAACAATTACCCAAAAAGAAAACTGCAGTGTAATCGCCCATGTCCTTCTAAACCCAATGACTCACGAGGAGCGGAAAAAGGAGGAATTCAGTGTCTAACTTACACTAGATTCACATCAAGAACCTCCTGCTGGAGCTCAACACTGAACCACAATGAGCCCAAAAGGCTGAAGACTGTAATAACGAACAAAAGACTGGCCAATACACAGATTACACCTAGTATTGTTTTAGTAGCTGAAATGAGTGGAACCAGTCCAGGGCTCAACAACACGGCTGACGGGACGGGACGGTCACTGACCCAGTCACTTTTTCAATTTCTCACCTCAATACTACTGTTAGACCGACCTGAAACACTTAAACACACGGTCTATAGTTAATGAATGGGAAACACTGGCATGTCATGCTTTGTGTTCTTATTTTATTACAGTTTATGAGTCACACGTTTGAACTTCATATTAGGCTAGTACTTTTTGCTCTGGTATTAAAATTGGAATCGAGAACTGTGAAACTTCACGAGAACACAAGGTTATATTGGTCAACCTTGTATTTTTTGCGGGGCCAGTGAAAATCTGAAGCACTGGCCCGTCTGAGCCAGTAGAAAAAACCCTTAGCACGACTCTGGTTAAGCAACATTAAAACAGGACGTTCTTACCCTATGAGGCCTACGGCGTTGGCAACAACTCCGTCGGAACGGTCTTCATCCTCAGCAATGTGTTGAATGAAAGACAAGATAAACTCGACACGAGGTTGTACCAGCATTACATCGGCTGCACAGATTGAGGGGGAAACATGGTTTAAACATCAATCTATTTGACTGTCATCTTCAGTTACGAGATGTCAAGGTAAACTTACGGTGTACATTCTCCTGGTCTCCTTTCAAGCCCTGGATGATCCCAGTGTAAGCTTCCAGACAGCCTTCTCTCAGCTCATTCAAATAGTCCACCATATCATAGTCTGTCTGTAACGACAGAAGCAGCTACTAGTTATTCTCCCAGTTAGCTTTGTTTAGCTTCCAGTTTAAACTCAGTAAAAAAAAAAAAGTCAATTTCATTTCTGCATTTCAGACACTGATAACACCTGTGCGATTTGATTTATAATTCTAACATGACCCCAGTGGATGAATCAATGTCCTCTGAAGCAAAATGAAAAACTCTTTACAAATTTGACTAGAAAGCACATATGGCCAGCTGTTGTACATGAGAAGGACACTGAACACATTGAAGCCGACGTGACGTGGAAGCCCAGAATCTTCACTTCTAACACGAGCTTCACAACAGTTAGCAAGAATAAAAGTATCTTTTTCCACACACACCAAATGTTTCTCTTCAATGCATATTGATTCATCTACAGGGGTTTTCCTGGGTCAGAAACATATTTTGATCTAATTTGTTGTGACAGTTCCTGTGTGAGAAAGTGCCGTTTGCAGGTGTTTTGGGCTGTGGCGTTACCTTGTCCACCTGTGCCTGCGAGGCCTGCTGCAGCGTGTCCAGCACAATGTCCAGGTACTTCTTGAATTCCCCTCCAATGGCAAGAGCAATATCGCCAAAGACAGACAGGATCTGGGGTTTCACAGACCTGTGCACATTCTCGTTCTGCAAGCACAGCATTATTACACTAAGTAGAGCAGTGGAAATTCCGCTCAATATTCTGCTTTAGAGGCAAATGAAACTCTACCGGGCTTTAGAAACAAAATTAAATTAAATTCAACTTCACAATGAACCCTTTTTGTTTTTCTTATTGCATGACACTGGCTTCAATTAAGTTTTAGTTTGTTCAAGTTAACTATAATAACCCACAGCTGTTATTTTTAAGGACATCTTTAATCTGGCCAATGGAATGAAAAAAAAAAAAAAAAAAAAAAAAAGCAGGCCTACACAGTTGTCTGGGTTTCAGAAAACATGAATACTATAGTGATTAGGACAGTTTAATTACATTTCTTAATTACCATGTTTTCTGGAATATAAATTAAATTCTCATCTGAAACATGTTGCAATTTATATACTGCAATTAACATCAAGCGGGCGAAACACATTCAGCACGAGTACTAATCTGTGCACGAGCTCAAGTTTATTTGTACATCATTTCCCACACACAAGTAGTTCAGTTTAGTTATAAATTTAGGCTTGGTGTTGTTTATAAATGTTTATAATGAATGCTGCTATAATTTGGTTTTATACTGATATTTTTTATTTCTGTTCTGAATTCCATTAAATTTAAAGTATATTTTGTAAGTGAGGGCAGCTAAAATGTGTGAATCTTTTCTCTACCTCAATACAGTTGACTTCCACAGAAAATATGGTGTGTCACATAGTATTATAGCAAGTAGTAGCGCTAACATTGTAGAGACGTTTGATGTCATGGGATGTTCCGTTGCAAAGACACACACGCTCGCACAAAGGTGTTTAAGGAAATGGCTATTACTTACACCCAGGTTTTCCAGCAGCAGCTGCATGATTTCGTCACAGTAAGGCAGGATATTGGCCATCAGCGCTCGACACAGATCACACACCAGCCCCACCGCAGCCAGACACACCTGCACGGACAAAGGACAAGCAATGCATCACACACTTGAGCCCTGCATCTGTTGGATCCCTTTCAAAGAACTTAATGATTTTAACACCCTACCGTACCATAATCACCAGCAGCTAATTATGTAAATAGCGCCATTTTGTATATGAAGCTCAAGGTTATATTTTAAAATAGATTGTTTGGGTTGTGTTTAATCCACAAAAGAGCCTCTCAGTGGAAGCAACTATATTGCCTTTAGATGAGCGTATGAGCTGTAGAGTCCTGCAATGTCCAGCGTGGCCACGAGAGACCGCTGGGTCGGCACACGCTGGGTGAAGTGGACTCGCTTTCTCTGTGATGATGCAAAATCCTGAGCTGCCTGAGCTCAGAGCAGCAGGAGGAACAATCATCAACAAACTGTGGTGCTTCGACACAAGCAGTACCTGATATTCAGCGTAATTCTTCAGCCCGATGACCAGGAACGGCTTGAAGGCTTCCATGTATTTCAAGAAATCACTGCCCAAAACTGGAGTGGGAAGGAAAAGGGGAAAAAGTTCAGTATCATTCACTGCTATAACGAGATACTGAATGAAGCCTGTCAACTGAACTACTTCATGTCAAGGTTATTTTAGTCCTGAAGGATTCTCAAATGAGTTTCCACATGACCACTTGTAGGATGTAATAAAATAAGCCAAAATCTGACTACATCACCTTATTGACACAAATATGAACAAACAGAAGAAGCCATGTTATGCAGCTCAAGCGAACGGGAAAGAGCCAAACAAAAAGGATAAGAATGGCAACTGCAATTATGGAGATGTTTGAATCCACTGTTCAGACGCACTTCCTTATAACAGATCAGATCAAAACCACCAGGTGGAAACGACGGCAGAGTTTATGCCGGTATTTAGCAGTGTGTTCACTTGTGATGGTTTCACCCATAATGCACCTTAATTCCAGCTGTAAACAATAGCTCCACGCAGGCACTGGGAATGTGAAGACCCTCACCTTCCACCAAAGTGCTGACGGCCATGAGCGCGTCCTCCTGAACGCCTCCAGAGCCCGCGGTGCTCTGAAACATGCGCAGCAGAGACGCCATCACCACGTCTGAGATCTGCAGCGCATCCTGATGCTGCACCTTCCGCAAGACGTTCTGTTGAAGGACAAGAGAGCTGAGAACAAAAACATAACAAAAAAACTCAAGGTCAGAAGTTCTGTGAGGGTCTGACCTGCAGGGTGGCGCACAGGAGCGACTGCAGGTCATTGAACTGGATCCTGTCTGACGTGCTCTGGATGTGAGACTGGACAAAACACAGATGCACTCGATTACATCAACTCAAAACAAGCACCATCCTCATACACGGCTTGATTTGTTCTTAAAATAAAGCAGCAGCATCTAGAAATCTCACACACACTAAATTGGACTGGCTTGACGATACGGATTTCTTGATTTTAATTATTCTCATTTTGATGAACCAATATGGATTCTTAAATCCCAATAATCAACTTTTTAGCCTGTGCTGTTTTCAAACATCACATTTACCTCAGTAAAGCCATTCAATGACCATAAACTCAACAGCTGGCTAGAAAAATAACTCTAGTGAGGAGCATTTTGATA
Source organism: Ancherythroculter nigrocauda (assembly GCA_036281575.1). NCBI lineage: Eukaryota > Metazoa > Chordata > Actinopteri > Cypriniformes > Xenocyprididae > Ancherythroculter > Ancherythroculter nigrocauda. The sequence continues at coordinate 43,860,625 of VTFQ01000009.1, read as the reverse complement.
TATGCACCATATTACATTCATTATATTATATTATATTAACCTGTTATTAGTCACCTTTAAATGTTCATATTTCAGAGACAAACTGGGGTAGAAACAATTGTAACAAATTATTTATTAAATGTAATATATTTTTATCATATCTTTTGTGCAATTTAAGTCTTTGTATACAAATCAGTTGTTAATTAACGTTTAATATTGTAGTAATGTAGCCACACTAACAGGAAAATCTGGAACTGAATCAGCCCTACTCAACATCCATGTGAAGCATTGTGTCATTTCTTCACCTCCATTTGCAGGACCTGCTGCAGTCGCTCCATAATGACCAGTGTGGTCTTCTGCACCGCTGGGTAACAGTCCTTTGCACTGTTCTTCACGATCTCCATCAGAGCCTCATACGCTGCACTGCGCAGGTTATTCTGATGCCCATCTGGCCTACCAACAAAGAAACAACACACTGAATCACTGAACTCTGTGTGGAGCGTCAGAACTGAACCTTAGCGAGCAGATAACAGAAGCAGAGCTCAGCTCATATTCACCAGCCCTGGGTTTATGACTGTGGGTTATCTGGGACTAAAACTTAAAAGCCAAAAATAAGGAAACACTTTGGTGGAACATTCCTTATGTAGAGAATATTAATATAAATAGTATTAGTATGTAGAGTATATTATCTTAATTACGACACTAAGTAATAACATTACTGGCCTTTTTTACACCAGGTATTACGATGCGTTTTTGGTGATCAGATCACAAGAGGTCAGCGGGAAGCAAGGTCTGAAATGTTTTATGATCAGATCTCTCAATCCACAAACAGAGGTATTTAAAGATACAGGTGAGCACATGCCACTGGAATGCGTCCTGGACAGCAGTGACATTCAACCTACAGCAGCAAGTATTATTTAGACATTTATTTAGAAAACAAGGTATAAGATTGTGTCTGAAGCTTGTGCACTTCCTTTCACTAATCATTTACTGAAAGAAAACGGACTTGAGTTTATTTTGCACACTACATGCAGCAAGTTAATGAAAATGAAACATTTGGCAGCTGTTTGATACAATCATGGTTTACCTGTCTGTGGTCTCCAGCAGTTTCTGGACAATGAGCTCAAAGGAAGAGGACAGGCAGTATGTGCTGGGCTCTTCCTGATCGTCGGCAGCGTCTGTGGCCTCGTATGCAGCTTCAGCCAAACTAGAGAAAGCCTGAAAAAAGCATCCATTAGCCTCAATTTACAGCACGACCAACACACTGATTAATCCCATGAGCACCTGCTATGGGTCGGAGGGCTTCGAACACACTGGTCACTCTCTATATTGGGTGTCTTTAAAGGGTTAGTTCACCCAAAAATGAATATAATGTCATTAATGACTCACCCTCATGTCGTTCCAAACCCGTAAGACCTTCGTTCATCTTCAGAACACAGTTTAAGATATTTTAGATTTAGTCCGAGAGCTTTCTGTCCCTCCATTGAAAGTGTATGTACGGTGCACTGTCCATGTCCAGAAAGGTAATAAAAACATCATCAAAGTAGTCCATGTGACATCAGTGGGTTAGTTAGAGGTTTTTGAAGCATCTAAAATACATTTTGGTCCAAAAATAACAAAAAAATACAACTTTATTCAGCATTGTCTTCTCTTCCGGGTCTGTGTATATCCACAGTGACGCTTATTGGTGCATTACCGCCCCCTTCTGCTCCGGACAGTGACGCTGCTGACGTGTTATGTAGTGCGCCCGAGCTTCGTTTACAGTCTGAGGGAGACGCACGCTGTATTCAAGCTATTCTACATTGTTTGTATTTTGGTATTGCTATATTTTTTAAAACGGTGCGTAGGTGTGCATGTCGCGGATGTCCTAATCGCGTCACTGTCCGGAGCAGAAGGGGGCAGTAATGCACCAATAAGCTGGATGCCAACCGCCGTAGAAGAAGCAGCGTCACTGTGGATATACACAGACCCACAAGAGAAGACAATGCTGAATAAAGTTGTATTTTTTGTTATTTTTGGACCAAAATGTATTTTAGATGCTTCAAAAACTTCTCACTAACCCACTGATGTCACATGGACTACTTTGATGATGTTTTTATTACCTTTCTGGACATGGACAGTATACCGTACATACACTTTCAATGGAGGGACAGAAAGCTCTCGGACTAAATCTAAAATATCTTGAACTGTGTTCTGAAGATGAACGAAGGTCTTACGGGTGTGGAACGACATGAGGGTGAGTCATTAATATTTTCATTTTTGGGTGAACTAACCCTTTAATGACTACACACTCGAGTTAGAAAATAAAGCATTTGATTCTAAGGTACAGACTGTGTAAGTTTTGCAAATCTGAGTGACTTTTGCTGCTATTGAGGATGTATACAGACAGGGTTCAGGCTCAGTTTAAGGTTAGGTTTAGCACAGACAGTCAACAGCATAATTATTACATATGCAACTACATGCAGATACTTTTCAATGCAAGTACACTGCAACATTTATAGTGTACCAATATTTATGCAAATACATAAAGGTTGTGTCTAAATATTTGTTGCATTATATTCAGTGCCAAGCCATTTCAACTATTCCTAACCCTAACCCCAAAACAATGAAAGGTGCCCTTGATTCAAAAATTGAATTTACCTCGGCATAGTTGAATAACAAGAGTTCAGTACATGGAAATGACATACAGTGAGTCTCAAACTCCATTGTTTCCTCCTTCTTATATAAATCTCATTTGTTTAAACGACCTCCGAAGAACAGGCGAATCTCAACATAACACCGACTGTTACGTAACAGTCGGGGTGAACGCCCCAATATTTGCATATGCCAGCCCACGTTCCCAACAATTATCAAAGGCATTACACAAGGGCAGCCAGTATTAACGTCTGGATCTGCACACAGCTGAATCATCAGACTAGGTAAGCAAGCAAGAACAACAGCGAAAAATGGCAGATGGAGCAATAATAACTGACATGATCCATGATATCATGATATTTTTAGTGATATTTGTAAATTGTCTTTCTAAATGTTTCGTTAGCATGTTGCTAATGTACTGTTAAATGTGCTTAAAGTTACCATCGTTTCTTACTGTATTCACGGAGACAAGACTGTCGTTATTTTCATTTTTTTAAACACTTGCAGTCTGTATAATTCATAAACACAACTTCATTCTTTATAAATCTCTCCAACAGTGTAGCAATAGCCGTTAGCCACGGAGCCTAGCCTCAGATTCACTCAGAATAAAACTTTTAACATCAAAATAATTACTTTACTCACATAATTCGAAGCATGCATGACGAACATCTTGTAAAGATCCATTTGAGGGTTATATTAGCTGTGTGAACTTTGTAAATGCAGTGTAATATAGTTGACAGCTCGTGTGGCAGGAAGCTCGCGTCTTAAAGGGGCGGCGTCGAGTGTAAATCAGTGCATTGTTAATGATGCCCCAAAATAGGCAGTTAAAAAAATTAATTTAAAAAAATCTATGGGGTATTTTGAGCTGAAACTTCACAGACACATTCAGGGGACACCTTAGACTTATATTACATCTTGTAAAAAAAAGTTCTAGGGCACCTTGAACACATTTACATGCACAGCGATACACTGATAACTCAAAAACCAGCTTATTGAATTAACATGTCCCAGTTCACATGCCAACCAATAACTCGGCAAATAAATCTGGTTATTCCTGGGTGTGACGTCAAACCTAATCATTGGTGTATCTGACTGAGAGCAATTCATTTTTCATACGAGATGTGATGTTGAACAGGTATTTTGAGTGAACTGCTTCCATTTCAGCTGCATGAGATCAGAACACATTTTATTATTTCTTGGGTAAAGAAAGAGTCATAGTTTCCAATACATTTCCTACTGCCAAATGCTTGCTCTGTCTGCATGCACTTCAATCTGCAGTAAGGATGCTTTCCTGGCACACACACACGCACTCCAAAAAGCCACAGAACGCTGGTTAATGTGTTTACATGCCAGGAGAAATCTAGCTGTGTTGATTGGTTTATCGAATGTCAAACAGTTTTACCATGAAGGAAAACCTATTAATGCATTTACATGCTCACATACATTGTCAGCATATTATGCATAATCAGGATAAAGAATGTGCATGTAAATGTGCTCACTTATCAATTTTGTCATCATGAAAGCAGCCATGTGACAGGACTTGCTCAGAAAGTGGAAGGCGTTGTGAACGGTCCCGTCTTACCCAGCAGACGTTGGAGGCCACGCGAGGTTCGGCCCCCAGACCCTCGATCAGGCACTGGAGCAGAGGGGCCAGATACACCTCATTGATGGCGGCCTCAGGGAGCAGATCACAGATGCGTCCCAACGTCCAGGCCGTCGTGTCTCTCACCACCACACTGGGGTCCTTCATCAGCTCAATGAGGGTGGGCATGGCCTGACAACACATCCGTGAGCGTCACATACATTTCCCGTCATACGTCAACGGCTGCTTCAGTCTGGCATCTGAGTGTAAAGCGTTACCTGAATGACGAGTGGTTTGAGCTGGTTGAGTTCAGGACCCTCCAGAATGGAGCCGAAGGCCATGACGGAGGCGTCACGGTAACGCCAGTCGGGGTGTTTGATGTGCTCTTTGATGAAGGGCAGCACGTGTGGCACCACATCATCCTCACAACACGTTGCCAAAAGCATCAGACACACGCCAGCAGCCTTACACGGGTTCCAGTCGTCATCGTCGTCATTCTCATCCTTCAAAAGGCACATATAGAGACTCCTCAGTAACATTCCCAAAGTGTTCAGTAGCTTATTTCAGTTCAAATAGTTCATTTTGAAAGTAATCTGAGATCAATAGACAGTATTCAAAGAAAAGCTGCTGCTGTTTAAAAAAGCAGAAACACCCATCTGAGCTCAGTTCATACAATCAACTCAGACACTATAGCAGCCAAAACTTTCATTTCAAAGCAGCTCTTTGAGAAAAACGCTTCGGTGCATATGGCTGAAAGCTCCCAATTAGACGTACGAGGACAGAGCTGGTCTTCTGGTCTTTCTGAGCTGCTGCGCCAACAGGAAGCCATTACATGAGTGATAAGTGATAATTTAGCACAATTATTTTTATAAAGCCGATAAGCATAAGCACTTACAGGCTACATTTTGACATGCCATTTTTATTTGATTTCTTACTCAGAAATAACTGATAGGCTGCCGTTATAGTCATACTGTTAGAAATGGAATAACTAAAAAAAAAAAAAAAAAAAACTTACATCAAGTACGTGCGGTTAGTGAATGAGACTCGGCTGCTCAGTGTGAGAAGCGTATTGCCATGAGAGTCTGTGCCACTGACTGCCAGTGATAATGGCATTTGGTTCAGTGTGCTCAATAACTCAAAAGGAAGTTACTGCACACACAACTTGCATCTGGGAAAAAACCCAGCAATGACACCAGCTTTACCTGTTTGGTGAGCGTCTGTGTTAGGATCGGCACCAGGTACTGCAGAGCTCCTTTTGCGTAAAACTTGCTCGTGTGCTCTGGAGGACGACCCTGTTCAGAGGCCTGAGGACAAATATTAACATGAGCACATCAAAAACTGTCATGCGTTTATTTGACATGCAGATTGTGGATGTAACGCCAGCATCATGCATCACCTCAGTGGCTTCAATGGCCAGATCCATTTCCTCATCGCAGACGTTGGACCAGAACTCAATCCCCTGTAAGGCCACTTCATCAATGTCGCTCTTCATGGCCTCTATTGTGATCTGAACACAGAGCAGCTGGTGAGACGCTGACAACATCGCTGGCATTCAACCATCACTGCAGCGCTGATGCACATCCTGTACTTTGAGTTCTGCCATCATTCGAGTTCAATTAATGATTTCAGCACTGTATGTTTCAATATTTTAATCAACATTTAACCTATATTTTCGTCATGTTTCAAACTACAACGGCTTCCTACAAAGGTCACATGTTTTTGTGCTGTTTTTCTAGTCTGATTTGGTTATAGATGTGCCTCTTTTCCATCTGTGGTGCAAGAAAAAGTCATTTGCACAAGACAAGTCTGTCTCTCTATAGTCCTGCAGCGCACCTCCCAGAATGCTTTAGAAGTTTCCCCATTCAACACCCTAAGAAGCTGATGAGTTGAACCAGATGTTTTAATTAGAGGGACATCTAAATCATTCTAGGAAGTGAGTTTTGATATACATTACAGCATTGCCAGATCCTTTTTTCTTTAAAAGAAATGGGTCTGATGAAACAAGGCCAAAATGAACCTAGAAATATATATGATATTCTAGAAATATTAAAATATCACAACATGTTATAATTTTATAATCCACTTTGCCAACTGAGGAAAAAAAAAAGTTAAGACGTGGAAACGGCAGCAGCTTTACACACATTACCAAAGATATGACGCCACTGTCAATGTGGTTTTGTTAAAATGGCTGCCGTAATAAACTGACCAAACATTAACTATAGTTATCAATGCAAACATCACAATTTTGGGACCGATTCATCTTTCATTCTCACACTGAGGTTGTCGAGATGGTCCTCACAGCAGAACATGAGATCCAGGGGGCAAGGTTTTATCCAGATCCAACTCCTCCCACTTTACATACCAGAAGCATCTCGCTGCAGCCTGCGGTAGACATCCAACCCGGCCCACTTCCAACTGTGACGTCAGAAGCCAGGCCAATACCGCCCTGCAGCCGATTCTTAAGATTTTATTGGTCATGTCAATCACAGTACTGATCCCTTAACCTACCCATCTGGATCTGGATCCAATCTCACCCCTGGATCTGGTGTACTGCAGTGAGGAGCCAAGTGAATCTTTGAAGCGTTACATGACCTTTGTGTCATAATGAACCTTGTCTGTTGTTCTACATGGTATTAGGGCATGAATATCAGTTTTATTCAACATCCTCATCTGCAAACTTACAGCAAACAACGCAGGGCCCATGTACGTCTCCATGTACTGATAATACAAGGACATGATCTTCACCAGGTTCTGTAACGCAGCCACTCTCACCTACAGCAACACAAAATTAGACTTAAGTGTCAATCTCAATGTCTGTAGAGGAGATTTTTTGCTTGATGGACATGTTCTGCATGTTAAAACGAGAGGAACGCACCCTGGTGTCCGGACACTGTGTGGCTTCACAGACAACCTGCATGATGAAGTGTCTCTCAGTCTAGAGAAAGAGAAAGCATGAGATTTAATGCCCATCTACTGCTGAAGCCCTCTGAAAGCACCATAATTGAAGTGGCAGTACCTCCTTATCAAAGTTGGCTTTTGTGAACTCCAGCGAGTTGAGGAGCGCATTAGTGGCAGCCAGTTTGACGTTGTTGCTGGGCTCCTCCTTTCTCATGCCCTGGATGATGGCCGTCAGGATCTGGTTGGCGTTGTCCTGAAGGTGCTCTGGGTCCTGACAAAGGGTTTGCAAGGTAAAATTAAACCGGCACCATGAAACACAGCGCAGTAACTAAGCGTTTGGACTGAGGACTCACGATGTCCTGGCAAATGTATCCGATGGCCTCCAGCGTGGACTCCTTCATGTGCTCTGTGCTGCTGGGGTCTGTCACATTGGCCACCAGCTGAGGGATGAGCTCAGGCCACTGATTGACAGGGATCTCTGCGCACGCGATACCAGCCACACACTGAGACGCTGAGCTCGGCCGATAGGTCTCTGTGCCCAGAGTCTGCAACACCTACAGCAGACGGAGAACGAAAAACTGAGCAGCACTCGCAAAAACAGATTTAGACCGTACCGGTCATTTATGTCAGGTCAAGTCACCTTCATTCATTCATATAGCGCTTTTTACAATGCAGATTGTGTCAAAGCAGCTTCACAGTGATAACTGGTAAATCATTTTGGCTGCATTTTGGCTGAAAATGTTGTCATTGTCCAGCTTAAGTAAATATTAAGTATTGATTCATTCCGTTGTAAAAAAAAAAAACAAAACAAACAAAAAAACAATAGTTATTAATGTTGTTCGCATACAGTGGTGTTAATGCAGGCAGATCAAAAACCGTGTTAGTGTCAAGTAATGTGGAGACTAGTGCTGGGCGGTATACCGGTTCATACCGAATACCGGTATTTATTTTTGTTATGATATGAATTTTGATGATACCGCAATACCGGTATGTGTCGCTTGGCCAACGTTCTGAACGTGGCGCAGCGTCACTGTTTGAGGGGGGGGGGGGGGGGGGTCCCGTTTCACTGTAGTGAGAGCACAGCTGAGATCGCATCACAGCCTATGGTAAGTCCGAAATCACCCCCTAAAGCCTCATTCACTACAAATGGATGTCGCCTCAAATAATGCCCTATTTGAGGTTATAGGGGGCGATTTCGGATTCAGCCCTTGATTACAGCTGAGAATTCAAACTACACGCGGCGCGCGAGAGAGAGCGGTTTCTGTGCGGAGCGCCGTGATGAGATTAACAACGTTCTCCACATGGATCATATTATATAGACCGGAGCGAGTGTGTTTAAGTTTTTTATGGACCTATTTCATATACTCTAGTGCTCTAAACATGAACCAGCAGCGTGCATGCGCACATATTTCATCACGTCTTCTTCAAATGAAATGTGACGTTATGCAAAGGACACTGAACTGTACGTCTGATCACGACCGCGATGACACGATGGGTTATTCTGCTACACAGAAAACGATGTGAGTTAATAAATAGACTGACAATTTAAATAAGAATGGGCAAAAATTTAACTGCTTGATTCTTTCTGTCAAACTTACATGTGTCATTTGTTCAGAGACTGTAGTGCTCTTAAATGTACTGAAAATATCCTTAGTTTAAATGTTCTTCCGAGTTTCTCCCTCGTTTTGGCAATTTGTTGTTATACAGGGTTAGATTTTTAAAATGCTTAAGGTGCCCTCATATTTTAATATTCATGTGTCTGTAATGAGTGTGTTTTATTGGTTGTTGTCTCCCCACAGCATGATTTTGTGGGGCTTTGTAAACCTGTATTAACTTTAGTGTGGATTTTTTCTACAATATTCACTCATCATGACAGTAAAACTGGGCATTCTAGTCAATCTACTGCAGTATTTCCCCTCTAAATCAGTAGAAAATGTGGTTAACGCCCGGTCATGCATAGGGGAAAAAAATACCGTCATATACCGTGAAAAAGATATAATTTTGAAAAATACGTGATATAAATTTTTGGTCATACCGCCCAGCACTAGTGGAGACATGCTCAAAAGTTCAGCTTCAACAAGTGTCTGATCAGGGCTGGAGCTCAACTGAGGCTGCGCTGACCTTAACATTTCAACAAGACCAGCATTTTGACCAAGAAGCGCATCTGACACGGTTCTGCTCAGCAGCATGGACAGAGACACAAATGCTTTGATGGCACAACAGTTTTCAGTAGGGACATTTGTTAGCCTGTGGCTAATGTTATTTGGACAGCACTCTGTCCCGGCTCCGTGAAGCAAGAGAAAGGATGACAGCCCACGATCAGAAGCACGTCTGATGCTAACGCTTGATCCTGCCAGCAACGCACCTCATCAAATTAAACCACGTAGGTGTAAATACGCATATAAAAGTAGGGACGCTTGAAATACTGATGTTGTATCAAGAGGCCTGAACGTCAAATAAAAATACTGATTTAATTTTGCCATACATTTAGCATGACAATTAATGTGCAAAATAATCTTTGAAGTCAAAGAGTAACGTCAGCTGTCATTCAAACATGCAGAGAGAAGAGTATTTCACACTAAATAAAGCCACATAGTGACATTTCTGATCATGAATTGACCGAATTACATTAATTACATTACATAATGGTTAATAAGTGGCAAGTAAAAACAGTAAATATTTAAAACGTTCTTAAATATTTTGCACAATTCAATGAATCCCTTCAGTCGGTAAGAACTTGCTCAATGACAAGTTTACAGTAAAAGCAGCTAGATTGTATTGATATAATGGTACATTTACCAATTTTAATATATTTATGGTTAAAACTCTTTGCTCAGATCTTGAGGATGATTACTTTTGATTTCTGAACTGCAGAAACCTTGTATATTGTATGCGTCACTGTATAGCGAATTATTTACACTATGAATTTACCCACCAGATGAACTTCAACATCAACGCGACACAGAGCGAGCAGACGTGTACCAACCACACTGATGGAGGGGTGTCCTTACGTAGTTCTTGATCTCTCTGCGGGCGCTGGCGTCGATGGCCAGCCATCTCTGCTGGTACTGCGTCTTCACATCCGGATCCTTCGACGTCAGAGAGTTCTTCACCTGCAGACCGGCAGCGACTCGTGCCACCTGTGTGTTCCCGGGATTGGCCAACACCTTGGACAGCTCCACCAGGAAGGTCGGCTGAAACAAACCAAGACGGCGGATTTAGATGAGCCAAGAGCAACGGCAGAGACCTGCCCCCATAACTGGAGATAAAAGCTTGAAATGTCAGATGATCAAGAACAAACACTTAAATGAAGATTGAGGCGATCTCACTCTGACAAACAAACAGGTGCAGCATGCAAAAAGATGCTTGACTTGCATTCAAATATGGCACTACTTGAGCTGATCAAACTGCACAAACTCAGTACAGCGTCAAGCTCAAGCTCATTACTGTCACTGAGGTTAGTATTCTTTACCAGTTTCTGGCTGTGTTAAAGCAGAGGCACATTTATACCGAAACCGACTACACTCTTAAAACAAAGGGGACCCAAAATGGTTCTATGGCCCCAAAATTTCTGTATCTCTGTAGTGCAGTGAGCTGCCTTCGGTTTTGGACACAGCCAGGAAATAAAAGTGAAAGGTCGGGTTACACAGCATTAGGGCAGATGTAATGTAGTGTAGTGCTGATCATCACCAGGTTCTCGATGGCCGCCTGCTCCAGAAACTTCTGCGCCGCTTCCAGCTCATTCCGATCTGAAAATCAACCACAATCACGAAGAAACTCATGATCAATCACGAATGACATGCGTGAAGCATCACAGCTTTCCTCTCCCGCCAAACCCTCCGCAAACTCACGCATCTCCCGCTGCAGCGGCTAAACATGAAACTAAACATGCTGCGATCGGCTTCATTCCGCCTCACGCTGAACAGAACAGCCATTCGCTCACTCGCCTCGCGCCGCTGCTATTAAAGAGCGAGAGAAATGGCGGACACTAAAACGAGCTTAAACTTAGAAACTTTTTGAAGCAGATGACTGAGTGCTAGCCGTGCTAACACCTAGCCACTTCCTGACTAGCATGCTAACCTGCTAATAACTTTACCAAGACTAGCCTGCGCGCGCGACAAACCTCACGACATCAGCACATGTGCGGGAATATGAGCAGGAGCTTTTCCTTATTACATTTACTCAAATAGTCAAATTATCTGCCCGCGTGCGCGTGAGAGACTCGAGTCGCCGCACAGGCCGGCAAACGCTCGTTTTCAAACGCAACGCGCGCGAGCTTTGACGGCTGACGCGCGCGTTTGCTGTTCGCGTCGACAGTCTTTATATTAATGTGCAGCTTTGTGTGTTTCAACAGCTGTTCACACAACATGGACAAGCGTCGTGAGGCCTCCGCTGAATTAGCCGCCCGCTAACACACACACACACACACACACACACAAACCCTTCAATCTGTGATCGCACGCGTGAAAACTACACACATGTGTGAATCAAATGCGTGCGGGCGAGGCTCGTGTACCTGGAGACACGGTTTTCTCGAGGATTGTGATCAGCTCCATCCTGACGCGCGCAAACGCGACGAGATCTGCAGTGACGGGAACGAGTGGAATCGGTCGTGTAAAGTCAGAATCGCGTCCACGCCTAAAAACGAGGACGAGCAGTTCTCGCGGCTAACCGCTTCTTCTCGTCAGCCGCTGTCGCGAGGAAAAGGCCGCGCGGAACTCCCGCCTGCGGAACGATATCACGCGCTGACGTCACAGTCTCCGCCCATGCGCAGCATCAGAACAGTTTCTCACAGTCTTCCTCTAAAACACCATCTTCTGAGCCATTTGTGGAATAAATCACTCTTTCTTCAAAACCTTAAACAGGTTCAGGCACTTAGAGACCGTCTGCAGCTCTAACACATCCTCACTCACTAAAACACATTTGTCACTCTTGCAAAACAGTAAACACAAGCAACAGAAGTTAAACACAGTAGTCATGGTTTACACACAACTGTTCACACTTGTTTCTAATGATGTGATCAAACCAACTGTATGAAATATAAGCCAGTTCAGAGAGCACAGACGAACAGTCTGAGAGGAAGAGGACGAGGAAGAGCAGGGAGTGGAGGATGTTGTCAGGGTGGATCAGCACACCAAAGCAATGGCTGCCCACTGCTCCGGGTGTGTGTTCACGGTGTGTGTGCACTTGGATGGGTTAAATGCAGAGCACAAATTCCGAGTATGGGTCACCGTACTTGGCCACATGTCACTTCACTTCACTTTAAGGGTTTTTCCCATCATTCCCTGTGATGTGGACCCAACATGAATCCCATTGACTGTAACATGCTTTTCATTTAGAGTTTTCTTTGACCTTTTGCACTTGGACTACTGTATTTTTACAGTATGCTGAATGTACAGACATTCAATACTTTACAATATTCTATACTTGCGGTACGTACAACATTTAATATTTTCACCTAAACGAATAGAGCTTAAAGTCTGGCTCTACTATGGCTCTGTCCTAAAGGGCCGTTCACACTGAATGTGCTTTTGCATTTAAAAATACAAGATGCTGGGAAGAGGGATAGAAGAAAATAGTTCAAGGTCTTGAGCTGAGCTTCTTTTAACTTGACACGGCGTTCTGAAACGCGGCGCTCGTGTGCGAGACACAAAGAGCAGGGTTACAGACGTCCATCCAATGCCACATAGAAAAATAATGGAAGAAGTGCACAGTGGAACACAAAAACATAATCTGTGTGAAACCTCCAGGACCACGAGAGTGTGTAGTGTGTGATTTAGCACAGGGCCCATGAATTATTAGGAGCACACTTGAGCTCCCGGGATCACGTTACTCCCAATTTCTGACTCGGACAAGAACTTCAGGGGTTCGACTCGATCCGTCTGGAATCGGATTAGTCAAAATCACAAATAAATAAATACGATTTGTGAACCGGTTTATTGTAAAGAAGCAGCACAAAATAATAATTCTTCATGAATCGACATCTGTCAGGTCTTGTGGCGGGTCATGATTTTTGCACTTAAAAACAGTAAAAGGTTAGGTATTAAAAAGTAATTATTTCTCAAAGTGAAAAAACAAAAACAAAACAAAACAAACAAACAAAAGAAAACAACAGGCCAAGACACAATTATTGCAGCTGAAACGTGGAACCCAGAAAAGTGTGTCTTTCGATGTGATTTCTTCAAAACAACACTGATCAACCTTCCCTTAAGTACAATATGATGACCTTAAGAAATAAACATTTCATGAATCATTCAAATCAAAACCAATGCATCAACAAACATGTTCTTTTTTAGATGTTAGGCTGTTTGTACATTAGCCTAAACAGATATCTACATAATTTATCTGTTTATCAGCCCATGGAAGGAAACTAAGTGGAAACGGCGTCAGTTTGTGTACAAATGTAGGTCAACTTTTGGCTATATATTTTGTAGATTATTAGACTGAAATCAGTCCCAAACCCTGCCTGAGAGTCATCGTTATCATCCTCCACCGCTCGAGTGACCCGGTCCTTCTCATCAACAGTTTGGTTTGATTTGTGTTCAGCATCTCAACCGTTTGATCTTGTAGTATCAGGCCTGATCTTTCTGCCATCATATCGATGACAGCAGGAAGATTTCTAAAATGACAGCAGAGTCAGAAATCTTCTAGAACTTTCAGGAAAATGACCTGGATATTGAAGAATTTGTTCAGTGTAGAGGAAATAGTTTTCTCAAATCTGATTTTGTTCCAAATGTAATCAAAGGTAACTATTATTAATGTGTAAAACTGTTTGAGTTTAATAGGCCAAAGAAATCTTTCAACTGATGATGACACAGCAAAACGAAGCTTTCAATTATCACATGTACATGTGTCCGAATTCATCCCATGTGAAAGTTAATAATCAACACACCTGATGAGAATCCATAAAATTCATCTTGTTCTGACGATGCAACTGTCCTGATGCAGAGGCACTTTGGTCAGATAAAACATTTTATTGTCGCCGTTCTTGTCGTTTTCTTTGAAAGACAATCTGCTGTTGTAGTTTACACTAATCTTAAAATGTAGGCATTCAAGTCAATATTTTATTTAACATAATTCATATTGCAGTCATCGTGAACAACTGGGATTTCAATATACACAACAGAATTGTAACATTTTACGCAACCATTCCTAACCCTACGTCATATCCCTCCTCAAGAAAATCCAATCCCACCCATTCCCAACCAGGAAAACTATAGCAAAACATCTTAAGGTCTCCCAAGCTCACAACAGCCCAATTTGCAGACGGATCCTGTCAATCTCGAGTTAACCAGTCTCTAGGTTCAACGGGTTATCAATTTGTCAATGCTATCAGAATTGGTCAGATGCGATGCTATACACGTCTTTTTTTTTTCTTTTTTTTTGCAAACATAAAAATTAGTGACTACTAAACACAGTTGAATATGTGCGACACAAGGCAGGTTCCCCGTTGCTGAAGCCCAAACGAAATCAGTCCTCAAGCCTTCATAATGGAATACGAGAGAGGTGAAATGATCTGAATATGTCTCTGTGGCGTCTGCCTGTCTCGCTCTCGGTTCATGTCTGTGAGTGGGAGGATAAGTTAGCATGTGAATCTCAGCAAAAATAAACAGTGGGTACCAGCATAGTGGCAAAATACGACTGAATTCTCTGAGCAACAATCACTGACCAGCCTTTCCCAGCCTATTCCTTAATAACCCACCCGCGCTGACCCGTCCCCCCCCGCTGCTCTCCGGTCAGTGTGTCGGTCAGTACATCTCAGCGCATGTAAACGATAAATGCATTCTCGGATGTGAGGGCCGGCGGGCGCGGGACTATTTCAGACAGCGCTCGAAGTAGGTGGCGCCCACGTATCCGCCCCGCAGCGACCGCTGGACGTTCTGCTCGAAGAGCCGCCGGTTCGTCTGCAGGACCTCTGCTGCTTCTTTGTTCAGCGGATCTTCGGGATTTGGCTCCTGGAAGTGGGAAACACACAGAAACAATGAACACTTCTTCACAAACGGCCCAACGGCTCATTTAATGACATCCACGAATGGGCGGCACACAAGTTGTGGATTTTCATGTCTGTAAATGCACTGTTCACCAATTAAAGGTGGCATGAAACTGTAAGATAAGAATAAAAAATCATTTTATCTATGGTAAACTGACAGCTAGAATTAAACTATGACAGATATCATAACTGTAAAAAAACACTGTCAAAACCACAATAATTTACAGCTAAAGAGTAATTAATCACCGTGAACCTCACACGTCACGAGGTTTGATCGCATCAAATGCGGTTTCGAGGTTCGTGTCACTATATTTGATGTCGTCACTACCATCTAATCAAAACACCCAACGCTGATCAACACAACAGCTGAACTTACGAGGAACAGATACTGTAGTCCGTATATGATGGAGTTAATCGTCAATACTGGCTTCCAGTCTTCTCTGAAACAGAAAGAGTCAAAGTGCCATTTGAATTTCAGGATTACTCTCTCATAATTCATGACTGAAGGAATATTTCAACAAATTTCCAACCAACTTTCTACCATTTATACCCGTAATATCTGTACAGGATCAGCAACAAAAAGCACTGCTCAATCCGAGGACAATTTAAAAACATTTTTGAAATCGAAAAGAAAATGTTTGAGAAAATTATTAAAAGGAATCATCTCATGTCATTCCTAACCCATA
The DNA here is from genome assembly GCA_036281575.1 of Ancherythroculter nigrocauda. Lineage (NCBI taxonomy): Eukaryota > Metazoa > Chordata > Actinopteri > Cypriniformes > Xenocyprididae > Ancherythroculter > Ancherythroculter nigrocauda. The sequence goes on along the minus strand of VTFQ01000009.1, from coordinate 43,844,856 downwards.
AGACGTTATTCTTCAGTAAAACACAAAAGAATGTGTGATAATGTAGAAGAAAATACGATTTTACAATATTTAGTTATTACATTTTAACAACCTAATGCTAAGATCTAATCTAAAGATGTTAGCGGTGCACACAATACCTCAAAATATTTAGACAGACGTTGCCTTCGAGGTCAATGTTGGGGTGATAAACCATCGTTTCACATTTGACCTTTGGCGGGTCATGAGGGTAACCCTGTCCTACCTGAAAGAGAAAAAACACCTGACCTTTAGTTACTGTTAAATCATCATTTATCAAGCTTTTAGAATTGACTTTCAAAGATCATTTGCAAGGACTAGTACTAGTCAGTTTCCAAATAAAGAATCACAAATAAAGCCATAAAAACACTGACGTGACTAAACATGTCATCTCACTTTAAATACACTTGTAAATGGTAAATTAAGAAATAAAGAAACTTACAAAACAAACTGTAAAGGATTAATAAGCTAGTTAAAGAAAAGACAGGAAAAGAAAATTTATACCGCTTGGATAACTCATGGGTGAAAAATTATTACATTGATGACGGATCATTTAAGCTATGATAGCGTAACAGATTTATCTTTTAATGTGTCGCAACACGAGGATCAAACTGTCCTTGAGCTTTCGGAAGAGTTTCTGGAAACACTAACGATCAGAAAAGTTGCAAAAACAAACATTTATTGAGACTAAGCTGCAGAAATGGCTTGTTCCAAACTTTACATGTGTTTGCTCATGTTTTACTGCGTTTTCCAGCTGTTCTAGTGCTGATCTCTGACATCCGTTCAGTTCAGATTTACCGTATTAAAACACAGTAGGCCTCACTGCGGCACCTCTCAGTACGGACACATTTTCCATGATCTTCCTCAGCATGTTGGACAAACGTATGTTAAATATGAAAGTAAATCCCTTTTTGCTGTGCTCTGTGGATCCTGCTTTTATTTCAAGCTCTTTAATGAATTAGAATAGAACTACTGATCTGTAAAGTTTGGTAAAGTTATTATAAAGTTAATAAACAATTCGTTGGCACTAAGTGTCTAGTGTCACCAGTAGCGTGTTTTAATTACTCAAGTTGCTGTTTACCTTAAAACTGAAGACAAATTTCCCACCTTTATAGAAACCCTAAAAAAAAGCAGAGAAAGTGAGAAATGTTCATGAAATTGATCAGGACAGTCAATAGAACACAGACATGTGAAAAATGCTGTTATAATGAGTGTTTTTTGTTGGAAAGGGGTATAAACGCATTGCCATGGAGCGGTGCTTTGACAGCAGCGTTTGGTGCTCGGTTAATTAAATCACAGTTCATCGTTTGTGCTGCTCATGTTTTTACGAGCTTTGCAAGGCATTAGAACTTCACAAGCTGACAAACATCTGCCCATCATTTGAATCTCTTGAATATAATATGCATAAATCATTCTTGATATCACATCAGAGAGAGAGAATGAACGCAAACCTCGTCCGGCGAGATGATGAGTTTGAAGTTGAGCAGATCGTCTTGATCAGGGAAAACGATCTCACACGTCTTTGGGAGGTTCAGCTCATTGATGTCTGACACAGAAAGAGAACAGCGTGACCTTCACATTCACACACACGTACTTACACAGTTAATGAGGGGTTCGAGTGTGAAGCGCCACAATCCCTGTTGGCTCTGCTTTTCATTCTTCTTCTTCTTTAAATGTGATCATAGAGACCGAACCTTCAGACTCGAGACACGAATCTGCTGAAACTCCTGAGGCGTGTGTCTGAAAGCGTATCTCCCAATAAACCTCGTTAATGTTCATCAAACAAGAAAATACAGAGAAAATCACTCTTGACTGAATCCCTTCAGTAGCTTTAATAAGTACCAATGTATAGTTAATTAGCAATTTAATTATCAGATATATATACAAAATCATAATATTACAGCTTTCACCTGTCAATGATGCGAAAGCACAAGTGAACTTGTAGGAGACGCCGCTTGTCTTCACGGGACACGAGTGACCGAAGCTCTGGCAGTGACAGTAAACTCAAATCACGCATCAGAACAACTGAATTATGAAGCGACACTGTCGATCAGCCATGAAAACCATGAAAGACTGGAGCGGACGTTCAGCCAATCACAGCCGGTCACTGGTGTCCAGATCAGCTGCAGTTTCATCACGCCACAGTTCTGCCTTTACATTTCATTCACATATAAACTTTGATCAGCACACAAACATGAGCTCATCAAGAACAGAAGCTCAAACACCAGTGTGTGTGTGTGTGTGTGTGTGTGTGTGTGTGCGCTGATCAGGGTTTGTATGTGAATTAAAGTCTAAATTATTCTGTTCAATCATATAAAGCGACTCAGTCTTGGATTAAAACGCTTCATTATTTTCACAACGTCTTTATGAACTTTTTGAAGTTTTGGAGGCATGAACCTTCACTGGAGCGACGGAAATCTCTTAGGATTCATTAAGAATATCTTCATTTGTGTTTTGAAGATGAAGGAAAGGGTAAATGATGGCAACTTTCATTTTGGGTGTTTTATCCTTATAACCTTTAGTAATGTGATTGTTTGAGTGGTTTATGACCCTGTTCCAGAGCATCTCTTCGTGTGTGGGTCAGAGCTGAAGGTTCTGGTGTCCAGCAGCTGATCTGACCATCACACACCTCAGAGGTCAGAGCAGACCTGCTCTTCTTCATCACTCTGAGGGTAAATTCACATCTTCATGCATTCATTATCAGCCTTCAAGCAAAGGTTGGTACGAGAGAGACGAGAACTGTGTTTGTAGGCCTCAATATTATGAGTGAGATGGAAACTTATTAGTTTCCTCTCGCAGAAAACGAGTGTTTCTGTCATCAATCGTGACTTCAGACACGAGCTTCATTCCTGTGGCAGTCTGAACTTTAAAAACATCGAGTCTGTCGTAATAAACACAGTAAATAATGCGCGAGCTGTTAGCGCGGCGGCTAATGCTAGTTTCGCTCTTGACTTCATTATCAGAACAAAAACACTGGATTCAGAGCTCGACTGAGCGACACTGTGTGTGTGACAGAGTGTGTGATGATTCGTGCAGGGTTATTGTGGTAGTGCTGGTGTTGTTATGGTCCTCGTACCCTTCTGTATCCGCAGCTGGGCCGCGCTCGCCTTCTTTCCGCCGGCTCCGGCTCTCGTTCCTCCGGCGGACTCCTCGTCCTTCTTCTGCTGCTTCAGCGAGAAAAGCTTGATCATCTTCGCTCTGTTCTGCGCTAAAAACACGCCGGGGCGGATCTGACCCGATATCGCGGCGCTGGTGTGTGTTTGACGGGACTGTGCGCGAGTGCGACGCGTTTCACAGCAGCTGTAGAGGAGCCGGTGTGTGTGTGTGAGTGAGAGTGTGTGTGTGTGTGTGTGTGTGTGAGTGAGTGAGTGTGTGTTAGCTGCTAATGTTAGCCGCACATTGACTCAGACTTCTGACTCTATTCACACTTATTCAAACTCGACTTTTGCTTCGAGACCAACCTAAACCAGTCAAGACCAGCAAACCACCTTAGTCTGGCTTAGGGTGTTTTTATTCTTAATATTATTAGTGTCAACATGGATTTTAAAACAGATATTCAGTGTTCATCTCAAGCATTGCGATATAAACCTGCTGCAGTAAATAACGCGGCTGTTTTTGGGCAGGGCGCTAATGGACTTCATTTCCCATGATGCCGCTCGGTTGTGACGAATAGACCTGGGAGGGGCTTTTGCATTTTTTTTTACTCTCCATATTTTTTATTTACCATATTTATTTATTTATTTGATTTTCGGGAGCAGGAACAGAATGTGATGGCGTCAGGATCATGTAAGAGCGGATCTGCTGCACATTAGATGCATCGCAATATTGATAAACACACACATATATAACTGCAGCAGAGGAACACAATAGGAAAGAGCGAACAAAAGACACGTTTATCCGTTTATGCTGTTTTCTCTTTCAGTTCCGCAGATCGTTCGGGAATTATAAGCGCCTGGAATATCGGCCATCGGGATCACAGAGGAGGATATTCATGGACACATCAGTGATCTGAAGAGCTCGTGTGATTTTAGTGTTTAGAGAGAGAAGAGCAGAAATCTGTCGCTCATAATAACTGATCATGATGGTGTCGGTGATTGGTGTTTAAAGCAGTCACTCATGTGAACCTGTGAAAGAGACTGTGAACAAACAGCAGAGAGTCGAGCGGAGGAACAAGGAAGCGATCTCTCTCTCTCCCTCTCTCTCTCTCTCATTGTGTCTGTCCATCTATCGCAAGAAAACATCAATCTGATGCTCGATCTGGGAGAATGCGACTCCACGCGAGCAGGTGAGTTCCGCTGCTGAGAGCTCGTGCTCGAGTATTGTGTGTGTCTGTGATCTGAGCGCGTGCGAGAGTCTGTGCGATTCAAACAAGATCATCGTGGCGAAATTCCTCCCAGATCGACATGTTCGTGAAGCCCATCTCAGTTCCTGGAGTCGAGCTTTAGCTGCTCGGGTCTGAGGACTGCTAACCCATGCTAGCCTCGACACGGTCGATCTGGACTGGTTCTGCTCGCTCATCTCGGCGTGTTTCTCTCTCTGTGGCTCAGCGAGCAGAAGCTGAGCTGCTTTTCTGTCAAGGCACGAGTGAATGTGTGTCTGAGGCCAGTATCGAGCTGTTAGCCGCTCATGTTAGCTGTCGTGTGTCTCCAATGCGCCCAATGAATCAGTAAAGTGTTTCTGTACACTGTCCTTCACCACAGTAATCATGGTAAATCCTGCAGCTTCTGCTCGTGTGTCATTTCTGAACGTCATTATTTCCTTCAGTGTGATTTTAGGCCCACATTTCACCTGACAGCATGTAGAATAGTGTAACTGAGGAAATACCATGATATACCATGGACTTTCCATCTAGTGATTGTCACTAACCCACTGTAATGAAAATCGACTAAATTACAAAATACTGTGAAATGCCACACTGCTGGGAATACCATGATTTTGCTCTGGAAACTGATTTCAGTGGTGTGTTACCACAGTAAATGCTGCTGTTGTACTACAGTAATTCTGTTGTCACTCAAGATGAACTAGTGTTGTTGTTTTCACTCTAATCATGGGTTGTGTGACGTTTAATGTGATTATTATTATCACACATCTGTGAGATATTTGATTCTGTCGTGGCATTCAGTGGTTAAATATTTATCAAATATATCAAAACTCAAATATACCGTATCTAAACTGACAGATCGTCTCGTATCTCTGTTTCTCTCGTCATACAGCACAGTAACTTATTCAGAAGACTTTCACTATCATACAAAAAAGTAAATTACTAATTACTTTTACTTTACCTTCTAAAACTTCCTTTCTTTATTTTGTTCTCAATGCCGCACACGCCTACCTAATAATAATTCTGTCTAGAAATAGGTTTGTCACCACACCAAAATGTTATAAAGTGAAACCAGAACCATGCAGGCTTTATAATCCACAATATCACTTTTACCATCTTACATTCTCTCACAATCTGAAACTGTACATCAGTGGTTCCTGGTCCATAACCGCCGGACGCTGCTGTCCTTTTACATCTAGAGTGTTTTTTCTAGAACGGTATATTTATCGTCTGTGGTGTGAACGGGCCTTTAGTCAGGATAGACAGCATTATTAGTGTCTGACAGGGATGGAAACGATCAGTGCGATCGATAGAAGAAGCAGTTTTTTCCTGAACATCAGTTGAATCATAAACTCTCATATGATGCTATTTTTAAACATTCATTATTTTGTTTATTGGGTGCAATAGAACATGCTTTAATGTTCAAAAACACATTATTTTTCACATATATCTGTACATTATTGCAGTGCCTCGTTTCCCAGTCTGTCTGATTTCTGCAAAGCACAGTGCTCTGATTGGCCAGCTGAAGCAGTGCGTTGTGATTGGCCAAAAACCTTATGCGTGTGTCGTGATTGTAACGCCGTGGAAATGACCTTTGTGCAGTGTGTGTCAGTCTGTCGCTCGCAGCCTCGTTTTCTATCAGAAACATCTACAGTATGAACAGAGTTACTTTAAAAATGTTTTACAAATTACTCCTCAAAGAACGTATTCAGTAACGTAATCCATCACCACAATATGAAAGTAATGTAATCTGATTACTAGGGCTGTAACGGGACGCTAACATGACGGTTCGGTGCGTGCCGCGGTACTGAAGTCACGGTTCGGTACAGCAGGGGGAGAAAACTAAACAAAATTGCTTCTTTTTTTCTTTTTCTTTTTTATTAAACAGTGTTTTATTGAACAAATCGTGTCTATCTTTCAATAAATTCAATTATAATTAACATCTTCTTTCTGCTAATGCTGTAAACTATATACAGGGAGATCTTTCTTGTACAATACTATAATACTAAAGGTTACAATTAACAACAGAGCCCAAACTATTACATTCAGTTGCTATTTTTAGATATAATAATCAACAATCAAAAAAAACATCTAAATTGCACATAAGGCAGGTTTTGCTTAAGTTGTTTTCATGACAAATTTATTTAAACATTAAATAATTAAGACATTACTAACAGGTAAAGTAAATATAATGAATATATAAGCTAATATAGTGTATATATATTAGTGAAATGCTCCCCAGCGTTGCATTACCGCGTGCGCCCCCTTCTGGATCGGAGTGTAGATCTCCTGTGACTGACTGTATTCGCCGCCTAACTGCATGAACCGTACCGTGATGTCCGTACCGTACGGTTCGGGAGGAGTACGTGTACCGTTACACCCCTACTGATGACTTTTGGACAGTAAATACAGTCAAGTAAAAAGCATTATTGAGAAGGATGATTGCACATGTGATCCACGCATCACTACTGTCAATCATGTCAAAAGAATAATTTTAGTTTTACGTGAAACCATTATATTCCTGATAGTATTACTGTTACGTGTATTCCGTTACTCCCCAAACCAAACAAAAGTATGAATTTCTGTAAAGCTGCTTTAAAACAGTGTGTGAAAAGTGCTGTACAAGTTGAGCTGACTTGACTTAAAGGCATAGTTCACCCCAAAATGAAAATTGTCATCATTTACTTTCCCTCATGTTCTTCCAAACCTGTGAATCTCTTTGTTCTGCTGAACAGAAAAGATGTTTTGAATGATGGTAACCAAACAGTTGATGGACATCCACAGTATTTTTCCCGTACTATAGAAGTGAATGGGGTCCATCAGCTGTCTTCAAAATATCTTCTTTTCTGTTCCTTTTAAAGGGTTAGTTCACCCATCTTTACTCGCCCTCGTGTTCGTCTGAAGGAAGAAAGTCACGTCCATCTGGGAGTAAATGAGGAGAGGATTGTCATTTTGGGTGGACTGTCCCTTTAACTGAAGCGCACGTTATCAAGTCACATTACAGGAAGAGCAAGTTATGACATTGTTGTTAAGGATTACACGGTCCAAAAATGCATGAATGAATCGTTCATAATAAGATTGGTAACATGCATTATGAAAATAAATGCAGACAATTTTAATTTCATTCCGACTTTAATGTTAAGACTTTCATTGAAGTTTTGAATTGATTTCTAACAGCTAGGTCCTTACACTTTTGTTTATATTCATTATATCTGAACTTTGAATTAGCATTTTAAACCTCCAAAGTCATGCTGACAGAGTAATCTGATGATATTTCATGAGCCACTGTAATGCAGTAGTTTAATGGTATTAAGCACACACCTGCGAACCTTCAGCTGAGTCACTGTTCACTTTCACTGAACGGACGAAAGTCATGGAAAGTGGATGATGACTGAGATTGAACTTTGTAGCATCTCATTTTGTTCCACAAAAGAGGGAAAGTCACACTAGTTCAAATTAAAATGATGCACCCTTACATATTTAACGCACATGAATCTGGCTGAGAAATGTCTCGATTCATCTGCACTGGCCCGTATGAAAGGGCTTTACTGGCTCGTGGTTTTTGGTTTCTGTCTTTAAATAGAGACTCCTGAATCCTGATGCTCTAGTCATCTATCAGAAGGGTTATTTCAGTGATGTGAGTCTCAAGATGGCGCCAAAAACCTCTTCAAAAAAGCATTTGTGATAAAGAGCGGAGTGGATGAGCAGAGTGACCCGCAGGGCGCCGGTCATTTTTATCATTCTAGAATAAAGATGATCAACTCTAGCGTAACTTCCTTCCGTTCCGCACCCGTCTGTATGGAATAAAGCAGTATCACTCCAGCAAGAGTGTGTTTTATTCAATAGTCCGTTTATTACCTGCTGACCTTTCATTCAGTTTTTCTGTGCAAAGTTTATTTTAGTGTTGCACTATTTTATTCATGCTGTTTTATTAAGCTGTTGAACGGAGCAGATCAGGATGTGACCAGCAGAATGAACCACTCCTTTCATGATTTGTTGTGCTTTTCCACATCGTGTTTGGTGTAAAATGACCTTAACGCATGAACAAACACACATCTGTACAGAATTACTGTTTGATTGATTAGGGTTAGGTTAGGTTAGGGTGACACACTCATTGTTTTTGCCTGTTTATTAATTTGTTCAAAAACATAAAATGCCATTCATACATACAGTGATTTAAATGCACCTCTTTTATGATGAGCATGTTTCTGATTTCTGAATCAAAATATAATTGTATTTTTGGCTGAGCATTGATTGTCTTTACAGCAGAATTGAATTCTGTTGTTGTTTATTGCTGCTTCGAGACCGTCAGTGTTGTATGAACACGGTAAAGTCAGAATCTCAGGCTGAAACTGTCCTGATATTGTATTGGACCAAAACAAGTTTTTAAAGTAGATTCTGGAAGAAAACCTCATGAGCCAGATTCTTTTATCATTGTTTCTTAAGTATTTTTAAATAAAAACAGAATAATTAACACTACATGATATTTTCCTTAAATTGACAACTTATTAAATGCCCAATTTCCTCTGATTAATCACATCACACACATTTAACTAAATTGAAATTCAATTGTGGAAATGAATGTTATTTTTCCAGCCGTAGTAATTCAAGTAAACCATCAGTGTTAAGAACATGGAAAGGGTTAATGTCGAGACACGCCTGGCATTCTGGGTAGTTGATTGGCAGCAGTTTGACTGTGGTGTCTGTGTTTCAGTTGAATGCAGAGGGGATGTCTGGCAGTAAGGCGCTGGGAGGCGCGCGGCGGCGGCGGACACGGTGCCGGCGCTGTCAGGCGTGTATGCGGACCGAGTGCGGCGAGTGCCACTTCTGCAAGGACATGAAGAAGTTTGGTGGACCAGGACGCATGAAGCAGTCGTGTCTGCTCAGGCAATGCACTGCAGTAAGTCGAGCCTGACCCACGTTTGGCTTCACAAGAAGCAGTTTGTTCCTGAGGGTCATATGATGCCATTTTAAAGTTCATTGTTTTGTTTATTGGGTGTAATAGAATATGTTAACATGCTTTAATGGTCACTCTTACCATAATCACGAGGTTCAGCTTCTAAGCAGTCGTAAACACACAGTTAATCATGGTGTTTACCTGCATTCAGCATTGACCACTTTCAATCAGATCGAGCAAAATGCATCTCAACACCAGGAGCAAACCGTCACACATCTTCTCCCGGGTTTGCGTGTATTTGTGTCTGTCTGCATGCGTTTGTTTTTACCCATCTGTGTCTTCTCCAGCCGGTGTTGCCCCACACAGCCGTGTGTTTCGCGTGTGGTGAAGCGGGAAAGGAAGACACGGTGGAGTCGGAGGAGGAGAAGTTCAGCCTCTCTCTCATGGAGTGCACCATCTGCAACGAGATCATCCACCCCAGCTGCCTCAAGGTTTGAGCTGATGCTGCGCCAAACCGACCCAAACTCATTTTTTTCTCTTTAATGGCTGCTGATAACATGACAAACTGTCTCTCGCAGATGGGAAAATCTGAAGGCATCATTAATGATGAGATCCCAAATTGTTGGGAATGTCCAAAGTGCCACAAGGAAGGAAAAACCAGTAAGGTAAGATTCCACATGAAATATTCCATTACTGAGATGAATAAGTATGAAGCGTCGCTCCGGCGAGTTTCGGGCCAGTCGACGCTACAGGACTTTTGTTGCCACTTGATTCTTTATATTGTCTCAAGATGTAAGTGTATTATCATCCAGATCAAATCTGATAAATGCAGTTATAAGGCATGAAGATATTAAGATAAACATCATGATTTTCTGTAAAGCTGCTTTGAAATAGTGTATTGTGAAAAAGCGCTAGAAAAATAAATATGACTTACTTTGGCTACGTATTCTACATTTTTGTTGTAAATTCTGCTTTTATGTTTAGATTTTTTTATGTTTAATAATGTTTTTGATGTTCCAGGAAAAGTGCATTTATGAATTTATGGAAATACATTATAGCTGTACAGTTTCCACCTTGTTGCATATTTAATAATATTAATAAATTGTGAAGGGAACAACTGAAAAGAAAAATAACATTTGGCTGACTGTGAAAGCGGCCTGGTTTTGTGTGATACTTCAGTAAATCATACATGATCCTTTTTCCTAACTTACAGTCGCAAATTATGAGCGTTTAGATTTCGTGCCTCTAACAAACACTCGATAACATTTGATTTATAACTTGTGCATAGAGAATTGGTGGCAGAATTATATCACGTTATAATTTCAGAAGATTGATTTTGTTCTGGAGCCAGTCCTGTGTTCGGCCTCCTCTGTAATGATGATGATGATGATGATGATGATACGAGTCTGTCTGCTCTGTAGGATCAAGGAGATGGGTTAGGAAAGAGACGCATGGACAACGGGGAAGTGAGTCGCTGGAAGCTAACAGATGATCCGCCGCCGAGTAAGAAGAAGACCCTGTCTCTAGAAGACACGGCACGTCAAGACGGACCAAAGCGCAAGAAGGAGAAGGACGTGCCGCAGGAGGGCGGTTCAAAAAAGAAGGCAAGTACAACGGAGCAGTTTACCTTCAAAAGAGATCCATGGATTGATGCAATCTAGCTTTAGATTCAACTCACACTCATTCCCATGATTCTACAAGAAACAACGACTGACGTAATATCAAACATGGAGAGAGAAACCATTTTTATATATATATAAATGATTAGTGATTATTATATATAGTGATTATAATATAAATTATTATATAGTGATTATATATATTTAGTTACTGAAAAGGTCTCCGGTATTTCATAAAAGCCTACATTTAAAATGGGCAAAGAAATGTGAGGTGAAGGAGTTTGAGACGATCACACAAAAGAGAGCCGAGGCGTGTCCGATGCACTCGTCAGAGTTTGGCCCTTGGGGTTTCAGATCAAAGTGGACCCGGGAAGACCAGTATTTGGTAGCCAAACCTGTCTTTCTGAACACTGTGTGTCTTTCTGTTTTTACCTGACAGATCAAAGGTGCCCGTGAGAAACATCTGAAAAAGGTACGACCGTTGAAATCTTTAGTCTCATTGTTGAAATGAAATGAAGTCAGTGTCCCTCATAAAAGGGCTACTCTTTCTTTAACATCTTCTGCAGAAAGCAAAACCCAACTCCTCAGACTCTTCTGAAGCGAACGGGCCGAACTCGTCCACGGCTGGCGGACACGGCTCCGGCGGCGGCTCCGCTGCGGCACCGCCCTCGTCTCTGACGGCCAGCCAGGATCAGCGCTCTCATCACCGCGAGAAACTGGAGCGCTTCAAGCGCATGTGTCTTCTGGAGCGAGTGCGGGACTCCAGTTCCTCGTCTTCATCCAGCTCCGAAACGGACTCCGAGTCAGATTCTGATTCCCCGTCTCCGATCGGCGCCTCAGAACCGTCCTCTCCAGCCGCCGTGTACGGCAACAGCAGCATGCGCGAGCGAGACCGGAACCGGCGTCTGGCCGAACTCGGCTTCAGCGCCAGTGAGGATTCTGAGGGAGAAAGCGTGGTGGCGGATCACGAGCAGGACGGCGTGGACGAGCCGCAGCCGCAGCGGCGCAGAGGAGACGCCAGTTCCAGGGTACGAAAGGCAGTTATGGACACTGAAGCGGATGACGACGAAGACGGGTCAGCGGATCGGGGTCACAAAGCCACTGCGGTGGCCCCGCCGTCACCACTGTCAGCTACGCAACCGCCAACCTTCGGACACGGACATTTACCGGAAGGCCTCTCCTCGTCCAAGCGCACGAACGGACAGGACGCGCGCAACGGCCGCACGCGGGTGGGCGGCAGAGAGGCGCAGGAGAAGGAGAACTCCAACAGCAGTACTGTAGCCAATCACCGGCACGGAAAGGCAGTTCGTGGTAGTAAAATTCGTGGCGGAAGCCGGCAAGGCCAGAACGTTGCCTCAAATAAGAGCGCAGGTACAGCAGCGGTCAGTTCTGCTACTGCGAATGGCAACACTGCCACATCTAACCTGTCTAACCCCGCCGGCGTCTCGCTGGCGTCGCATCGCTCCCAGCAGTCCCGCCCGGTGCCGGCGCGCTCGCAGCTGGTGAAGAGGAGCGCTGTGGCCGTGCCCTCGCCGCCCCGGCCTCTGCAGATGGAGCGGCACCTGGTGCGTCCGCCGCCGGCCTGCCCCGAGCCTCACTGCCTGCCGCTGGACAGCGGCGCGTCACACGTGCTGCCCAGAGAGGTCTGGCTCCGCGTCTTCCATCATCTCAGCCAGCGGCAGCTCTGTGTCTGCATGCGTGTGTGTCGCACCTGGAGCCGGTGGTGAGATCACGCAATCACAGCTAGGCCACGTCACAACCCACATCACTATCACACTAACGCCAACGGCAGAAGCGCACGAATAAAACGTATCGATCAAATTTGATGTACTATGAAACATTCTGTAACTGCAGCCTTCCTGTTCAGTCCAAAAACTGCATTTATTGATGCTAAATTAAAAACTAGCGATTAAAAGCAGTGCAGCAGAAACACTAATCGTCACAGATGGACGACAGTCAGCTTCACAGGCCACAGTAAAGAAATGTCACAATTCAGATGAAACTGTTTTATATTTATTAGATGCCCAGCACTGACGGAGCGTAAGCTCCTGTTTTATCCATCAGTGTTGTTCTTATCGTTATCCTCCTCATTTCTTCTGCTCCTGTATGTAGAACCGTTATGAAGTTATAGATAGAACTCAGTCTGAACATTTACCATAGAATCTCGAACCCTTTAGCGCCACCAACAGCTCAAATTTGCGTTTGTTTATACTAATATCTTTTGATCTGAAAGGCCTAGAAGCAAAATGGTTTTGGTCTTAGGCGGTTCATCAGATCTTCACCAAATTTTTCTCAGATCACCATAAAATCATGCTGCTAAAAAGTTAATAAGAGCCCGAAACATTCTCGTATAACATTTCAACTAATGAGCCTGACAAACACCTGGCGTATGGAGACGCAGCAGGGAATACGGCTGTCAGGGTTTCTGTTCAGGACAGCGCCTCCTACTGATCAAGAGAAAGGAAAATTGTCAAGATTTGATTATAACGTTAGAACAACAACAGTTTGGAGAGAAAGCATTAGGCTGGTCCTTTTTTCTTTTATCTTTAACTTTTTTATCTTTTATCTTTTTTATGGAGTCAGATGATAAAACCAGTTTTCCCATGGTGTCACTGTAATGATCTCTGATAATGAACATATTCTGCTGATGAAATTAATGTGACGAACAACAGTTTTTCCGTCAGCATGCTTGGCCCGTAATTGCCTGTAATTTTTATTTAATTATATAAAGCATAAATTATTATTCTATTTTTTAATTCTATAGCACAAATGTGAAGAGGACTGAATGTTTTTGAAGGCACCAGGATTTTTTTATACTTTGAATGATGAAATGACATTAGCTTTAACAAAACATTGAGCTGTGAAATACGTCTTGTGTGTTTCACCTCAGCGATGATCTTTGTTCTCCAAACGAACGGCCGAATGGTGTCATTTGAGTGCTTTTGAAAAGCTGTAAATATGGAATATCAGGACCATTACCAGTAATTCATTCGTTGTGTCCAAAACCGATATTGATGACCAATAACTTTATTTGTATTTGTGGTTATCCAGATAAATATAATGCTAAACCGTAGAATAACAAACTTAAAACATATCCATTTTCCAAAGCGCTTTTCCTCTGCTGGAGCCGATCACCGCTTCTCCTCGTCCTTCAGAGTCACGGTGGGAAATTTGTTCACATCAGATGTAGGACTGAATACATTACAGATGTACAAATCAACCGTGTTGTTTGTCTGTCATATTCAGTTGCTTGTCGGTCTGTTTACTGTTCACTCCGTTCACTCCTGTACCAGTACAAACACATGTACAGGTGCTGGTCATATAATTAGAATATCATCAGAAAGTTGATTTATTTCACTAATTCCATTCAAAAAGTGAAACTTGTATATTATATTCATTCATTACACACAGACTGATATATTTCAAATGTTTATTTCTTTTAATTTTGATGATTATAACTGACAACTAAGGAAAATCCCAAATTCAGTATCTCAGAAAATAAGAATATTGTGAAAAGGTTCAATATTGAAGACACCTGGTGCCACACTCTAATCAGCTAATTAACTCAAAACACCTGCAAAGGCCTTCAAATGGTCTCTCAGTCTAGTTCTGTAGGCTACACAATCATGGGGAAGACTGCTGACTTGACAGTTGTCCAAAAGACGACCATTGACACCTTGCACAAGGAGGGCAAGACACAAAAGGTCATTGCAAAAGAGGCTGGCTGTTCACAGATCTCTGTGTCCAAGCACATTAATAGAGAGGCGAAGGGAAGGAAAAGATGTGGTAGAAAAAAGTGTATAAGCAATAGGGATAACCGCACCCTGGAGAGGATTGTGAAACAAAACCCATTCAAAAATGTGGGGGAGATTCACAAAGAGTGGACTGCAGCTGGAGTCAGTGCTTCAAGAACCACTACGCACAGACGTATGCAAGACATGGGTTTCAGCTGTCGCATTCCTTGTGTCAAGCCACTCTTGAACAACAGACAGCATCAGAAGCGTCTAAAGACAAAAAGGACTGGACTGCTGCTGAGTGGTCCAAAGTTATGTTCTCTGATGAAAGTCAATTTTGCATTTCCTTTGGAAATCAGGGTCCCAGAGTCTGGAGGAAGAGAGGAGAGGCACACAATCCACGTTGCTTGAGGTCCAGTGTAAAGTTTCCACAGTCAGTGATGGTTTGGGGTGCCATGTCATCTGCTGGTGTTGGTCCACTGTGTTTTCTGAGGTCCAAGGTCAACGCAGCCGTATACCAGGAAGTTTTAGAGCACTTCATGCTTCCTGCTGCTGACCAACTTTATGGAGATGCAGATTTCATTTTCCAACTGGACTTGGCACCTGCACACAGTGCCAAAGCTACCAGTACCTGGTTTAAGGACCATGGTATCCCTGTTCTTAATTGGCCAGCAAACTCGCCTGACCTTATCCCGATAGAAAATCTGTGGGGTATTGTGAAGAGGAAGATGCGATATGCCAGACCCAACAATGCCGAAGAGCTGAAGGCCACTATCAGAGCAACCTGGGCTCTCATAACACCTGAGCAGTGCCACAGACTGATCGACTCCATGCCACGCCGCATTGCTGCAGTAATTCAGGCAAAAGGAGCCCCAACTAAGTATTGAGTGCTGTACATGCTCATACTTTTCATCTTCATACTTTTCAGTTGGGCAAGATTTCTAAAAATCCTTTCTTTGTATTGGTCTTAAGTAATATTCTAATTTTCTGAGATACTGAATTTGGGATTTTCCTTAGTTGTCAGTTATAATCATCAAAATTAAAAGAAATAAACATTTGAAATATATCAGTCTGTGTGTAATGAATGAATATAATATACAAGTTTCACTTTTTGAATGGAATTAGTGAAATAAATCAACTTTCTGATGATATTCTAATTGTATGACCAGCACCTGTATGTTGATGACAGTCGTCACGTGTGGAGCCCGGCCCGTTCTTTAGGGTGATTTACTTCAGCAGAGAGTAAACAAGGTTGAAGACGAATCATTTATCTGTGAAAATATCAGCAGAAATCGTAATTGTTAGTGTTGAATTTCCATCTGTCGACTGACATACAGTGCATGTGAAACGGCTTCTCTGTCAGTCATGTGACGCGTGTGCTGGTTTGCAGGTGCTGTGATAAGAGGTTATGGACTCAGATCGATTTGAGCCGGCAGCGCTCCATCACTCCTCCGATGCTGAGCAGTATAATCCGCCGACAGCCCGTGTCTCTCAACCTGGGCTACACCAACATCTCCAAGAAACAGCTCATGTGGCTGATCAACCGCTTGCAAGGTACGTCATCGTCTGGCCGGCGTTACGGTGTCATGATGAGCTCGTCTGAGTCTAGAAACAGTGCAGTATCTCAGCTAGAGACACGTGTACAGGGACAGTAAGAACTGCAAGTGTGTTCATAAAGGAAGTGTAGAAGTGTGTAAAACAGCAGGGAAGCGCCAGAGATCAGTGTGGTTTCACACCGGTCACAGTTGGAAAGATCACGAGTCTACAGTGAGGAAGAATCGGTCCACGATATGGATATGGGCCGTTCAAACGACGACTACATCAAGTACAGTTTAACTGAGTTACACCAGACAGTGCCTGCAGAGAACATGAGGTCATGTCAGACAAACTCAAGCTTTCAAAATCAGAACCAAAATATGCAGGCAAATCCACAAAAGAAAAGATGAGAAGGGAAAAAGGAGGATTTTGAAAAGTCCTGATGTATAAACTTTTTTTTTTTGTCCCACACACATCAGGATTTATGAAAAATAAATTTGTCTTAAATGTATGCATTCTTACTGGTCTGACTGAAATAATGGAGACAGAATGATTTTAAACTCTTTTGATGGATGCACATATTTAGATGTAGAAGCTAGCAACTCCAAGGTCATTTTCCATGCTTGTTTTTATCACATTGGATGAAAGCCATGGAGTCAAACTCAGTTCCCGAGGGTCACTGTCCTGACCCTAACCCTTTCCAGTAAAAATACACCAAATGATGAATTGTGTTATGAATCCGAAACTATGCAAAAATCAGTGTTTTGTGCATACACACACTTAAATCTGGCTCCAGATCTCAGTCTAGTTGAAATGAGAGGATCTTCCAATATCCCACCGTTACTGAGCGTCTGGAGCGGGAGTTTGCCGTCAGTGCAGACCTGTCTTCTGGACAGTTTGTCATGTCTCCGTCTCTCCCTCAGGTCTGCTGGAGCTGAACGTCGCCGGCTGCCCGTGGTCCTCCGTCTCGGCGCTCTGTCAGTCCGTGTGTCCCTGTCTGCGGCTCCTGGATCTCAGTCGCGTCGAGGATCTGAAAGACTCTCATCTGAAAGAGCTGCTGGCTCCGCCGTCCAATGACACGCGCTCAGGTCTCCAGCCGTCCCCTCGTATCCATCATCTGTTGATTTCACTGGGACTCTATTCTGAGAATATTTTAAAGGTTAAAGGTTAAGGTGACAGATGACACAGTTTGATGATAGTTAAATTCATACTTGCATGGGTTAACAAAGTTGTCTGAAATGGTTTTCACGAGGGTCACACATAAAGTCCGGTCTGATGTCCGTTTATCTGTTAAAGGCCCCGTTTATGAACCCAGCTTCAGTGTTTCGGCCCGTCCATCGCTGGGTTTACTCGGGACGTTCGACTGAGGCCACGTTCACACTGCAGATGAAATCATTTTCAGCTTTTAGTGCCGAATCCTGTTCTGTTCACACAGAGTTCAGTAATTCACTGCATTTACAAAAACATTTACGCAGTGTGAACGAAACCAAACTGAACTAGTCGTTGTTTTTGGAAATGCTGCTTGGAGTCTCTACATGTGAAATCAAATCAGAGCAATATTGAGAATACTGAATGTTCATTAAATCAGGTTCTGACACTAGAGCTAACCGAGTGTTTTCCGCTACAGCTCACGGAGAGAACCGAGGCGGACGTTTCCAGAACGTGACAGAGCTCCGATTGGCTGGCCTGGAAGTGACTGACGCCGTGTCACGCCTGTTAGTGCGCTACCTTCCTCACCTGACCAAGCTGGACCTCAGTCAGTGCTGCCATATCACAGACCAGACCATCCACACGCTGACCTCGCCCATATCGCCGCTCCGCGAGAGCCTCACGCACGTCAACCTGGCAGGTAAAACCGCCACGCTTCAACTGCATAATGCCGTGATTCTGTTTCAAAGAGCAATAGTGTCTGTAAACCTGACGACTGTCACATGATGCACGAGAGAGGCCACATTTACCTGCATAAAGAAACACCCACAAGAATTATGTTTGTAATGTATAACTAGAAAGGTATGGAAGAATCCCTGTTAGCAGAAGTCAGCACTAGTCATGTTCTGTGTGTTCCAGGCTGCGTGAAGGTGACGGATCAGTGTCTGCCGCTGCTGCGCCGCTGTGCCTCGCTGCAGACGGTGGATCTGCGCTCCTGCGGCCTGATCAACCCCGACGCCTGCCAGCTGCACTGCTTCCCCTGCGCAGACGACAGACTGCTGCTCAAGAACAGCTGAATCACACTACAGCTACAGACTCGCAACGCCACACACTTGCTCGCTCTTTCTTTTGTGTTTTATTTCTGGGTCCGCCGTTTGTGAATGGAGAAATCGCGTAGATATTCCGTACTTTGGTGAGCGTGTGTGCGGTCGTGCGGTTCGCCCGGCGTCTCCATCTCCTGCTGGCTTCGTCCATGAATGTATGGCTTCAGACACGTGTGGGTGAACCTCAGGAGAAACCAGCAGGTTTACCCCAAAATCCAAAGAATGTTTATTTGCTTTTTGCATAAACAAAATAAAGCCCATTTTGGGACCATGAAGATTTTTTTATTGCGCTGACAGTATTTCATTACAAGTTGTCTTATAATCACACACATGACTTTACTGCATCCAGTATTTGACCTTTACATGAACGGATCCTGTCATTAGTTTCAGACGCTGTGATCTGAGAATCTGGAGGAAAAGTGAAATCTTCACGGTCCTGAAACTGGGCTTGATTTTGGGGTGACGTGATATTTGACGTGTTTCTTGAGGTTCACTAATTGTGATGATCAGTTTCAGGAGGTGTGTGTGTGTGTGTGTGTGAGAGATCAGTGAACAGTGTTAATGTCTTCAGCGGTGGATCAGTGACGTTCTCTTCTCTTCATTGTATTCGTGCCACGCGTACAGAGCCCTTCCACTCTTTATTTCTCTCTTCCTTTCGTTATGACTGATCAGTGTTCTTACCGAAGCACGGCGCTGAAGGACACGGATCCCACGACCAACGGCAGGCTTCTGTAAGCCTTAAAGACTTCCCCACAGGCTTCAGTCGCTGCTCTGAGCTGCTGTACGCACCGTGTTTCACGCTGTATCTTATATAATGTCGCACACTTCCACACAGGCCGAATGTTGCTGTAGATTCCTGCTAATCGGGAAAGGTTTTCACAGAACGAGGTTCAGCAAACACTGACGGACCGCCTTTAGTTCGTCCACGTCACATATGGATCGGTTCGGTTCGCTGTCATTCGGTCGGGTTCTGCTCCAGAATGATCCGAACTAAATTTTGCCTCCCATTAGCATTGGAGAAAAGTCTCTCTGTTAGTGCAAAAAAGCTTTGTGGCCAATTAACGACGTGGAATAACCTGCGAAATGCATTAGAGAATGAAACGTTTGGTGTTTCCAGCCTCATTGAGTGTTATCGAAGCCACTCGCTCGCAGAAGACCACGAGAAGGTCATTTAGCTGCAACACATCCACCTGCCCGGTCCGAGCGGCTCTCTGAACGCGTGGCGAGCTGGTTTCAGCAGTCGGGGTCTCGCTGGGCTCCTCGTGTGGACTAAACGACTCTGGTGATGTTTCCATCTGAACTGTTGGACACGCGGGGCTCTTCCCGGCGCTCCTCGGAAACGACGTTCCTTCTATCTATCGTGAGCTCTGCAACTACTTCCTTCCAGAATACGATGCATGTCGACACCTTTCACGGACTGTATTCCTTGCACATTCTATTCAGTATTGGGTCCAATACATGGCAGTTTAATGTGTTTGATGGCAGTAGACAAACAGCATCCCTTAAAAGTGACCTCGACAATGTAGTTGCAATGTTTTTTGTTGTTGTTGTTTTTAGATTTCATGTTCAGTGCAGTTCGCGTTTAAAAGGCGTTCTTGCACATTCGGAGATACCTGTGTGCGGTTTATAGTGACATATCAAACACTGAGTTCTTTAGCATCAGGTTGTAGTTTTTCTGAAATCGGAATGAAGAATTCAAGTCGAATGACTCGGATAGGTTTGGAATACGGTTCCTCTTTCATCCGAACGTGTTTTTTGCCCTCTAAACTCAATTGCCATGTATGAACCAAACATTCGCCCTGTTAAAGGCACGGGGCCTGAATCATATTCTTGTAATATCTTGCCAAAATTTCCTGTTTTAGGCGTTCATATATATATATATATAAATATATATATGTATATTCTTCCTTTGCATTGATCCAAGTGATAGAATATGTGAAACAATGAGGAAAAAGAAAAACAAGGCAGCTACTATAAAAGTGACTACTGTAAAATGTCTAACTAAATAAAGACAATGGGGTTGTTTTATTTGCTTTGCTTTTCTTTCCTCGATGTGCAGCATACACTACTGAAACACTGAGTCCTGAACTCAAACAATCATGTGCTTTTCAGGGTTCGTCACTGAACTCAATATATCCGTCTGAATAAAAACTCCCTAATGCCAATCATGATTGTAGTTTGAATATGTATGAACACAAACGAGTCGCTCAGTGATCATCTGACCCGCACTGACGCTCAGAGCTACTGTAACAATCGTACATGCGCTGATGAAGCTTTATCATTTATTGATGTAATGTATTTTAAGTTAAAATTTGGGGAGAAATGTGCATTTTCATTAAATGTCATGACAATTTCCCTTGTGCCACTTCCACAAATATTCATATGTAATATTCATTTTTCACCAAGAATGCATTAAATTGAATCAAGACAAGTACAGCACAGGACATTGATAATATTACAGATGTGTGTATTGGGAATGAATGTGTGTTCAAGAGGACCGGATTATGATCCGTCTCTCCTGCTTTAGTGCACTTCTCATGGAAACTTACAATCAGACAGTTCCCATGAGACCTCAGACTCATCCGTCCATCAAATAATAGTTTACCATGAAATCTTTCATTTTTGGCCCGTTCTTCCTCCTCATGTGTCTGTGAATGATCTTCACTGTAAAGCTGCTGTTCAGTGACTGTGAAGAACATCTTTCTCTAGAGGAGTTTTGTGCATCATGATCTCTCTCTCTCTCTCTGTCTCTCTGTCTCTCTCTCTCTCTCTCTCTCTGCTCTCTCTTCTCCTCTCTGTCTCTCTCTCTCTCTCTCTCTCTCTTCTGTAGACACACAGAATTACAATTTTCTTTGTCCAGAAAAACTTTTGCTAATAATATAAAGATTGGTTGTATATTATCAGTTCAAACCTACATGATTGAAAGAGGCATCAATTTCTTTCAAACATAAAAATGTTTTATTGATTCCAAACTTGTGAACAGTGTTTTTATGATTTCAGCATCTGTAACATCTGTGAGAGAGAGAGAGTAATTTATCTTGACTTAATTTAAACTTCCCTAAACTTTGAGCTACAAATAAACCATAAAGTCTTTGTTTCCTATATTATTAAATACTCGTAAAACACAAAGACGATCTGTCCAGGATCCGCTCGTTCTCACTCCGGGACGCTGAGGAACGGAGACATCAACACCAGCGGGATTTCCTTGTCGCCGGTGCCGAAGAGGGGGAACATCTTCTCTGAGAACTCTGCCGCGAACGAATACAGCTCCGATCCGGTCTTGGCGTTGTAGAAGATCACCTGACCCTCCTCACAGTCCAGATAGACGCCTATGCGCCGTAAGTGACCGGTGACTTTGACCTTGGCCAGCGGCGGCGCGGTCAGAGCGCGCAAGTGGTTCCCGCTCCACCAGAGCGCGTAGTATCCGGCAGCGGGCGTCATGTCGAACAGACCTTCCTCTGCGCAGATTCACGCACCACTCCCAACTTCCAGTCCTTATTTTCTCCAACCTTCACCTGGAAGTGAGTGTGGCATTTAAAGCTTCAGTGCTAAAAATGTGAGTCAAATGTAGTGTTTTTCTGTGTGCTCTACATCATCTAACCTCCCAGTAGTGGCGTCCAGACTCGTAGCCCTCTTTGGCGAGCGCGCAGGACCACACGTCGAAGCGCTGCGCGCTGTTCCGGTAGAACTGCAGCTTCTCGCCGCGCTTCAGCTGCTTGCGGTCTTCAGAGAGGATGAGGAACGGGTAAGCTGAGGTTGGGTTCAGTGTGACGTCCTCTGAAACCAGACGGGGGTATTTCATCAGGCCTTGCATTTCACAACTCATACAAATTTTTTAAAGAATTAAAAAAAATCATTTACAATAGAATGACAGGTAGACTTTGTTTTGCACGGACAGAATAAGAAGCCATGAAGGATATATAAAGAAAAGCAACTGGAGTCACTCACCAAGATAACCTTTAACCTTCTTGTGTCCTAAAAGACAAAATATTAAACCTCTGATCAACACAGTATTTTATGCAAAACCTGCATATTTTAAACTCAACATATGTGTGAGCTTATCAAGACTGGAACTTGATCTTTTCCTGAAGAAAAACATAAATTGTCTTCTGTAGGGATATTTTTATGATTGTTTGATGTAAAGCAAGCTAGCATGAGAATGTGCATTTTTGAGAGGATACAATCATATCTTGCATAAAAACAAAAACTAGGTACATTTCATGAAGACAGAATGTGCAGATTTGTATGTTATATACCCAGAGGTTTGCTGTTCGTCGCAGGATTATACTTTTGGACAGGCTGTTTAATCACTGCAAATATAAATAAATATAAAGGGGGGTTTCTATTGAGGACATCAGGGCTTCAGCTCATACATTCATCGAGTTAGTGTTGGTCATCTATCTGTAATCCAGTCCTCCGCTGCCCGGCACGGTTAATCTGTTAACCTGTTTGTGTTACGCTGCCACCGGAGGGAAGAGAAGAGATGACCGCTGACATAATCATCTCTACAGAAACTGTTCTGATGACTATCAGCATGCGGGTGAAATACAGAGGCACAGACATTTCTTTAACCTGTGAATGTACTACTGAAAGTTTTACATTCTTTAAGTCAAATAATATGAATGTTACTTAATATCTGCTGCTCTGACCTCTTTTGAGACACAAACAAATGAATGGATGTCTTAAAACGCACGTATACATACCCAATTTTAATTTCCGTAGATCTGTAGAAATGAAAGAATTTGCAAAAAGATCATTAGTATTTCTAGCAGAAGTGGTGCAGATGTGTTTCTGAGAGCGAGAGAGCTGTTCTTCACGTACCCTTCAGTGACCACTCCTTCCTCCTGAGAGACCGGACGCTCATCATACTCTCACTCTCTGCAACGAAGACACTGAAACACAGAAATCACTCTCCATGAGTCTCGTTCTGTTCCTAACACTGGGTTCCTGTGTTTGATGAGATGGCAGTTTCTCACCAGGGTGTCGGTAGTGCACTTCTCCGGCGCGGATGTCGTCCAGTCGCTCTCGGATCTCTCCTAAAGCCGCTTTCACGTCCCCGAGCGAGAAGCGTAGCGTCATTTCCTCCACCTCACGCAGATCCATGTCCGAGTCCTGCAAGGGGCTGTTGGCTTCCTCAAAACTCTGTCGTCATAAAAACATCATCATTATTCAGAAGAGTCGAAATGAGGTTGACACGAGATCTCGGGCGTTAATGAGACTCTGTACCTGAAGGAAGCCGATGTGATCATCTGAAACCGCCTGCGCCTCCAGGCGACCCCTGCGCTCCTGCAGCTGCGCTAACTTTGACTCCAGCTGGGAGACGATGCCTTGTCCTCGGCCAATCACAGACTCTCTCCTCTCCTCGATCCCGCCCACCAGCTCGGTGCGGATGCGGTGGACGGAGTGTGTGACGTCAGACAGCAGCTGCTCCACCTCGGACAGCTCGGCCTGAGAGTAGCTCTGTCAAACACCACAAACCCGATGAGCGCGTCTGACCGCAGCGCAGAATATACACACTACAGATGAGATTTTTACAGGCGACTTCCTGTTCAACAGACATGAAGGCATCAAATGAAAAAAGTAAGGCTGTGAAGTTTGACTGGAGTTTTAAACTGACCTGCAGGGCGTGTAGTTTGCTCTTTATCTCCGTCAGCTGAGCGTTTCTGTTGTCAATACATGTCTGAAGGTCCAGTTCTGTTCTTCCCAGGAGTCTCTGAGAGGTGAGAAAAACATTGCATCTCTTAGATATAATATCCGTCACTCCATCGTGATGCTGTGAAGCAGGATCTGTACCTGTTTGCTGGCGCGTTCGGTCTGCACCGAGACTGTGGTGTGTGTGCGATGCTCCTCCAGCACACAGATGGCACAGATGCACTTCTGATCCGTGCGACAGTAAACCTCCAGCAGTCGGCCGTGTTCCTGGCAGGTTCGGCCTCGCAGGGCCTCGTGCGGATCCAGCAGCCGATGGGACGAGTAGAACGACGTCTGCCGGTGCGGCAGAACGTGAATCTCGCAGTACGACGCGGTGCAGGTGAGGCAGGAGCTGACGGCCTTCCTCTTCATGCCACTGCAGACGTCACATAAGATCTGCTCGCCCTCAGAGAGCGACGCTCCGGTCATAGCGGCTTTCTGTCGCGGCTTGGCTTGAGGAGGCCCGCCGTACTGCATCTCTTTATACTTCTGGGCAATGTGTGCGAACACACGGTTTATGCTCAGCTCGGGACGCTCTTCAAACACTCGTTTACACAAAGGGCAGCTGCAGACGGAGCTGGACGCCCAGTAGCCGCCGATGCAGCCCTGGCAGAAGTTGTGGCCGCATGGCGTGGAAACCGGCTCGCTGAAGAGATCCAGACAGATGGAGCAGGTGAGCTCCTGCTCGGAGAAAAGATCGCTGTCCATCTGATGCTCCTGCAGCCTACAAGACATCAAACACAGACAGTTCGAGTGGAACCGGGCCTCACAGCAAAGCTATTGTATATAATTCCTTACGTTTCCTTACATTTATATAAAATGGGCACTCAAAGCGCTTTACACATGGAGAGGGGAATCTCCTCAACCACCACCAGTGTGCAGCATCCACCTGCATGATGCGACGGCAGCCATATTGCGCCAGAACGCCCACCACACAGAGTGATGAAGCCAGTCAGTGTATGGGGATGATTAGGAGGCCATGATGGTCAGAGGCCAGTGTGCAAATTTGGCCAGGATGTCGGGGTTACACCCCTACTCTTTCGAAGGACATCCTGAGTTTTTTAACGACCACAGAGAGTCAGGACCTCGGTTTAACGTCTCATCCGAAGGACGGTGCTTTTTGACAGTATAGTGTCCCCATCACTATACCGGGGCGTTAGGGCCCACACAGACCACAGGGTGAGCGCCCCCTGCTGGCCTCACTAACACCTCTTCCAGCAGCAACCTAGTTTTCCCAGGAGGTCTCCCATCCAGGTACTGACCAGGCTAGTGTTTCCCAAAAGCACCTTAAGTTGCCACTAATGGAGCTACGATCAACTTAAGCTTACGATGCTTTTGGGAAACGCTGCCCAGGCTCAGCCCTGCTTATCTTCGGTGGGCAACCGGTCTTGGGCTACAGGGTGATATGGCTGCTGGCTTTAGGGAAGGGAGCACACTTTTATTTATCAGTTTCTAACCCAATCAGCAAGAAACTTCCCATTGTGAACAAACCATTTGAATGAACTCATCTGGACTGAGTATATAGAATCTATATGTACACCAATGGCATGAATTAAAACAAGAAGAAATATCTGTCAATCTGTCTTGTTTTCTCTTTAAATGAAGTTTATTTTTCTGACTCCACTGACAGATATTTCTTCTTGCTTTAAAGGGTAGTTCACACAAAAATGAAAATAATGTCATTAATGACTCTCCCTCATGTCGTTCCACACCCGTAAGACCTTCGTTCATCTTCAGAACACAAATTAAGATATTTTTGATGAAATCTGAGAGATTTCTGTCCCTCCATTGACAGCTATGCAACTACCAATTTGACGCTTCAAAGCGTTCATGAAGTGATCGTAAAACTAATCCATATGAATCGAGCGGTTTATATGATGAACAGATTGAATTCAGGCTTTTATTCACACATTGATCAGCATATAAAAACAGAAGCTCAACTGAACCTGCTTGACGCACAAGATCAAACCTCTTGCTGAAGCTCAAACGTGACGCGTAACACGAGAACATGCTTTACGTTTCCCACGACTGATGTGTGAGTGGATGAATGTTTATATGTGAATAAAAGCCTAAATCTGTTCATCATATAAAGCGATCAAGTCTCTTCAGAAAATTTGGACTAAACCACACGATTCATGTGGATTAGTTTTACGATCTCTTTATGAACTTTTTACGCGTCAGAGTGGTAGTTGCATAGCTGAGGGACAGAAATCTCTCAGATTTCATCAAAAGTATCTTAATTTGTGTTCTGAAGATGAAAGAAGGTCCTACGGGTGTGGAACGACATGAGGGAGAGTAATTAATGACAGAAAGATACTACTGTCACTAACTCATATGAGACGTAATTTGCATCTTGTTTTTAGTGTTTGCTGTGATCATAATATCAAGATGATGCTGAGTTCAGTCAGAAAAATGAAGGGCAGTGGTTTAAGGGCTGCAGGATAACTTATAAGTACTTAAATTAACAAATTATTTATAATATAGTAATATAATCTAACTCTAATCTAAATTAAAATGCTAAAAAGCACTAAAACAAATCTGATGTAAGCCTAAACTGAAATCATATTTCTTTTCCCCTTCAGTAAGTATTGTTTTTATTTTATTGAAGCAAGATGATGCATGGTTTTTGTCTCAATTTCTCCTAATTATCCCACATATGCTCCTGTTTAATATTTACTGTTGTGGTTGAGAAAACTGCTCGAACCCTTTGGGTGGCTTCAGCTCCTGCTATAGTAGTTTATAACTCCATGAGCACTGCAGACATGTGCAGATATCACAGTTTAAATACTCAGAATTCACTCTGCGGCCCTGAACCACTGCCATGATTTTCTGACTAAACATGATTTTCTAAGCATCCTGAACCAACATGAACCTGCCAGAACTGGCATGAACCAGCAGGGAAACGTGTAAGCTGGTCTGTTCAGCGGGAGGCGTCTGCTTGTGAATGCACAGTCAAATGCATTAGATCTGCATATCTCAGAACAAAGGTCATGTGCACAAACATTTTGTAAAATGCTGAAAGTCAGGTTTAACAACGTCTGGTCGAGTTCCTTTAATGAGGTTGCATAATTAATGTTTCAACATACAGCACAAAAACTGCATTTAATGTTATTTTATATACAATAGTTTGCAACCTCAAAGGTCCAGTTTGTTAACGCATAAAGTTATTATATTTAGTATGCAGTGTCAGTTAGCAGGTGTTTTTTTGTTTTAAAGACTCTTATGGCTACAGTCAGGTCTCACGTATAAGTACAAAATGCTGGTAGTTCATGGATCTGAAGAAATGAGATTAATCTTCAGTTTCAGCACCTCATACTCCAAACCAAACTGTGACCGCATGGTAGACTGACAGCAGACGGTCATTACGGTACAGCTGTATATCAGATGCTTTATGAACTGATGCTTTAACAATGAAATGGATTTTGTTGAGAACTGTGATGATTTGATTTAAACTCTTGTAAGTAAAACACAACATTAATTTCTTCCTTCCTATACTGAAGAAGGCAATGCAATCTTCATTAATATGAGAATATTCACAGTCAAACATCTCTCACCTTTGCTGTATCTGATGTTCTGTTGAATATGAAATGCCTCTTCTGCTGTCCAGTCAGTGTTGTTGTCAGGTGTCTCTGTTCATGGTGCGCTGTGAGTCTGTCCCGTCGAGCGTGTTTCACACAGAGGGATTGGCCGAAAGCAGTCGAGTAAGTCTGACAGGCTGGACTAGTGTGTGTCAGAGACAGAGAAAACACACGAGAGAAAGAAGAGTGTGGAAAGATGTTTGAGCGCAGGGTGTTTTGAATGCCTTCCAGCAGAGGCGGAGATTAACCCTTTCTACAAAAACAAGTGACAAGAAGACACCAGCTGGATGAAATATTCTGAATGATGTCAATCCACAATCTGAACTGTGATTCAGCCTGGAATTAAACCATGTTTGTTCATTTGTTGGCCGGAGGAGAACTGAGCGACTGATCCTGTTTTTTCTCCATTCTGATGGAGTCTTAGATGGGGTCACTGAATATTCAACAATATCATTGATCCGCCTGCATTGACACTTTTGTATGAGAACTGAACTGAGCTGGACGATGACATCACTGTTTAACGGATAGAGAGTCCGAATGGGTTTGATTCTCAATACCGGCAGGAAATGACTGAGGCACCGAACCCCCAATCGCTCCGGGCGTGTGTGTGTGTGGTGTGTGTGTGTGTGTGTGTGTGTGGTGTGTTTGTGCTTTTGTTTATATTACATTGTGGGGACCAAATGTCCCCATGATGTAATATAAACCTGAGTTCACCTACATCGTGGGGACCAGCCAGCGGTCCCCACAATGTAAATGGGTTTATAAATCATATAGAATGAGTTTTGTGAAAAAGTAAAAGTTTGCACAGTTTCCTGTGAGGGTTAGGTTTAGGGGTAGGGGCAGGGTAGGGGGATAGAATGTACAGTTTGTTCAGTGTAAAATGCATTGAAGTCTATGGAAAGTCCCCACAATTCACAAAAACAAACATGTGTGTGTGTGTGTGTGTGTGTGTGTGTGTGTGTGTGTGTGAGTGTGTGTGTGTGTGTGTGTGTGTGTGTGTGTGTGTGTGTGTGGTGTTGCTTTGTTTATATACATTGTGGGGACCAAATGTCCCCATGATGATATAAACCTGAGTTCACCTACATCGGGGACCAGCCAGCGGTCCCCACAATGTAAATGGGTTTATAAATCATATAGAATGAGTTTTTGTGAAAAAGTAAAAGTTTGCACAGTTTCCTGTGAGGGTTAGGTTTAGGGGTAGGGGCAGGGTAGGGGGATAGAATGTACAGTTTGTTCAGTGTAAAATGCATTGAAGTCTATGGAAAGTCCCCACAATTCACAAAAACAAACATGTGTGTGTGTGTGTGTGTGTGTTCACTACTTACTACTTCTAATGTGTGTATATGGATGGGTTAAATGTAGACAAAGAATACACACTAACAAGAAGCGACACTCAACAGAAGGGTCCATTGCAGCACCGGCTCCAGCAGCAGCTCTGCGTTTCTGACATTCTGGGGTGAAAGCGAGTCGCAGTCCACTAGTTTCTATGGCAATATCAGCTGCTTTGTTAAAACAAAAAAAAAAAAAGTACATTAAAGCTAAAAATCCAACCTGAATGATGACAACACAGAATAATAGTGATCATCAAATCCTTTAACAGTTTATTTTACACACTTTGTGTTTAAATCTTCCACTTTTTTCACAAAACCTTTGCTCTCTAGAAACCCAGTCAGTTTGGGTTAAAATTCTTTAAAAGGCTTATAAACACTGAATTATTACCAACATATGAAATTAAATTAAGGACATGCATCAGCAAAATTGGGAATGTTTGGACAATAATGAATATAACAGCTTGATTTAGGACTGTTGTCTAATGTCCGTTAAAGCTAAAGTGTCCAAAAGTGGGAATTATGGGATAACGGACACAGCAATGCATCATGTGTTATAAGATCATTATGTTTGTAGCGTGATCCATTAAAACGTACAATATATATATATTTCAATTCAGATGGAGTGATACTATTATTCCATTAGTGATCTATATGGTTCGCTGCAAATATGATTATCTTAAATGTATTAATAATTAATTTACTATTAATAAATGTGTAAAGTTGCATAAAATGGAAATACTCAAAGTAGGCTAACTACGTTACCTCAGATGGATGAATGGTTGGATTCCACAACTGGTAAAATAAAACACATATAAGACAATAACATTTACTGTAGGATCATACAATTTACTGCTGACTATTTTAAAAACTGTTCTATTGCGCATCTGATTTGGCAGTGAAATTCGCAGATTTTGGGTGTGTAAGATGTGAAGGATTCAATGGTCCAGTTAGTATCTTCACCCCATAATGGCGGCCGCGCTACCGGAGCGCCATCTAGTGGCTGTTACCCCAAAAGCGTCAGAGTTTCGCCTCTTGGGTTCTGAGCTCTACAGGACAAATTCCGAGTACAGGTTACCACGTGTCACTTTCACTTTCTCTATAGATGAACTGAACTCACCTTAAACCAAACTGAATCTACACTGATTTCAACTGAATAATGTCAAAGTTTACGATTGTATTTTCAGAGCTGCTTTACAGCTGAAGTGAATTCTGTTTGCATCATTATTTTCATGTTTATCACTGTGAAGCTGCTCTGAAACAATCTGTAATGAATAAAGCGATTCATAAATAAAATTGACTTCATGTCACCAATTCCAGTAAGTAAAAGTCTAAAAGCATCTGATTTTAACAGTACTTTAACAGGATTTAGCTCATACTGAGCGTCGGCTAAGAGAAATGTTTATTTTCTAAAATAATATTGAACACCTCAATATTGCAACAAACCGTGTCTCAGTAAAACTCAAAAACAAGCATTGGAAACAATCTTTCAAAAATAAAATATTAAATCAGAGCTTCTTGTGAATGATGCAGCATGGTTTCAGAAAAATGAGAAATTTTATTGAGTTCCAACAAAAGCAAGTTCTTGGCATTCACTGATCATCTTTGAAAATGAGGCAGCAGATAGAGATAACCTTCATATCGAACACTCTTAAAGACCATGCAGAAACACTTCTGCTCAGAAACGGTGTTGTGGCAGAGAGACGCAAATCTTCTAAATGTAAGTGTTGTCATGGTTTGAGCGCAGAGGCTTACAGATAAATTAATCTCTGGCTTTATTTTTGAATGCATGGGGACTTTAAAGTTCACATGAGGGATTCATTCATGTAACTAAAGCGGAGATCAGCTGAACATTAGTCCAAATGTAGCAAACGAACACAAGTTTGGAGATTCACTGCTCTTCAAATATTAAAGTGACTCTTACAGCAAAAGAGATTCCATGTTTTATTCAAACAAGTGCTTCAGAAATGACAAACAAACTCCAGTCCACGACAGAAACTGGTCCAGCGAGAGGGGCAGAGATGGCGTGATGTTTATTCGTAGATCCAGTCCAGCGCGCAGCTCTTGAAGCACACCAGCTCCTCCGGCTTGAACCACAGGCTGATCTCTTTATTGGCGCTGTCCACGGAGTCGCTGCCGTGGATGATGTTCCTGAAACACAAAAACTCGTCTCTTATCTTCAGACGACACAAGATTGAACAGATTTAACACTCGTGATCAGAAGCTCGCACGCACCTGCCCACTTCGATGCAGAAGTCGCCCCGGATGGTTCCGGGTTTGGAGTCGGCGGGATTGGTCTCTCCGAGCATCACCCTTCCGGTCTTCACCACATTCAGACCCTCCCACACCTGAGACGACAACATCTCTACGGTTAAACATCAGCCCACATCAGAGCGGAGCGTGAACCGGCGGACGGATCAGAACTCACCATGGCCAGAACCGGCCCGGAGCTCATGTACTTGACCAGTCCGGGGTAGAAGGGCCGGTCCTTCAGGTCGATGTAATGCTGCTTCAGCAGATCCTCAGACGCCTGTGGACCAGAACCACCAGAACCATCAGAACCACGTTAACATCTGCACAGATTCTCCTGTAGAGTCCAGATCAACCAACCTGAAGGAACTTCATGGCCACCAGTCTGAAGCCCTTCTGCTCGAAGCGCTTGATGATTTCTCCCATCAGGCCGCGCTGCACGCCGTCGGGTTTGACGGCGATGAAGGTGCGCTCGGTTTTGGCAGCCATGACTCTGAGGAACGAGAGAACAGACGCTCGTGAGATCGATTAAACCAGCAGATGAGCAGCGGAGAGACGTCTGAAGAAGAAGTGATGAAAACATCATTTGAATTGTCAAGAGTGATTAAGGTCTATTAATATCTATTGCATTTAAAGTATGATGTAATCGTTCTATAAGTATTAATATAATCAGTGATATTTAGCAGCAGTTCATTACAGTCTTCAAGATGTCTGAAGATGCTGTCCTGAGCAGCTGCTCTCACAGTGAAAGCTGTAATATTTAATGTATGCGGTCACGTGTGCTGAGAGAAGAGTTTTCTGCTGTCAAAGCAAGTCACGTGACACCCGGTTTAACTTCAGACACTTGGCATAGATGGCGAGCTCCAGATGTCGCGCATGCGCACAGCAGATGCCACTGAACGGAGGAATGTAAATGTTCAAACTTATAGTTTCTATTCAGACGTTTCCTTCATACAGTCGCGTGTGGTGAGAATATCCTACAGCTGTGACAGTGTTCAGCTTTATAAAGACACGCTCAAGTTCAAGCACAGATTGAAGCGGTCAGAAACAATGAGAGTCGCGCGGCCTGCTGTCTTCACACGCATGCGCAGTACCGCTCGTGCACGAGTGCTTCAGGCAGATAAAGCGCTTCTTGTCGCGATATTATTCATAAAGCGTGTCCATTTCGACAATTAAACATGATTATGTCGCACTGTTATGATCTAGGCCTGTGGTATATGTGTGTGTGTGTGTGTGTGGATCACACAACCGGAAAATAACGACAGAACTAAAGCGACACACACGAAGGAAATAAATGTTCACTTATTAAACAGACACATGAGACACATGAGAAAGATGAGAAAGATCACACACCTGACGGAGGACTGGAGACACTGACGCGATCCTGAGGACGGAAGGAGACAGACGAGCGCGAGCGGCTCTTATATAAAGGGTGGGCGTGGGGGCGTGGCTGATGACGAACGCTGAAACATTATATATTCATCATATATCACACAATATATTTTAAGGCGCTTGATGACGTGTTAGTCCAGACAGAGCTTCAGTTTCTGATCTCAAAGATAAATCATCACACTTTTTCTTCTTTTGAGATGGAAAGTTGACAGACATGAGCTGCAGTTTGTGGGTGTTTTTGAAAACTATGAATTAGATAACAACAAATAATTCTCGATGGACAAAATCAAGTTTCACTTGCATATATCTGACCTCAGTTTGATTAATGTGACTTAAATATCTTAAATGTAGTAGAGATGTGTCTTCAAGAGGACGATCACGAGGCATGAATTAAAAAATGATGTGCATGGATAAATCATTTATAAGAAATACTGCAATATTCCTTAATAAAAGAAGAATTGATTTTGATTTTCGATTTTGATTTCATGGTGACTTTACCAGACTTCCGTCTTCCGGTCGGCGCACCGCACTCCAGTCCAGCGGGGGCGCTAATTCAGTCATTCTCCAGCAGCAGAAGCAGAGCCACATGTACTGGAGATCATCTCAGAGCAGAATCTGGATTGTTTAATAACTGAAGCAGTGATTATCAGTGTTCGGTCGTGATGGAGTCGTCAGCTGCTCCAGTAGATCCGCAGCAGAAGAAGAAACCATCAGCGTCTTTCTCTAGAAAACCAAAGAAGGCGAAGACGCTGACCGCGTCAGAGCAGCGCAGTAAACAGAAGAGGCACGCGGGGCTGTGCGCGACGCTCGGCAGGGAGAACGCGTCCGTCAGGCTGCTGGAGGAGCTGGTGTTCGGCGCGGAGGAGCGGCTGACCGAGCGACTGACGGAGGTGTATTATAAACATTATTATTATTATGACGCGTTTAAACCACAACATTAAAGAAAATATATAAATAATGACACTTCAAACACGTGACAGCTAAAAATTACATTCAGATACATTTTAAATCAAAATATTACTGTGCATGTGACTCTTCTGGAGCTCAAACAAGGTCATGGGTTCGATTCCCAGTGCATGAACTGATGTGTGTGTGTGTGTGTGTGTGAACTGACCTTCATGTGTTGTGAATGAACAGGACAGCAGCACTTTGCTGGACGATGATGAGGTCTGCAGTGATTCTTCAGAGGACGGCGAGGCGCGTCCGAACCGCAGAAGAGCCGCATGGGAGGATGAGGATGATGAGCAGGAGGAAGAGTAAGGCCAGCATGTGCAGAAACATCTCCCAGCCTTCTAGTCGTGCTTGTATGTCATTTTCAGGTGTAAATATCTGTGTTTTTGTAGGATCGACATGACGCATCGGTTTCGCAGAGACTTTAAGAAGAGCGAAGCGGAAACTACGATGACGAAACAGAAGCTGCAGCAGCGCTTAAAAGAGCAGTAAGTCACGGCGAACTGAGGCGATATCTGTGTGAACGACTCTAATGAACGTGGAAGAAAAATGCGTCTGGTTTGTTTCCCAGGTTTCAGAAGGCCATGGGCGGCACTCCCAGCTGGGCAGAAGAGACGGCGGCCAAACGACAGAAGAAAGGTGAAGTTTAACATGCAGTATTTCATGCCATCTATAACCTGTAGGTTGTGTGCAGATCATTTACTGCAGTTATAAACGCTTGACCCTTTTTTCAAAGCAGAAGTTGAGAGTGAAGATGAGGATGAGAGCGAAGATCTGCTGCGAAGGACGGGGAACTTCATCGGCTCGTCGGACAGTCTGCCCAAAGGAACTATCAAGGTAGAGTTTAATTACGTCTGCTGCACGATATCACAAACACATGCTGTCGTTGCTGCTTATAGCAACAGTGTATAAAACATTTGTGGTCAGTTTAAGGTCTCCCACTGCGGTTCAGTAGAACAATAATTATCTTTCAGAGCACGGTGGACTCTCGTTGTACGGGTCACAGGTCAAACCATCATGTGACACTGAAGCGGTCAGTTCTTCTGTAAATTTTTCTTTTGCTGTCAGATAAAGAGGTGCTTGAATGTGAACAGTGAGTGTCCAAGCGAAAGTCGGCTGACCACAGTCCAGTTCCATCCGTCGGCTCAGATCGTGATGACCGCCGGTCTGGATCACTCCATATCGCTCTTTCAGGTGACCCGTTAAAACCTGATCCTAACGGAGTAAGAATGACCTCCACTACATAAAATAACCTTGAAATTCGTTCTTCTCAACAGGTTGATGGCAAGAGCAACCCGAAGATCCAGACCATCCATCTGGAGAAGTTCCCAGTGAAGAAGGCTTCGTTTAGCGCTGATGGGGAACACATTGTGGCGACTGGATTGAGGAACAAACTCTTCTACATCTACGATATGATGGAAGGCAAAATTATCCCCGTCACTAGCGTCCGAGGTGAGCTCGATGTGATTCATTTATGTGTAACTTACTTTTTGTTGAATATATTGTGCATTATATTAACGACACTGAGGACTGCAATCTTGTTTTTCATCAGGTCTGAATGAGCAGAAGGTCTCAGACTTTCAGGTTTCTCCGGATGGAAAGCATCTGCTCCTCTCTGGTTCCTCAGGGTATCTCCATCTCATGACCACAAAGGTTCATTCAGTGACCCTCAATCAGGCTTTCTAATGAACATATTCTCATCTTAGCTGTGTTGATGTTCTGGCCTCAGATCATGAGCAGACGGCGATCTGTGTTTCAGTACTGATGCTGGTGTGTGTGTGTTTCTTCAGACCAGAGAAGTGATTCGCAGCATGAAGATGAACGGGAACGTGTGCGCGGCCGCTTTCACCGCAGACGGCAGCAAGATCTTCTCAAACTCCGGTGAGTCGCAGGAACCCTCTTCTCACGCGGTTTCACGTCATAAAGAATCGTTCCAAACATTTCTTACTGACATTATTACTGTAATGTTACTGTGTTTGTGTTACACTGCAAAAGAACATCATCTTCCTCAGTGTTTCTGTCTGGTTTTCCAGCACAAATATCTAAACATTTACTGGAGAAGAG
>VTFQ01000009.1:43620983-43808728 GCA_036281575.1 Ancherythroculter nigrocauda | reverse complement strand
ATGTTTTAATGAAAAGTGGTGAAATTACACTCCCACCACAGGTGTAGCTTGCAAACTCACAATACCTAAGTAAAATAGATTTTTGTGTGTGGTGGTTTCAGGGATGTTTAGATAACTATAAACGAGTTGACGTTCACTTTTCTTAAAAATATTTAGCTATCAGTTTAAATGCTTCTATGGAAGCCCGTTTCCGCCACTAAAAAAAAAAAAAAAAAAACTCCACTAAAAAAATAAAAAAAAAAAGCCACTAAAAAAAAAAAAAAAGATGAATTGCGACTTTTTATCTCAGAATTCTGACTTTTTAACTCACAATTGCGAGTTATAAAGTCAGAATTCTGAGATATAAAGTCGCAATTGCGTGATATAAAGTCAGAATTCTGAGATATAAAGTCGCAATTGCGTGATATAAAGTCAGAATTCTGAGATATAAAGTCGCAATTGCGTGATAAAAAGTCAGAATTATGAGATATAAAGTCGCAATTGCGTGATAAAAAGTCAGAATTATGAGATATAAAGTCGCAATTGCGTGATTAAAAAGTCAGAATTCTGAGATATAAAGTCGCAATTGCGAGTTATAAAGTCAGAATTCTGAGATATAAAGTCGCAATTGCGTGATATAAAGTCAGAATTCTGAGATATAAAGTCGCAATTGCGAGTTATAAAGTCAGAATTCTGAGATATAAAGTCGCAATTGCGTGATATAAAGTCAGAATTCTGAGATATAAAGTCGCAATTGCGAGTTATAAAGTCAGAATTCTGAGATATAAAGTCGCAATTGCGTGATAAAAAGTCAGAATTCTGAGATATAAAGTCGCAATTGCGTGATAAAAAGTCAGAATTCTGAGATAAAAAGTCGCAATTGCGTGATAAAAAGTCAGAATTCTGAGATATAAAGTCGCAATTGCGTGATATAAAGTCAGAATTCTGACTTTTTTTCTCGCAATTAACTGATGGTCAGTATCTCTGTCTGTAACAGTGCATCCAACGATAGCCGTGCTGCTGTGAAGTCTGAAGCTGTTGGTGTATAAAATGTGCCACTTCAGCTTTGTCTGATTTATTGCACCTCCGCCACAGCAGATTCTTCTTCTTATTATGATTATTATTATATTGTTATTATTGTGTAAAATGCATTAGTGTATCCATTCTGTTAAAAACAACTTTTATTGTCCAAATACCTCGACTGTAATTTGCAGAATTGCATGATTCCACCCTTGAGTTGCAAAGTTAATGAAACATGATAGGTATTGGTTGTTTTAGTATTAAGCCCACTAGATGGCAGTAAAAGCTGTTTTTTCTCCTTGAATCGCTGTGTACAAGGTTACCGTGGAAACATTCTATATGCATATTCCTGCATAATGCATATGTCCGGAGACTAATCTTTATGTGTCTCCTCCAGTAAAATCAATATTTCTTTATTGGTAAATCGGCACTAAAAATTATCCTTTATGATGTCCTCTATTTTATGTATAATAATTTCAAAGCAGCAATCCTGATGGTCTATTTAATGTATAATAATAACAAAGCAGTAATCCTGATGGTCAGTCGCAATGAAAGGAAATGCAAGCAAAGTAAGAACTGTGATAAATAACGTTTCACATTAGTGAGAAAAAGTCAGAATTCTGAGATATAAAGTCGCAACTGCGAGAAATAAAGTCAGAATTCTGACTTTTTATCACGCAATTGCGACTTTTTATCTCAGAATTCTGACTTTATATCACGCAATTGCGACTTTATATCTCAGAATTCTGACTTTATATCACGCAATTGCGACTTTATATCTCAGAATTCTGACTTTATATCACGCAATTGCGACTTTATATCTCAGAATTCTGACTTTATATCACGCAATTGCGACTTTATATCTCAGAATTCTTACTTTATAACTCGCAATTGCGACTTTATATCTCGCAATTCTGACTTTATATCTCAGAATTCTGACTTTTTATCACGCAATTGCGACTTTATATCTCAGAATTCTGACTTTATATCACGCAATTGCGACTTTATATCTCAGAATTCTGACTTTATATCACGCAATTGCGACTTTATATCTCAGAATTCTTACTTTATAACTCGCAATTGCGACTTTATATCTCGCAATTCTGACTTTATATCTCAGAATTCTGACTTTATATCACGCAATTGCGACTTTATATCTCAGAATTCTGACTTTATAACTCGCAATTGTGAGTTAAAAAGTCAGAATTCTGAGATAAAAAGTCGCAATTCATCTTTTTTTTTTTTTAGTGGCTTTTTTTTTTTTTTTTTTTAGTGGCGGAAACGGGCTTCCATATGCTTCAGTTTGTTTTCACTATATAATATATTAAAACAAATGGAAGCATTTAATCTGATATAATACTGTATATCAGTTTAAATACTTAAATATTGTATTATATTTTATTATATTATAATGTAAACCTAATAAAAAATTGATCTCACAAGGGGATTGTTTAGGGCTCCTTGCCACGAAAAATCTTAACCTCCTGGTATATAAAATCTGGGGGAGGACTGAAATTATTTTTTAATAGAATTTCTTGGTAAAGACGTACAGTTAATACAGCAATGTGAAAAAATCTCAAGTAACCTAAAATGTGCTTAATTTAGTGACTGAACTGCTTGTTTTCAAACATATTTAATAAATCACTAAGTTACATCAAGGGTCAAAAAAATAGAACGGCACATTAAAGTTAAATGTTACAGTTGCATGATAAAACCATTTTTGTGTTTGTGTGTGTGTGTGTGTGTGTGTTTACGTTCATTGTACAGGTCTGATATAAAGTATGTTTTTGCTCAGGTGGCCAAAATGTGCGCTCAACAGAGAAAAGTTTTGCTCAGCGAGAAAAAAATTAGAGGGAACATTGCTTGAAACCACACAATCATAGGATTGGAAACCACAGAAAGGAAATAAGTATAAAAATATAAAAACATAAAAGACATATGAATAATAAAATGATGAATTAATGATAAAATGATAAATCAAATGACTGCATTAAAGACTAATATTTTTAAATGATTATACAATTAAATTAATTAAAAATCTAAGAAAATAACACAACACATGTATGGTTGTTCTCTTAAGGTAACACACATTGAGAATCTATGGACAATTGCCTACTAGTAACCGCACACTAATAAATCCATACGCTAGTAACATACACTCATCTTTTTAGTGTTTTTGATACTCTGCAAACACTAAAAGCTGAACATTCAAGTTACTATTAGGGATAAGATGCCAATTTTGTCCATTTTTTCATTACCCATACATGCAAGAGCATGAGTTGAATATTTTTCTGCAGCATAAGCCTGCAGGCTGTTTTAGACAGCTAAATGGTTCATTGAACAAACACAAATGACACACCCGAAGTAAAATAACTGCAGCTTTACAGGAACAATCCTGGACTCTTTTGAAACCAGACACTTTTCTACTGTAAGGAACTGAATGTGGGCACTTCATCCCATTTTTCAAATAATGTCCATTGGCTTAACTTGTCAAAAATGATCTGGAAATGCTTAACTTTGAACTCTGAAGTTTTTTGCAGCCCTAAAATGAGACACAAGTTGCTGTGTTGATTTGTAACTGAAGTCTTTCTCCCTCAGCCGGTGGAGAATGAAGGAGACGTGCAGTTCAGGCCTCGCACGGGAAAAGCTGCCGCCACGCCGCTCCTCCCGGAGGTGGAGGCGTATCTTCAGCTGCTGATGGTGGTCTACCTCACCAACAATCAGCGCTACACTGAGGTGAACCATACGTCCGGTTATCAGTGATCTGTGGGAAATGTGAATGAAAATTCATAGGGTTTTATTGTGAATTATGTATATAAAACAGGAATGTCAATGTTAAAGCTATAAAAATCTGAAAAATTTATCAAACAAACATCTGCTGACAGAGCTATTAGATTTCACTGAAGTCCAGCACACTGGGTTTCATGTTGACACTTCAGCTAAACACAGAAAACAACATTGGGAGCTTTTTTAATTAAATCTGATCAATCAAAGAAATTGAAAGATTAATCAATTATCAAGATGTCCAAATGATCAGTAGTCGCAGGCCTAAAATCCTCTGATTTCATCTATAAACCCTGTCCCGCACAGGCTCAGAAAGTCTCGGATGACCTGCTACAGAAGATCGGCTCTCAGAACCGTCGTGCTTTGGATTTAGTGGCTGCCAAGTGTTATTACTACCATTCCCGTGTGTACGAGTTCCTGAACCAGCTCGACGTGGTCCGCAGGTGAGCCATTTTTCCAAGGTTCAGCTTGGGAAGTTTCATGCAGTTGTGTTGAGATGGTCACTTCTGTTCTTTAATGACCCAGTTTCCTGCACACGCGCTTGAGGACAGCTACGTTACGCCGGGACGCTGATGGTCAGGCCACGCTGCTAAACCTGCTTCTGCGCAACTACTTGCAGTACAATTTATATGACCAGGCTGAGAAACTTGTGTCCAAATCGGTGTTCCCTGAGCTGGCCAATAACAATGAGTGGGCTCGCTATCTGTACTACACAGGTGAGTGAAGGAGTTATGAATTTATGGTCTGAATTCAATTTGACTAGAGCTTTTCACACTGCGTTTAACACCTGGTCATCGTCATTCTAAACACCGCTTACACACGCTCTTCTGATTGGCTGTGATTTGTGATTGATTTGGAGCCATAAAACACTGAGGCACATCTGGTTAGAACACACATTTTTGGAGTACAATTAGTCATTTTTTATTATGAAGCTTGGCTGTTTTTTTTGTTGTTTTTTGCATGTGTATTCAGACATCATGTTTAGGTTAGTCAATTTAATAAATAACCATCTGAATCCCGAATCAAACTCAGTGCTTTACTGTCAAATTATCATTTTAATGAGACAAAATATGTAATATTATTAGTAAACAGCAAAGTAATATTGTGACATTATTGTTATTAAATTGTTGGCTGGTTTCAGGGCGGATCAAGGCCATCCAGCTGGAGTATTCAGAAGCGAGGAGGACTCTAACAAACGCCCTGCGTAAAGCGCCTCAGCACACCGCCGTGGGCTTCAAGCAGACGGTGAGTGTTCGCCTGCGTCTGTGCTCTCCGCTCTCCTTCTGCTGTTGCTGTTGCGAATCATGACTGTGTGTCCGTCAGGTTCATAAGCTGCTGATCGTGGTGGAGTTGCTGCTGGGTGAGATTCCAGACCGTCTGCAGTTCCGTCAGCCGTCTCTCAAG
This sequence comes from Ancherythroculter nigrocauda, assembly GCA_036281575.1. Lineage (NCBI taxonomy): Eukaryota > Metazoa > Chordata > Actinopteri > Cypriniformes > Xenocyprididae > Ancherythroculter > Ancherythroculter nigrocauda. The sequence goes on along the minus strand of VTFQ01000009.1, from coordinate 43,803,541 downwards.
AGGTCTCTCATGCCCTACTTCCTGCTCACACAGGGTAACTCACCTCAGCCGCTCTCCTCCCGCTTAACATCGGCAAGCAAAGATTGTGTTATGATCGATATGAATCACCTGAACCGCATATATAATTTAAATCACCATATCACAATCATAGTTTTAATGAAGTCAGTTGTGCCTCCTTCATATCGACGTCTCAGAGGCCGAAGCGCTTTAGATGTAGTTCAAGAAAGGAGCGAATGCTGAATAAAGTGTATTAATTGTTAAATCTAAAATACCATACCTGACTTTTTTTCAAAGTGTGTAATCAGTAACACTACTACTTTAAAATTATGATAAATGTATGTAATCAGTGTAGTTGTGTTTAGCAATCTCCTTCCTATGATCGTTATCTCAGAATAACAGTGTGCCGTTTCTAAACTTCTGGCCCGTCTAGCGGTGAGAACAGGAAATCTTGCCAAATTTAACCAGGCGTTGGATCAGTTTGGAGAGAAGTTCCAGGCAGACGGCACCTACACGCTGATCATCCGTCTGAGACACAACGTCATCAAAACCGGTGAGTCGTGGAGCTCAGAGTTCTGCTTCTCTCTTTACTTTCCTTCGTTTATAATGAACTAGCGGCTCATTCAGCCTTTCTGCAGTACCGAGCACTGACACCATTCTCTACCGGCAGCTTTCAGACACTGACCAATCTTTAATATTTCTTAATGACAAGGATTTTTAGTAGTGCTAGAGAATCAATAAATGTGAATAAGAACGGATTCTGTGGAATAAATTTAGAATATGAATGGCTTCGTTTCATTGGTGTCTGTAAGAAGCTACCCAAATACTAAATTCAGTCAAATTGACTTGACTGAAAATGCTCCAAGGATAATTCTGTGAAATATTTACTTTTTCAGATTTGTCACTTTTTTTTGTTTCATTTAAAGGGGTTCAGTACTGTGGTATTAAAATCGACAATCAGGAAATAAGTTATTTATTTCTAAATTAGCGAATGACATCAGCTCTTCTAATCAAGATGCAAGAGAGCGGAGCTTGTCTTTCACTGCAGGACAAAAACAATCCCTCTGGCCGGGTTAGTAGTTCAGATCCAGGTTTTCTCAGCAGTTCAGATCTGAGGTGATTTCCAGCTTCAGTCCAGCGCGGGTCAGGATGTTGCTTCCAGTGCGACTCTCAGGACAGATGTCGGTCTCTCGCCGTGCTCGACAGGGTCGTGTTTTCCTCAGACGAGGCCCGTGGGATTCAGTTGTGATCTGAAGGGAATATTTGAAGCCTCTCTCCTTGTGTTTGATGGGTCGTCCCTCTCGCAAAAGTCTTCCAGGCAATTTGTTGTTGCTTGATTCTGGTTTGTTAGTGTGCAGCCCTACAGTCCCTCTGAGATATTCAGTACTATACACCTGTAAAGCTCACGTATGCATGTCTCTCCACAGTGAAGGTGCTTCTGTTTCATTCTATACCGAAGCGTGCATTTAAGCCTTCGCAGGAAAGCGTGTCTGACCCTGCTCAGTTTGAGCGTGTGTTCGTTGGCACATTTGGCTGAATGCTAGCCTGTATTTAGGCAGCTGGACGCTTGACGCAGGTGTTTGATGTGTTTCCCGTGTAGGAGTGAGAATGATCAGTTTGTCGTACTCTCGGATCTCTCTGGCGGACATCGCTCAGAAGCTGCAGCTGGACAGTCCTGAAGATGCCGAGTTCATTGTGGCCAAGGTCAGTGTCCAGGTCATCTGACGGCATCACGTCCACACATACAGTGCCACGATCACACTAACTGACACTCTGTATCTCCAGGCCATCCGTGATGGTGTCATTGAGGCCAGCATAAACCACGAGAAAGGTTACGTTCAGTCTAAGGAGACCATGGACATTTACAGCACTCGAGAGCCTCAGCTCGCTTTCCACCAGCGCATCTCCTTCTGTCTGGATATCCACAACATGTCTGTCAAGGTAGGAGAAATGTTATCGTGCGGATTGTTTTAAAATAGTTGCGTATAGGTTTGTGAAGCCATTCGATTGAATTGCAGTGGTAGTCAAATGTGCGTGTGATCCGCTGCGGTTCACTTGAGTGCTGTTAACGGAATCCACCCGTTTCTGTGCAGGCCATGAGATTCCCGCCCAAGGCGTACAACAAGGATCTGGAGTCGGCTGAGGTGAGACGGACACACGGTCACTGTGCACAGAAGCTCCGCTGAAACAGCTTGTTGACAGATTGTCTGCATGTGTTGACAGGAGAGAAGAGAACGGGAGCAGCAGGATCTGGAGTTTGCCAAAGAGATGGCAGAAGATGATGATGATAGTTTCCCATGAGTCTGCAGAGCCTCACATCCTTTTTTCCTCCAATCTTACTCTGTTTTGGTCCCTCATCTTTGCTAACTGCCCGTCTGTTCCTCACAAGAGCTTCAGCTGTGCTCTTATTATAATCCATGAACGTACTGTGTGATGTAACATTATAAACGCATCAGTTCTCCGGTTTTGTAAACTCATGGATGCTTGGTTTTTTTTTTTTTTTTTGGTTTTTTTTTCACCATTACATGCATCAGTTTTATACATGTGGTTTGCAGCAATAAATCTCAAATAAACAATCGTGTCTTGTTAGAAAGTGTTGAAATGAAAAGCATCCTCTTGTTTTACCAAATGAACAAAATAGACATTCATTTTACTGGCTGAATATGAAGAGGCAGATGGCTGTTAACAGATTATTACAGGAGGAGGAAGCTTGTGTGTTACTGATATACATTTAATCCTGTTTTTTCTTCTGTTTAAATCAAAGGCTTCAGTTAAAAGTGAAATGAGCATTTAACAGATGAATGTTTAGAATGGCAGATAGCGACTTTTTCCCATTTGGAAATGCATGTTTTCCACTGGCAAAGAACTATGAATTGTCCAAGGATTTGCGCTTTTATGTATATATATAATTAATTAATTAATTAATGTCCTCCTGACTACCAGCTAATGAGTTTTGTCCTCTGTAGAGGACATTATATTTTTTATATTTTTTTTATATGGGTCTGTCACGTGATTAAGGAACGACTCAACAACCCGAAAGACTCATGAGATGAACTAATCAGTTCTCTTTCCGGCTCAGACTGCATTGACTGAAACAGGCACGTTCAAGCGGTTCAAGCTCAAACCGGTGCGCAATGTTTTGCTACGGTTTCCGGGTTGAACGACATGTTTCCTGGAAACGGTGTGCAACAGGTTTGAGATACGTTTTCTCTTGTTTTGTGGGTGTGTCAAAAATCTCAGCCCAATCAGCATTAACATGCATATAAACCACGTGGTATTAAAGAGACATCCTGCACAATGGGTATGAATGTAACATAAAAGTACTATACATATGTATATATTTTGCTATTGTATTTTGGAGTTACACTTTAATAAACCTTTCTATTCTCCTCTGATTATATAATGGTAAATATTACAATATCGTAGCACAACAACAGTGATCAGAAATAACGATAAGCCTAATACTCACAATAAAAATAATGTCATATAGATCATTTAGTCTCGGGCGTAAGAAGTGGATTATCCTTCACCTGAAGTGTTTGTCTTTTCATCCTGAAATGCGAGGCAAATGTTGGTTCACAATAATTAGAAGTTTCCACAAATCCCTTCACTCCATTGGGATGTTCTCTTTTATTATGGACGGCGAGGGCAGTGACTGTAACATCGAGTGTATTTTGCAGTATTAAACACGCATTTATACCGATTTCATCAGGTTCCGAAAATTCTTCAAAAAGAACACAAAGAATGGCCTTCTTAGCTGCCATAGTTGCAACTCTTGCGTCATCAGAACAGGGTGTTCAACGCGCCACCGTTTCCGTTTAAAACGTTTTGCAACGTTTTGTCGGGGCTGAACGCAGCCCAGGTGAACTACTACTAGCAGTACAGAACCTATAGAATATTGCGCATGCACGACTGAACGAATCACCCCCCGAGACGACTCGTTCTTCTCGAGTCACAATAAAGATTCGTTCAAAATGAACGAATCGTTCAAGAACGACACATCACTAGTCCAAATACGCACACTTGTGGTCTTTGCACTTGACCATTTGTCTACTTACATGACGTATTTCCTGTGTTTGACTCGGGTAGGTGTGAAGACTTGCAAGTGTGTGTAGAACTTTTGATTACCCGATTAGACACACTTATAGTCTTGCAAAAAATGCAAGCATTTACAGAGCTTTTTAAAAAATGATTATTTTCAATACTTTGCTATTGTAAAATAAACTTCTGAATGTCTGCTCAGTGGTCGCTATGTAAATAACAGAAGACACAAATTTAAAATTGTGGTGCTTCTTTAAGTCATAAAAGCAGTTGCAAATGATGTACAAAATACACGCACCCTACACATTTTTGCATCAATAAAATGTGTAACACTTTATATTTTACTACCAAATTATTTGTAATATATAGTTAATTTAACTTACAGTCAAATGTTTTCCTTGACATATCGATTTCGGGGCATTCCCGAACATAATGCATGATGGGATACGCTTAGCCTCGAATTGCGCTCAGAAGCGGTATTCAAGATAGTGTGGGTTTAGTGTGCGTTCAGGGTACTTGGGCATTGTTACGACATGGGACAGTCTTGCGCACTTCCTGTCGCGATGACACACACACACACACACACACACTATTCATTATTAGTTTATTCACTATAGTTTAAAAATGGTAATAGAATATGACAAGGTCTCAGAGTTAAACTGTCAGAAAAAAAATAATCTTAATTATGTCAGATAACACTTAAGCAAAACATGATCAGGTCAAAGTGTGAATAATTGTTGGTCCCTAATTTATCATCATTTTTACTGGTAGTCCACTGTATGAAGAATTTTGGGGTATAATATGTCACAGTTTACTTTATTTTGGTATCCTCACTTACATAAATGAACTATAGTGTCCTGAACCCACTAGTAAAAATATAAAAAATTATATCTAGTGTCTGAATAATTTTTGGTTTGAATGTATATACTTTGCACAGTGCTAGGTAGATTTTAGGTAATATAATATGACTTTTTTTGTTTACTTTTGACCAAAATTGTCACACAGATTTTAATAAGATTTTTGTATAATATTGATCTAAAAAATACAAAAAGAAATAAAATAGCCTATATTTAATTCTCTACACACAACATGAAGTGCATTAAACATTATTACATCAAGTTTAAACTGGGGTTAGTGAGTAAATGAAAAGCTAACAGTGAACTGGATCATAATTTTATATTGAAAAACTTTTAAAATAAAAACAATCAAAATAAAACACTTGAACAAATGTATTATTTGTTCACCTGAATGATGTGTTGTTAAAGTATTGAAATATTAACTTAAATCTCAGGGAACTTAAATATTTTAAGTTTAAAGGTGCCGTAGAACGTCTTTTTAAAAGATGTAATATAAGTCTAAGGTGTCCCCTGAATGTGTCTGTGAAGTTTCAGCTCAAAATACCCCATAGATTTTTTTTATTCATTTTTTTTAACTGCCTATTTTGGAGCATCATTAACTATGGACAGATTCAGGCAGTGCGCGGCCCCTTTAAATCGCGCTCCCCGCCCCAAGAGCTTGCGCTTGCCTTAAACAGCATAAATGGATCTTTACAAAGTGTTCGTCATGCAGCATGTCTAATCGCATAAGTATGGTATTTATTTGGATGTTTACATTTGATTCTGAATGAGTTTGATAGTGCTCTGTGGCTAAAGCTAACATTACACACTGTTGGAGAGATTTATAAAGAATGAAGTTGTGTTTATGAATTATACAGACTGCAAGTGTTTAAAAAATGAAAATAGCAACGGCTCTTGTCTCCGTGAATACAGTAATAAACGATGGTAACTTTAACCACATTTAACAGTACATTAGCAACATGCTAACGAAACATTTAGAAAGACAATTTACAAATATCACTAAAAATATCATGATATCATGGATCATGTCAGTTATTATTGCTCCATCTGCCATTTTTCACTATTGTTCTTGCTTGCTTACCTAGTCTGATGATTCAGCTCTGCACAGATCCAGACGTTCTGCCCTTGTCTAATGCCTTTCCAGTGTTGGGGAAGCTACTCTGAAACTGTAGTTTGACGAACTACAAGCTACTCATAAATTAAAGTAGTTAAACTACATTCAAGCTACCCTTCTGAAAAAGTAGTTAGCTACATTACAAGCTACTAACAAAAAGTAGCTAGCTACATTGAAACTACTTTGATTTTTTTTTTAACTGTTAGTAAAGAATGTTTAAGTAAATGTTTGGGGTTTAAAACAACGCAATGCACTACAATTATTATTTCAAAGTGTACCGTTTTATTATGTTGTGTATATCAAAAGATACAATACTCAAATGTAGCCTGTCAAAGTACCAAACTGCTACAAATGTCACACCAATGCAGGCCCGGCTCTATGCACCTAAGCACCCTCAAACACAAGCAAAAGCAAGAGCACCCTCAGTTGATACTGTAAGAATATCATATTGGCGAAACAGATTTGGCACATGCTCCAGTGCCTGAACATAGCCAATGACAGACAGAACTGTTGATCTCTTGAACGCAGTGGCCAATCAGGGGTGTTTAAGTTAGTTAGAATCACCGGAAGACACGCCAGAGTTTTTATTCAGCACTGAGTTTGCACGCTCATTGTGCAGTGTAGACAGCTATAACTGAGTTATGACTTTTTAGTGATTATAAAGGAAGCACTCTTTGTACGCTTTATATTCAGAATTTTAATACAAGTTTTGTTTTTCATGCTATAAGAGGACCGACGACCAATTGCACTCTGCAGTTTCAGAAGTGATATAAATACAGTACATACAAATGCAGGATTCACGCTCAAAATCACTACCATAACCATAACATGGGACAAAAATATGAAATAATAATAATAACAAATAACAATAAGCAATGCAGACAAGAAAAATATTTGAATTTTTTTATCAATATTTTTTTACCAATTATTTGTAAAATTAATGACTTAAATCTCACTGTACATTCTTGTTAGGGTGGAGCCGTTGTTTATACATTACATCTGCACTTTACTATAGCATCCTGACTAATTTCAGGAGCACCCTCAGTGATTTGATTCTGGTACCGGACCTGCACCCATGGAAGAACAAAATATATGCAACTTAAATTGGACAGAAATATGCATGTTAAACTCACAGCATATGCAGTGATGAAGCTTTGAGACGCGAATTATGTGCTTCTTGCGTGAACATCATTCTGAAACCCGCGCAACCGATTTTATTAGATTAGCCTTTGTCGTGTGATAAACGCACTAAGCTCGCAAATTTGTTTTCTGTTCAATTGACGGATGCTCTACCAATGCAATGACGCAAAACACAGCGTTAGTGATCTTAGGTTCATTATGACGGGACAGATTAAATTATGGTGGGTCACCACTGTAATAAAATAGTTCGCATACATTTGATATAGACTGCATTAAAGCAGGCAGGGCTTGACATTAACTTTTTTGCTCACCAGGCAGCCATTGTGGCTAGTGGTTTTCCAAAGTTAGCCACTCAGCACTTTCTTTGGCCACAATTTTGCTGTTGGGAAAATTACATTTTATATGATTAAAGTTGACTTTGGCATGCTTAAATTACTTGATTTTGAATCATTTTACTTGATTTACAAGATTTAAAACCCTTTTAAACTTTCAAATAAAGATTGACCACCAAAATCAAGACTACATTGTATATCAGCTGGTATGTACAGTTATTTTTGTTTGGCTATATAAAAAGAACAAAGCAAATTACAAATAGTAATTTAAAAAAAAAAAAAAAAAATTCAGATACGTTTATTTAACATGTATGCATTTATTTAACATCTTTTGTTGTGTGATTAACATTGATGACAGACAGGTAGCCTATTTATTTGGGGGCTGCTGAATGCATGGACGTAATATACTGACACATATTCAGTTTTTTACCCACCTGTTTACGTCCACTTAAGTCATAACCGACTATATCCGCGCGAGATACTTCGCACCATTGGGCATTTTGACATCTGTGTGTGCGGATATTTGACTATTCAGGCGCAAGGAGAACTGATTGCGCGCGCGACAGAGAGAGTGCGCACGCGAGAGAGTGCTTCTGTTGTGTGTCATTCAGCGCAATTCCGCCTATCCGCCTTGACTGCAAGTTAATCGATAGAGAATTGTGATACGAAGAGCTTGGCTACCTTTCATTTGGCTGTAGGCTGAAATTATATTCAACCCGCCAAAGTGGCCAGTGGGAGTGGCTGTCGTACCCGCCACAGCTGAAATCTACCCGCATTTGGCGGGTTGGCGGGTGTTAATGTCAAGCCCTCAATTTAAAAAGGCCATTATTCACCTGTATATGCTTTAAGTCTTCGACACAGACAGCGTTTTAATCATTTGTTTATAAATTAGGCATAACCTTTACTAATCGATTTGTGCAGTGTGAACCCATCCTGTCCTCACATAATCATCAGGCGATCTCTTCTCGATGAACTGTAAAGCCGCAAGATGCGTGATATAACAATAGATGGCGGTAATGCACGGTTTTAGCTCGTGATCTGAAGACGTGCTGCTTCAATGCATCGCAGGCTCGTCAGAATGCTTTTGGTCGCGCTACACCGCTACTTGCTTGAAAATGTAGTTAACTACTGGAAAAGCTACACTGTTTTAAAAGTAGCTGAACTACATACAAGCTACTGAAAAATGTAGTTAAACTAGTAGCGCCGCTACATGTAGTTAACTACTTCCCAACACTGTGCCTTTCATAATGTTGGGAACATGGGCTGGCATATGCAAATATTGGGGGCGTACATATTAATGATCCCGACTGTTACGTAACAGTCTGTGTTATGTTGAGATTCGCCTGTTTTCTGGAGGTCTTTTAAACAAATGAAATTTATAAAAGAAGGAGGAAACAATGGAGTTTGAGACTCACTGTATGTCATTTCCATGTACTGAACTCTTGTTATTCAACTATGCCGAGGTAAATTCAATTTTTGATTCTAGGGCACCTTTAAAGTTCTGTTTCGCAGCAGAAATTCTATCAGTGTGGATCAGAACTAATTCATAAACCCTTGATATAACTACATGATTTAATTAGATGTATTAAAACAATATAATTAGTGTTCTTTAAAAAAATATTCAGTCTTGTCTAAAATGGGTTTTAACACAAACGGCAAAACCACAGGCTGTTCTTTTATTTATTGTTATTTGTTCATTTAAATCAATGTAAAATAAGAGTTTAAATATTGTGTCCATTATAAAAGGCTGTCCAATCAAGCCTTTACATTAAGTATAAGACAGAAAATAAGATCTAGTTCAAGATGATTTGAAGTGTTTGTTCACCGTAAACCTGATCTCTTTATTAACTATTAATTATTCAGTTCTTATTAACTATAAGACTTTCAGAAAGGTGAATCAATGACAAAAGCAACTGAATCAGAACACCAGATTTCTCTCATTATGAATAGAACTGAGGATTTATTATCATTATTGTTATTATTATTAAACAAAAGTCAAGTACAAACATTTAAGGCATATTTCAACAATCATAGATCTGTTTTTTTGTGTTGATACAGCATTTAAAGAAAGACAAAACATCAGGAGAACAAAAAAAAAAAGGGGGGGGGGGGTCTTTTATTATTAACATAAACAAGTCCAAAAGCAGAAACATATTTTCATGTTGATTAGGGTAATACTGTTTAGATAACACATTTCTTATAAACTTATTCTTAAACTGTTTGCTATTTAAACTAATACCTTCAATCCAGAGAGATCTCATTTCTGAAGGAGAGTTGGAGTTCATTACGAACTGCTGAATCATTGTTTTCAGGGGTGTTGGGATGGACTTTATCACTCTGTTGAATTCTCTAATTGGGCACTGGAAACTAAATGTATCACAGAAGTCTCTGTAGAACAACTAATTACCAAAATGACTTACTACCCTAAAAACAATGCTTTCATATTCCTCAGAATACATGTCTGTTGCTCCACAGAAGTCAAGTCAAGTCACCTTTATTTATAGCGCTTTTTACAATGTAGATTGTGTCAAAGCAGCTTTACATTGATAACTGGTACATAATTTTGGCTGCACAGCAGCTCTTAAAGAATAGTGTCAATGCAGGCAGATCAAAGCACTGTTGAATATCAAATGTCAAGTCAAATGTCAAGTGTCCCCAACTAAGCAAGCCAAAGGCGACAGCGGCAAGGAACCCAAACTCCAACAGGTGACATCAGGTGACAAACAAGTGGCAAATTTAAAATGGAGAAAAAAAAAACCTTGGGAGAAACCAGGCTTAGTCGGGGGGCCAGTTCTCCTCTGGCGAACAGTGCTTTGTTACGAATCAGGTTGCTATCATAAGTCTGATAGGATCGCAACAATCAAAGTATTTATTTCAGTTCCATCCAGTTGAGGATCGTATTCATCACGCCGGTATATGGACGGTCTGTTGAGGAACTGTGGCACTGGCTGTCGTGTCGATGAAGTGTGGAATTATGTTTAAACATCAGGTTCCAGTACAGAAGAACTTGCTGGTGGAAATCAGATCATTTTACAGTTTGTGTAAATCAATAGAACCGAGGATGAGTTTCATTAAACTGAGGGAGTAATGTAGAAAATGTTGATATATATATATATATATATATATATATAAAGTTATCCATTTTTGTTTGTTTGTTATTGTTTTGACACATTTATGAGAAAAATGTATTCTACCTGAATAAACAGGCACAATTAACCTCATCATAATAATTCAATTATGTTTTATAATTAAACGTGTGCTAACAGTATTCCTCTGTTGTGTAACTGTTGAATTCCTCTCAGATGCATTCATTCATTCATTCAATCATTTCAAATTCAGTAGGGTATAACGGGGCTAAAGGCGCCTTTGATTTTATTTTCCTCTAAACCAGTGGTTCCCAACCACATTCCTGGAGGACCCCCAACACTGCACATTTTGCATGTCTCCTTGATCAAGCACACCTGAATCAAGTCATCAATTCATTAGCAGAGACTCCAAGACCAGAAATGGGTGTGTCAGACAAAGGAGACATGGAAAATGTGCAGTGTTGGGGGTCCTCCAGGAATGTGGTTGGGAACCACTGCTCTAAACCACTAGATGGCAAAAAACTTGCCGTAGCACTTTCCAAAATGCACGTGAAAATTTGTCTGATCCTTGACGCGATCTCGGGCAGCAACACAAAGTTGATTCTGATGTAGTTTGATGTAATATTTGATGGGTTTTTTTTTTTTTTTTTAATGTTGTTGATTTAAGTAGCAAATGAGAAACTATTAAATTAATGTTTGTATTTTCAGACAAAGGTCTTCTTAATGATTTTCAGTTTTGTTCAAGGTAATTCAAGCAACAGTTTTTCAATAACAAAAGAATATGTAGAGGTATGGTATTTGGGGTAAAGAGCGCCCCTGCTGTTGGGGCAAAAGGCACAATAATTAACATGATAATGAATAGCTGTCTGACTGTTCCACATGGTTAGATTCAGATGGCAAATATCATATCAAATTGGGTAACCATCTTAGAGATAATACCCATATTTAATGAAACAATCATATTAAAAAAAAAAAAAACATCATTTCATAATAAAATCTAATTTATTGTTACTACTGTAAATCTATATGAAATATTATGGGATCTCCTTCAATACTTTCAGAATCTTTACTTTTTTTTTTTAAAAGTATTTCTGTATTTTTAAAATATATTTTTATATTAAAATAGGCCTATTTTAATGACAGTATAATTATTGAACACAAATGAATTATTTTATTTATCAAAATAAACAGAAAATAGTACAAACTTTGCTAAAGTGATTCTTTTGAACAAGTATTGACCTAGACATTATTAAAAAAAAACATTATTTTAGCTAAAGTATTTTTATCAACACAGTGTGCCTTTTACCCCCTCACCACCTCATACATTTATAAGATTTTATACAAAATTAACCACTTTTATGATTTATTTTCACACAAAATCTATTGCTCCATCAATGTTCAATACAAACATTTTTTTCCCCCTGCAATCATACACTTTGAGAGTAGTGAAAAGCACATTTTTTCTTAAGGTGTGCCTTTAGCCCCATTGTACCCTAACTTCCTGAGCAATTATTCTGATTATCTCATGCGACTTCCTGTTGAGCTGACAGAGATCAGAGTCATATTAAAAAATGGCGTTTCCAAACCGAATGGGAAATAATGGATTGAGCAACTATCACTCTCGTCAGTCAAACAGTGACGCTCGAGAGGAGTGGTTTAGCTATGCTTGTGGTTTCTTTCTTCCTGCAGTGACAAAACTGAAAAATTCCCAGGAGCTGCTCGAGTAAATATCCGCGTAATTAATCCGTATTAGTGCGCTATTAAATGAGTGTCATATTCTACAGTACAACTGTACTCATATAATTAAATGTGCCTCAAACATAAGGGACATTTTTGCTGACGAACACTTACTTTGATTCACACGAGCAGAAATAAGTGCAAGAAAAAGAAATAAATCACTATCATCTTGTTCCCCCTTTCACTTTTCCTGCGTGACTGATGTAAATCCAAAGAACCGGAAACCTTTTCCCTTCTTTTCTGGTTTTCGCAACGCATCTCATACGGCAGGACACGCAATAATCCAGCATAACTCATGAAAGTTTCCCTAGTTGGACAATCTCAATGGGTTTAAATAGCCTAGAAATCTGCAGTAAAATATTATATACACCTTGAACCACAATGAAGTTCTACCTCAGTAAGTAGATCTTAACCATTTTTAAAAATATACTTAAGTATGAATAATGATTAAGAAATTAAGATAAAAACCAAACAAAAATCAAATATTACAACTTCATCTGCCCTGTTTGCTGTGCACTGAATGTCTATAGCTTGTGTTTGCTTCAGTCATTGTTTGTGATAAAGACTGTTTTCCTCACTGATGCATTAAACACTGTTTTCACCACGCAGTTCTTGCAGTGCACTGCTGTTTAGCGCTGGTTTATTCCGCGCCGCTCCGCGATCCAAAGATGACGCACGCGGTGGAGAGCGCCATGAGTTTAGCCCAGAAGATTCTGCGCGACATTCCCGGAGCGCACGAGGCGTGCGTCAAAACGACGGTGAGCATTTTTACCTCTTTACTTTCGACAAATAAACAATTAAATTAAATCAGATGTTACATTTTATGAACAAACGTCATACTAGCGCAAGTATTAATATATTGTACTTAATGTATTATACTAATAACTAATACATTCTTGTCAAATTGATCTTATTTGGTCTTCCACCTGATTACACGATCCATTTCAGTGGACAACAGTGACACAGAAGGGCATTATATTCTGCTAGAACTTCATAATAATGGAGACGGTGTTTGTTTGCAGGGTTTGACCCTCTCCAGTGAAGCAAAAGACTTGGAGTATTTATTGAATGACATCGGCATCCCTGCGCCTCCAGTGCTCAAGTCAGAGGAGCTCACCATGGTAAATACTCTCTAACATGGCAAACTGTGTGTAAGCACGGTAAATAAATAATTGTAAAAAGCAGACAATAGTGTTCAGGAAAATGATTGAGATGCATGTTGCTATTGATGATTTGAGAGCCAGAGCATTTTGAAACAGATGAAGCCGTCTGTCTGTCCTGCAGGATAGAAGCTCTTCTAATTTATGGATCTATTTATGAATCAAACCTGCACATGTTAGAAGTCGAGTTTTGATCACTGGCATCAAATGTTTTGAATAAATGATTTAGTTTTTTATGATACTGAAGCTTGCATGTAAAAACATTTTCAAAGAGGTGTTTAACAACTCTTGACTGTTTGTTTTGTCCAGGAAATGAGTTTAAGCCGTATTGTAGAGGGTTTGGAGCTACACCACAAACTTCTGCAGCAAATCGGAGCCGTCTTGAGCTCCACAGAAGAACTGAACCTCCTTCTTGCAGATGTCACAGATCTGTCTGCTCAGCTGCATGAGGTATTTGGCACGTTTCAACCTCTTTAACATTGCTTAAAGTCACCCTCAATTCAAAATGGACAATTCCTGTTCTTTAATGGAATATTGCAGTGTTTATTCTAAATGATTTATCGGTGCACATCAACATCATTTTAAATTCATGCTCCTTGTAATCTTGATTCAGAATAACTTCCCGACATCTTCTCTTCTCTGATGACGTTTACTGACCCGACTTCTGTTTCATGCTGACTTTAAAAACAAATAATGTTAGATTACTATATGTGGCTGAATACATACCATTTTAGAGTAATTAAATTACATTTAAATAATGCTGCTTTATTATTATGTTTTGAATGAAAAAAGGTAGAAAACTTAGTTTAGGTAGGAAGATTATAGTCAAGCATCTGAAATTCACCGGTCTTTCGCATTTTCTACAGTATGCAGTATTGCGCACACACTTCCAGGTCAACAGAGATGTGTCCCAATTCACTAAGCAACACTCAGCATTTTCTTTCTAAAATGACCTGATACAGATATTAGTTTAGATTATTAACGCTGCTCTCTCTTCTTGCTCAGATGCAGCGGCTGGCCAAGATTCCCAGTACAGAATCCAAGAAAGCGTTTACACTGCAGCTCAACGGCGATTATCAGGTGCGAGTGGCGGCTCATCTTTCCCTCAAGCAGCTGCGCAGCTTCATGCAGGATGTGTTTCGCAGTCTACGACACATCGCTTTGTCTAACTAGGTTGACCCACAGTGACCTAACCAGGCCTACGACACAGTGTCCACTTGAACAAACTCTGTATTTTCTGTGTGAAAAAATTTTTGTAATGCAAAAATTATAATGGGTCTCCTTGCTACAGTTGAATTCAACTTTGGAATAACCCTATTGTTTTAAATGGAAAATTATTATATGACTTTTATATATTTATTTATTATAGTTAGTATTATTTTTATGATGTTATTTATATTGACAGAAGTTGTACCCTATGGGTGCGGTGTAGGTTTCTATTTAACCAGATTTTTATTTATTTCTGATTAAATATTATGTTTCACCAACATGTGAATAACTATTAAAATTTTTCTGAAAAAAAAGCTTTTTTTTTAGATTTTGTCTCAAATATCCAAATTTTGACATATTTATGCTATATGCCATCTTAGTGTGAATACCATACTTCAGAATGTTATGTCTGTATTAATCTAAACTCTAGAGTCAGTAAATTCTGTGAACTGTTCCCTCATTTTAACCCTGTCTAAGCTGTAAAGTTAATTTCTCAAAAAAGAAACAGAGAATGACCACAATTTGAAATTTAAATGTTTGAAGTATGTTGGATCAGCATTGAAAGTTTTATGAAAGCCAACAGCACACATGGATGTGATAGTGACATTGATCTAACAGTGATTTATAACTGAAGGTTAGGCAATTTTATATCTCTGGAAAAAAAAAAGTTAGTGGCTGCTCCACAATCAGTGCGACGTTTTCAATATGACTTGCTCAAATCCAGTGCTCTAATCTTGACCATTTGCTCGGAGCCCCAACACTGGTCAATTATAGCCTCCATGTGAATTCTTCTCAAAAATGTGGCAAGTTGAAATTATTAGCTTTCAAGCCACGTCTGAACCCTATCTGACTTGAATGAATCAACCAGCACTGAATTCTACATAGACTCAAATGGACATGGTTAGTGGCACTTGAAGACTAGATTGAGAGGCATAACTCCGACATTTGACAAGTAATTACATAATGCAATAAAGAAAAGAAAAAAAAAAAAAAAGTCTGGACCCCAGAATGAAGGTAGTGGATGCCCATCTGAAGGGGAGTATTTCACAGAGTCTAGAACAGCTGTAAATCAATCATCACAAAGTGCAAGGAGAGAGATTTTCTGGGCGAGGTCAAGCTGGACATGAGTCTCTGGCCCCGTTTATCTGGAAGACGCATTTTGGTCGATTGAATCACAAGTGGACGACACTGAATACAGGTGCAAACAGGGTCTAAAATGTTTTGAGCTTGTCCACTTTCGACCACTTACAGAGGTAGTTGAAAACACATTGGACCGGACTGCAAATGAGCTCTAACTGAGACCACCAACTGACCTCATGCGTAAACATTATAAGAAGTTCTCTAGCCAGACAGAGTTTAAACTTTACCCAGGTCCTACACTCCCCGCTCTGCGCGGGCCTCGAACCTGGGTCTCTGGCGTGGGAGTCGGACGCTCTAACGAGGAGGCTAAAGGCTGCAACCTCTAGCACCAATCGCTAGAGCATCTCTTGAGATCAGAGGAGTGAGGTTTACTCGCACAGCGACTTTAGCTGGCCTCTGTTACATCAGCTGGAGTCCCAAGTTTGGTTTGAAAATCTGTCAATTAATTTTCCTATTATCACTATGAAGCTGCTTTGAAACAATCTGTGTTGTGAAAAGCGCTGTTTAAATGAACATGACTTGACGACTTGAAGACGAAAAACGTACCAAGAACAATGTTCTCTCACAGTTCACCAAACACACACACACACACACACACACACACACACACAGCTGCTCTCGGCAAAGCGTCACAAGAGACGGCGTTAAACTATCTCATGTCTCAAAGTACATAACATTACAACAATAATAAACGTGAACAGCTTAGAGAGCTTGTACCTGACCGTTGCAGATTAATTTCAGTGTTGACACTGTTCACACTGGATACCCATAATTCCGAGTCCGGCTGAATCGATACGAACAGCTCCGGTTAGAGAGCGTCACGGGTTGCCATCTCGTAGTTTCGGTAGTTATGGCGAGAACGCAGCATAAGCTCGTTGTTTTGATTCGGTAGGAAGCGGTTTGCTCGCGGTGCTCGTGACTGAGGTCTCGTATAAACTCTGCGTAGCGTAAAACGCGCTGATGACGTATGATGTCTGCGCGAGCGATGGTTTGTAAAAACACGCTGACAGGCAGGTAGGACATCGTATCATTTCATTCGGACCGAATATAAAGATTGGATGAACATTTTATGGTCCTACGCCTTCCACAGACGATATATAGTTAGAAAAATACAACTTCATGTAGTTGAGAATTAACTTGACTATTAGAAACTTTATTGTAGCATCACAGATCCAGAATTATCAGCAAGACTGTAAATACACCTGTAAATTCTTCTGATAATGTTTAGTCACGAGGGTCAAGATTATGCGTGCCAGATTTCATGCAAATCAGACCGACAGCCTATAGGTGACCAGAGAAACGTGTTGAGAAAACTGTGTATGTCCAATTTCACTTCTGTCTGCAATTTTTCCACAAGCAGTTACCTCACATTTAAAGCCGTTCTAAAGTTCATGTTTACAGTCCATTAACTGGCCTTAAGTTTTGCAAAGCCAATTCCATAATGTCAAGGTAATGGTGCTCACCATGACCACGGTTCCACTTATTTCATATGGACACATGCAGCAGTCAGTAAAGAAAGAAAACTACGCAGGAAAGCATCAGCATGAAACACCAAAACTTTTAAGTGGCTCATTTATTTGCTTCAAAACGACTGATAAAAGCACCAGGTGGATTGAGGGTTCACGTGTATTTTGTGAACATTGCAAATGTGACATCCATCAACAAGTACACCGTTTCAAATCAGGTTCTTTATGAATCACAATGTTTCCAGTAAAGGCAGATCCTCCAGTTGAGTTGGCTAACAGCTCTTCAGCATCTACTAGTTTTTGGAAAGCTCACCCCCCCATTAGTTAAGTCTATAAAACTTAATGAAGCACATTTCAGAACAATGCTGAACATCAACATGACCCACATACGTGTGGAAAAAGGGGAAGAGACATCCAGCAGGTTAACCCACAATACTGTCAGGTCATCGGATCCAGTGAAGATGGGAAATTAAGGCATTCTGTATAACGGTGCCGCCTTGATGGAAATGACTCTGCATTACAAGGAAATTTATCAGAAGTACAAACAGAAAGGTTTAATTTAACTTTATTTTCATATCAATGGAAAAATATAACCTCATACAAATGTCTGATTCTGTCCATTGTCTCTTTTTAAAAGCTTGGTGAATGACTCCAATTAAGTGCCGCAAGAAACTTAAAAAAAAAAAAAAAATTACAACCAAAGCACATCAATGCAAATAAATTTGTGACATCGTTGACATGTTTATTTTGCATCTTCTACATGTTAACATATTAAGCTCAAGTCCATTGGTATCCGCATGGATTTGGCACTCATTTTCCTGCAAAACAAATGAAGGAGAATAAAGTAGGATGTGGAAGTGTCTAATTCCCGTACCCCTCGAACACGGAGCGCTCCGCTAGATCTCTCACCTCGAGTGGCAAAAGTCTTCCCTTTCTAGGGCAGGCGAAAGCTCTGCATATCTGCACAATCCATACTAATAAGAGAACCATTTATTTTTATTTTATTTTATTTTTTAAAAAAAGGGAAGGGGGGAAAAAAAAAATATATATACTGCAGCAATTGACTTCCAGAAAAGCAGGACGAACGCTCAGCGCCAGTTCACCCGAGTGCTGCCCGTCCCTGACTACCTGCCGCTCGCCTATGTTTACATAAGTGCTTCTCACTGAATTTGCAAACAAGATTTATCATGTTTATTTATTATTGGTTGAAATAGTAAGAGGGGATGTGGAAACAGCGCCCCCTCCGTTCATTCACACACTCACACTCCAGTCACGCCATTATAAACCCCAGCAGCAGCATTTCCTTCTTGTTTGCATCTTCTGACAAATGAATTGTGTAATAGGGAACAATCTGCAGTCGCAACACCTTAAACGTGCTTAAAGATGAATTCTGCAGATGCACAATGAACAAATCGGTCCTTTCTTTAGCCGGCAAGTTTGCACTAATATGATGCACTAGCTTTTCAAACACAAGTGTGTACAGAATGTAGATCATTTTTAATATATTTTTTTTGTGGGGTCAGAGACACATGTTCTGCACATGGAGAAGAGGTGAAGGTTGTGGGCCACTGAGTTTTTCTGCTGGCAACTGCTGGAATTGAACTCTGAAGGTGGTGTGATGTCTCTCGCACTCTTTCTCACTCGCTCACATTCTCAGACACTCATCTCAGCGCACACGTCACTTCTGCTTCGACTTCTATGTGTAAAAGACAGAAGAAACCTCAGTGGGTTTGATTTCCATTATTCTTGGTAGAATTTCCACAGCCAGTAATCTGAAAAACAACAAGAAAACAATGAAGTAAAACTTTGTGGCAAACATTAGATGAACTTCACACGAACATGGCACATTTCACCCCAAAATGAAGTCTTCACTTTTCTCTTTGCTGTTTTAAGCATCTAATTTTTAGGACCAACACAGGCCTGTTCAGACAGACAAATATTTGCATACTGTAATAGAACAGCTCTGTTTGGGGAGGGGGAAAAAAACAAAAACACTGAAGAAAACTGGCCAATCAATACATGCCCACAAAAAGAATAAAAGGAAATGAGAAATATCAGAGAATTGAAGAGAATGAAACTTTTTCATCCAGGACATCTGATGTTTTTTCTGCATTGGTCTGAACAGAAATCATGTGATGGGGGGGGGGGGGGGCAAACAAACAAACAAACAAACAAACAAAAAAAACTAACTAACTTTTGTTGCTGAACATTCATGTTTGTGTGAACAGGCCTGAGGACTTCTGCATTGTGACATTCTCAGCTGTCATTAAATCAGATGAAATTCATCCAGAGCCACCTTCATTTGTGTACAGATTAATTAAATCTGATTAGTGAGGGTTAGTCACGTACCAAGCTTGGCTCTTCAGCTTGCGTAGCTCCTTCGTGGCCCATGTGGCTAAAGTCTTGGTCTTCGTGATCTTGGACCTCCGGCCTTCAGTCAGCAGATCGTTGATCTGAGGTCGAACCTCCACCAGCTTCATCACATCTTTCCCAAAAGTTGTACACAGGTCACTTTGGGGGGGGGAGAAAGTGTCAACTTAATTTACTAGTGCAACAGAAGAAACATGCAAGACCAATAAACAAGCTGCAGGTTTAAAAACAATTACCCAAAAAGAAAACTGCAGTGTAATCGCCCATGTCCTTCTAAACCCAATGACTCACGAGGAGCGGAAAAAGGAGGAATTCAGTGTCTAACTTACACTAGATTCACATCAAGAACCTCCTGCTGGAGCTCAACACTGAACCACAATGAGCCCAAAAGGCTGAAGACTGTAATAACGAACAAAAGACTGGCCAATACACAGATTACACCTAGTATTGTTTTAGTAGCTGAAATGAGTGGAACCAGTCCAGGGCTCAACAACACGGCTGACGGGACGGGACGGTCACTGACCCAGTCACTTTTTCAATTTCTCACCTCAATACTACTGTTAGACCGACCTGAAACACTTAAACACACGGTCTATAGTTAATGAATGGGAAACACTGGCATGTCATGCTTTGTGTTCTTATTTTATTACAGTTTATGAGTCACACGTTTGAACTTCATATTAGGCTAGTACTTTTTGCTCTGGTATTAAAATTGGAATCGAGAACTGTGAAACTTCACGAGAACACAAGGTTATATTGGTCAACCTTGTATTTTTTGCGGGGCCAGTGAAAATCTGAAGCACTGGCCCGTCTGAGCCAGTAGAAAAAACCCTTAGCACGACTCTGGTTAAGCAACATTAAAACAGGACGTTCTTACCCTATGAGGCCTACGGCGTTGGCAACAACTCCGTCGGAACGGTCTTCATCCTCAGCAATGTGTTGAATGAAAGACAAGATAAACTCGACACGAGGTTGTACCAGCATTACATCGGCTGCACAGATTGAGGGGGAAACATGGTTTAAACATCAATCTATTTGACTGTCATCTTCAGTTACGAGATGTCAAGGTAAACTTACGGTGTACATTCTCCTGGTCTCCTTTCAAGCCCTGGATGATCCCAGTGTAAGCTTCCAGACAGCCTTCTCTCAGCTCATTCAAATAGTCCACCATATCATAGTCTGTCTGTAACGACAGAAGCAGCTACTAGTTATTCTCCCAGTTAGCTTTGTTTAGCTTCCAGTTTAAACTCAGTAAAAAAAAAAAAGTCAATTTCATTTCTGCATTTCAGACACTGATAACACCTGTGCGATTTGATTTATAATTCTAACATGACCCCAGTGGATGAATCAATGTCCTCTGAAGCAAAATGAAAAACTCTTTACAAATTTGACTAGAAAGCACATATGGCCAGCTGTTGTACATGAGAAGGACACTGAACACATTGAAGCCGACGTGACGTGGAAGCCCAGAATCTTCACTTCTAACACGAGCTTCACAACAGTTAGCAAGAATAAAAGTATCTTTTTCCACACACACCAAATGTTTCTCTTCAATGCATATTGATTCATCTACAGGGGTTTTCCTGGGTCAGAAACATATTTTGATCTAATTTGTTGTGACAGTTCCTGTGTGAGAAAGTGCCGTTTGCAGGTGTTTTGGGCTGTGGCGTTACCTTGTCCACCTGTGCCTGCGAGGCCTGCTGCAGCGTGTCCAGCACAATGTCCAGGTACTTCTTGAATTCCCCTCCAATGGCAAGAGCAATATCGCCAAAGACAGACAGGATCTGGGGTTTCACAGACCTGTGCACATTCTCGTTCTGCAAGCACAGCATTATTACACTGTAAGTAGAGCAGTGGAAATTCCGCTCAATATTCTGCTTTAGAGGCAAATGAAACTCTACCGGGCTTTAGAAACAAAATTAAATTAAATTCAACTTCACAATGAACCCTTTTTGTTTTTCTTATTGCATGACACTGGCTTCAATTAAGTTTTAGTTTGTTCAAGTTAACTATAATAACCCACAGCTGTTATTTTTAAGGACATCTTTAATCTGGCCAATGGAATGAAAAAAAAAAAAAAAAAAAAAAGCAGGCCTACACAGTTGTCTGGGTTTCAGAAAACATGAATACTATAGTGATTAGGACAGTTTAATTACATTTCTTAATTACCATGTTTTCTGGAATATAAATTAAATTCTCATCTGAAACATGTTGCAATTTATATACTGCAATTAACATCAAGCGGGCGAAACACATTCAGCACGAGTACTAATCTGTGCACGAGCTCAAGTTTATTTGTACATCATTTCCCACACACAAGTAGTTCAGTTTAGTTATAAATTTAGGCTTGGTGTTGTTTATAAATGTTTATAATGAATGCTGCTATAATTTGGTTTTATACTGATATTTTTTATTTCTGTTCTGAATTCCATTAAATTTAAAGTATATTTTGTAAGTGAGGGCAGCTAAAATGTGTGAATCTTTTCTCTACCTCAATACAGTTGACTTCCACAGAAAATATGGTGTGTCACATAGTATTATAGCAAGTAGTAGCGCTAACATTGTAGAGACGTTTGATGTCATGGGATGTTCCGTTGCAAAGACACACACGCTCGCACAAAGGTGTTTAAGGAAATGGCTATTACTTACACCCAGGTTTTCCAGCAGCAGCTGCATGATTTCGTCACAGTAAGGCAGGATATTGGCCATCAGCGCTCGACACAGATCACACACCAGCCCCACCGCAGCCAGACACACCTGCACGGACAAAGGACAAGCAATGCATCACACACTTGAGCCCTGCATCTGTTGGATCCCTTTCAAAGAACTTAATGATTTTAACACCCTACCGTACCATAATCACCAGCAGCTAATTATGTAAATAGCGCCATTTTGTATATGAAGCTCAAGGTTATATTTTAAAATAGATTGTTTGGGTTGTGTTTAATCCACAAAAGAGCCTCTCAGTGGAAGCAACTATATTGCCTTTAGATGAGCGTATGAGCTGTAGAGTCCTGCAATGTCCAGCGTGGCCACGAGAGACCGCTGGGTCGGCACACGCTGGGTGAAGTGGACTCGCTTTCTCTGTGATGATGCAAAATCCTGAGCTGCCTGAGCTCAGAGCAGCAGGAGGAACAATCATCAACAAACTGTGGTGCTTCGACACAAGCAGTACCTGATATTCAGCGTAATTCTTCAGCCCGATGACCAGGAACGGCTTGAAGGCTTCCATGTATTTCAAGAAATCACTGCCCAA
This sequence comes from Ancherythroculter nigrocauda, assembly GCA_036281575.1. Taxonomy (NCBI): domain Eukaryota; kingdom Metazoa; phylum Chordata; class Actinopteri; order Cypriniformes; family Xenocyprididae; genus Ancherythroculter; species Ancherythroculter nigrocauda. The sequence continues at coordinate 43,780,636 of VTFQ01000009.1, read as the reverse complement.
AACTGGAGTGGGAAGGAAAAGGGGAAAAAGTTCAGTATCATTCACTGCTATAACGAGATACTGAATGAAGCCTGTCAACTGAACTACTTCATGTCAAGGTTATTTTAGTCCTGAAGGATTCTCAAATGAGTTTCCACATGACCACTTGTAGGATGTAATAAAATAAGCCAAAATCTGACTACATCACCTTATTGACACAAATATGAACAAACAGAAGAAGCCATGTTATGCAGCTCAAGCGAACGGGAAAGAGCCAAACAAAAAGGATAAGAATGGCAACTGCAATTATGGAGATGTTTGAATCCACTGTTCAGACGCACTTCCTTATAACAGATCAGATCAAAACCACCAGGTGGAAACGACGGCAGAGTTTATGCCGGTATTTAGCAGTGTGTTCACTTGTGATGGTTTCACCCATAATGCACCTTAATTCCAGCTGTAAACAGAGGCAATAGCTCCATGCAGGCACTGGGAATGTGAAGACCCTCACCTTCCACCAAAGTGCTGACGGCCATGAGCGCGTCCTCCTGAACGCCTCCAGAGCCCGCGGTGCTCTGAAACATGCGCAGCAGAGACGCCATCACCACGTCTGAGATCTGCAGCGCATCCTGATGCTGCACCTTCCGCAAGACGTTCTGTTGAAGGACAAGAGAGCTGAGAACAAAAACATAACAAAAAAACTCAAGGTCAGAAGTTCTGTGAGGGTCTGACCTGCAGGGTGGCGCACAGGAGCGACTGCAGGTCATTGAACTGGATCCTGTCTGACGTGCTCTGGATGTGAGACTGGACAAAACACAGATGCACTCGATTACATCAACTCAAAACAAGCACCATCCTCATACACGGCTTGATTTGTTCTTAAAATAAAGCAGCAGCATCTAGAAATCTCACACACACTAAATTGGACTGGCTTGACGATACGGATTTCTTGATTTTAATTATTCTCATTTTGATGAACCAATATGGATTCTTAAATCCCAATAATCAACTTTTTAGCCTGTGCTGTTTTCAAACATCACATTTACCTCAGTAAAGCCATTCAATGACCATAAACTCAACAGCTGGCTAGAAAAATAACTCTAGTGAGGAGCATTTTGATATATGCACCATATTACATTCATTATATTATATTATATTAACCTGTTATTAGTCACCTTTAAATGTTCATATTTCAGAGACAAACTGGGGTAGAAACAATTGTAACAAATTATTTATTAAATGTAATATATTTTTATCATATCTTTTGTGCAATTTAAGTCTTTGTATACAAATCAGTTGTTAATTAACGTTTAATATTGTAGTAATGTAGCCACACTAACAGGAAAATCTGGAACTGAATCAGCCCTACTCAACATCCATGTGAAGCATTGTGTCATTTCTTCACCTCCATTTGCAGGACCTGCTGCAGTCGCTCCATAATGACCAGTGTGGTCTTCTGCACCGCTGGGTAACAGTCCTTTGCACTGTTCTTCACGATCTCCATCAGAGCCTCATACGCTGCACTGCGCAGGTTATTCTGATGCCCATCTGGCCTACCAACAAAGAAACAACACACTGAATCACTGAACTCTGTGTGGAGCGTCAGAACTGAACCTTAGCGAGCAGATAACAGAAGCAGAGCTCAGCTCATATTCACCAGCCCTGGGTTTATGACTGTGGGTTATCTGGGACTAAAACTTAAAAGCCAAAAATAAGGAAACACTTTGGTGGAACATTCCTTATGTAGAGAATATTAATATAAATAGTATTAGTATGTAGAGTATATTATCTTAATTACGACACTAAGTAATAACATTACTGGCCTTTTTTACACCAGGTATTACGATGCGTTTTTGGTGATCAGATCACAAGAGGTCAGCGGGAAGCAAGGTCTGAAATGTTTTATGATCAGATCTCTCAATCCACAAACAGAGGTATTTAAAGATACAGGTGAGCACATGCCACTGGAATGCGTCCTGGACAGCAGTGACATTCAACCTACAGCAGCAAGTATTATTTAGACATTTATTTAGAAAACAAGGTATAAGATTGTGTCTGAAGCTTGTGCACTTCCTTTCACTAATCATTTACTGAAAGAAAACGGACTTGAGTTTATTTTGCACACTACATGCAGCAAGTTAATGAAAATGAAACATTTGGCAGCTGTTTGATACAATCATGGTTTACCTGTCTGTGGTCTCCAGCAGTTTCTGGACAATGAGCTCAAAGGAAGAGGACAGGCAGTATGTGCTGGGCTCTTCCTGATCGTCGGCAGCGTCTGTGGCCTCGTATGCAGCTTCAGCCAAACTAGAGAAAGCCTGAAAAAAGCATCCATTAGCCTCAATTTACAGCACGACCAACACACTGATTAATCCCATGAGCACCTGCTATGGGTCGGAGGGCTTCGAACACACTGGTCACTCTCTATATTGGGTGTCTTTAAAGGGTTAGTTCACCCAAAAATGAATATAATGTCATTAATGACTCACCCTCATGTCGTTCCAAACCCGTAAGACCTTCGTTCATCTTCAGAACACAGTTTAAGATATTTTAGATTTAGTCCGAGAGCTTTCTGTCCCTCCATTGAAAGTGTATGTACGGTATACTGTCCATGTCCAGAAAGGTAATAAAAACATCATCAAAGTAGTCCATGTGACATCAGTGGGTTAGTTAGAGGTTTTTGAAGCATCTAAAATACATTTTGGTCCAAAAATAACAAAAAAATACAACTTTATTCAGCATTGTCTTCTCTTCCGGGTCTGTGTATATCCACAGTGACGCTTATTGGTGCATTACCGCCCCCTTCTGCTCCGGACAGTGACGCTGCTGACGTGTTATGTAGTGCGCCCGAGCTTCGTTTACAGTCTGAGGGAGACGCACGCTGTATTCAAGCTATTCTACATTGTTTGTATTTTGGTATTGCTATATTTTTTAAAACGGTGCGTAGGTGTGCATGTCGCGGATGTCCTAATCGCGTCACTGTCCGGAGCAGAAGGGGGCAGTAATGCACCAATAAGCTGGATGCCAACCGCCGTAGAAGAAGCAGCGTCACTGTGGATATACACAGACCCACAAGAGAAGACAATGCTGAATAAAGTCGTATTTTTTGTTATTTTTGGACCAAAATGTATTTTAGATGCTTCAAAAACTTCTCACTAACCCACTGATGTCACATGGACTACTTTGATGATGTTTTTATTACCTTTCTGGACATGGACAGTATACCGTACATACACTTTCAATGGAGGGACAGAAAGCTCTCGGACTAAATCTAAAATATCTTGAACTGTGTTCTGAAGATGAACGAAGGTCTTACGGGTGTGGAACGACATGAGGGTGAGTCATTAATATTTTCATTTTTGGGTGAACTAACCCTTTAATGACTACACACTCGAGTTAGAAAATAAAGCATTTGATTCTAAGGTACAGACTGTGTAAGTTTTGCAAATCTGAGTGACTTTTGCTGCTATTGAGGATGTATACAGACAGGGTTCAGGCTCAGTTTAAGGTTAGGTTTAGCACAGACAGTCAACAGCATAATTATTACATATGCAACTACATGCAGATACTTTTCAATGCAAGTACACTGCAACATTTATAGTGTACCAATATTTATGCAAATACATAAAGGTTGTGTCTAAATATTTGTTGCATTATATTCAGTGCCAAGCCATTTCAACTATTCCTAACCCTAACCCCAAAACAATGAAAGGTGCCCTTGATTCAAAAATTGAATTTACCTCGGCATAGTTGAATAACAAGAGTTCAGTACATGGAAATGACATACAGTGAGTCTCAAACTCCATTGTTTCCTCCTTCTTATATAAATCTCATTTGTTTAAACGACCTCCGAAGAACAGGCGAATCTCAACATAACACCGACTGTTACGTAACAGTCGGGGTGAACGCCCCAATATTTGCATATGCCAGCCCACGTTCCCAACAATTATCAAAGGCATTACACAAGGGCAGCCAGTATTAACGTCTGGATCTGCACACAGCTGAATCATCAGACTAGGTAAGCAAGCAAGAACAACAGCGAAAAATGGCAGATGGAGCAATAATAACTGACATGATCCATGATATCATGATATTTTTAGTGATATTTGTAAATTGTCTTTCTAAATGTTTCGTTAGCATGTTGCTAATGTACTGTTAAATGTGCTTAAAGTTACCATCGTTTCTTACTGTATTCACGGAGACAAGACTGTCGTTATTTTCATTTTTTTAAACACTTGCAGTCTGTATAATTCATAAACACAACTTCATTCTTTATAAATCTCTCCAACAGTGTAGCAATAGCCGTTAGCCACGGAGCCTAGCCTCAGATTCACTCAGAATAAAACTTTTAACATCAAAATAATTACTTTACTCACATAATTCGAAGCATGCATGACGAACATCTTGTAAAGATCCATTTGAGGGTTATATTAGCTGTGTGAACTTTGTAAATGCAGTGTAATATAGTTGACAGCTCGTGTGGCAGGAAGCTCGCGTCTTAAAGGGGCGGCGTCGAGTGTAAATCAGTGCATTGTTAATGATGCCCCAAAATAGGCAGTTAAAAAAATTAATTTAAAAAAATCTATGGGGTATTTTGAGCTGAAACTTCACAGACACATTCAGGGGACACCTTAGACTTATATTACATCTTGTAAAAAAAAGTTCTAGGGCACCTTGAACACATTTACATGCACAGCGATACACTGATAACTCAAAAACCAGCTTATTGAATTAACATGTCCCAGTTCACATGCCAACCAATAACTCGGCAAATAAATCTGGTTATTCCTGGGTGTGACGTCAAACCTAATCATTGGTGTATCTGACTGAGAGCAATTCATTTTTCATACGAGATGTGATGTTGAACAGGTATTTTGAGTGAACTGCTTCCATTTCAGCTGCATGAGATCAGAACACATTTTATTATTTCTTGGGTAAAGAAAGAGTCATAGTTTCCAATACATTTCCTACTGCCAAATGCTTGCTCTGTCTGCATGCACTTCAATCTGCAGTAAGGATGCTTTCCTGGCACACACACACGCACTCCAAAAAGCCACAGAACGCTGGTTAATGTGTTTACATGCCAGGAGAAATCTAGCTGTGTTGATTGGTTTATCGAATGTCAAACAGTTTTACCATGAAGGAAAACCTATTAATGCATTTACATGCTCACATACATTGTCAGCATATTATGCATAATCAGGATAAAGAATGTGCATGTAAATGTGCTCACTTATCAATTTTGTCATCATGAAAGCAGCCATGTGACAGGACTTGCTCAGAAAGTGGAAGGCGTTGTGAACGGTCCCGTCTTACCCAGCAGACGTTGGAGGCCACGCGAGGTTCGGCCCCCAGACCCTCGATCAGGCACTGGAGCAGAGGGGCCAGATACACCTCATTGATGGCGGCCTCAGGGAGCAGATCACAGATGCGTCCCAACGTCCAGGCCGTCGTGTCTCTCACCACCACACTGGGGTCCTTCATCAGCTCAATGAGGGTGGGCATGGCCTGACAACACATCCGTGAGCGTCACATACATTTCCCGTCATACGTCAACGGCTGCTTCAGTCTGGCATCTGAGTGTAAAGCGTTACCTGAATGACGAGTGGTTTGAGCTGGTTGAGTTCAGGACCCTCCAGAATGGAGCCGAAGGCCATGACGGAGGCGTCACGGTAGCGCCAGTCGGGGTGTTTGATGTGCTCTTTGATGAAGGGCAGCACGTGTGGCACCACATCATCCTCACAACACGTTGCCAAAAGCATCAGACACACGCCAGCAGCCTTACACGGGTTCCAGTCGTCATCGTCGTCATTCTCATCCTTCAAAAGGCACATATAGAGACTCCTCAGTAACATTCCCAAAGTGTTCAGTAGCTTATTTCAGTTCAAATAGTTCATTTTGAAAGTAATCTGAGATCAATAGACAGTATTCAAAGAAAAGCTGCTGCTGTTTAAAAAAGCAGAAACACCCATCTGAGCTCAGTTCATACAATCAACTCAGACACTATAGCAGCCAAAACTTTCATTTCAAAGCAGCTCTTTGAGAAAAACGCTTCGGTGCATATGGCTGAAAGCTCCCAATTAGACGTACGAGGACAGAGCTGGTCTTCTGGTCTTTCTGAGCTGCTGCGCCAACAGGAAGCCATTACATGAGTGATAAGTGATAATTTAGCACAATTATTTTTATAAAGCCGATAAGCATAAGCACTTACAGGCTACATTTTGACATGCCATTTTTATTTGATTTCTTACTCAGAAATAACTGATAGGCTGCCGTTATAGTCATACTGTTAGAAATGGAATAACTAAAAAAAAAAAAAAAAAACTTACATCAAGTACGTGCGGTTAGTGAATGAGACTCGGCTGCTCAGTGTGAGAAGCGTATTGCCATGAGAGTCTGTGCCACTGACTGCCAGTGATAATGGCATTTGGTTCAGTGTGCTCAATAACTCAAAAGAAAGTTACTGCACACACAACTTGCATCTGGGAAAAAACCCAGCAATGACACCAGCTTTACCTGTTTGGTGAGCGTCTGTGTTAGGATCGGCACCAGGTACTGCAGAGCTCCTTTTGCGTAAAACTTGCTCGTGTGCTCTGGAGGACGACCCTGTTCAGAGGCCTGAGGACAAATATTAACATGAGCACATCAAAAACTGTCATGCGTTTATTTGACATGCAGATTGTGGATGTAACGCCAGCATCATGCATCACCTCAGTGGCTTCAATGGCCAGATCCATTTCCTCATCGCAGACGTTGGACCAGAACTCAATCCCCTGTAAGGCCACTTCATCAATGTCGCTCTTCATGGCCTCTATTGTGATCTGAACACAGAGCAGCTGGTGAGACGCTGACAACATCGCTGGCATTCAACCATCACTGCAGCGCTGATGCACATCCTGTACTTTGAGTTCTGCCATCATTCGAGTTCAATTAATGATTTCAGCACTGTATGTTTCAATATTTTAAATCAACACTTAACCTATATTTTCGTCATGTTTCAAACTACAACGGCTTCCTACAAAGGTCACATGTTTTTGTGCTGTTTTTCTAGTCTGATTTGGTTATAGATGTGCCTCTTTTCCATCTGTGGTGCAAGAAAAAGTCATTTGCACAAGACAAGTCTGTCTCTCTATAGTCCTGCAGCGCACCTCCCAGAATGCTTTAGAAGTTTCCCCATTCAACACCCTAAGAAGCTGATGAGTTGAACCAGATGTTTTAATTAGAGGGACATCTAAATCATTCTAGGAAGTGAGTTTTGATATACATTACAGCATTGCCAGATCCTTTTTTCTTTAAAAGAAATGGGTCTGATGAAACAAGGCCAAAATGAACCTAGAAATATATATGATATTCTAGAAATATTAAAATATCACAACATGTTATAATTTTATAATCCACTTTGCCAACTGAGGAAAAAAAAAAGTTAAGACGTGGAAACGGCAGCAGCTTTACACACATTACCAAAGATATGACGCCACTGTCAATGTGGTTTTGTTAAAATGGCTGCCGTAATAAACTGACCAAACATTAACTATAGTTATCAATGCAAACATCACAATTTTGGGACCGATTCATCTTTCATTCTCACACTGAGGTTGTCGAGATGGTCCTCACAGCAGAACATGAGATCCAGGGGGCAAGGTTTTATCCAGATCCAACTCCTCCCACTTTACATACCAGAAGCATCTCGCTGCAGCCTGCGGTAGACATCCAACCCGGCCCACTTCCAACTGTGACGTCAGAAGCCAGGCCAATACCGCCCTGCAGCCGATTCTTAAGATTTTATTGGTCATGTCAATCACAGTACTGATCCCTTAACCTACCCATCTGGATCTGGATCCAATCTCGCCCCTGGATCTGGTGTACTGCAGTGAGGAGCCAAGTGAATCTTTGAAGCGTTACATGACCTTTGTGTCATAATGAACCTTGTCTGTTGTTCTACATGGTATTAGGGCATGAATATCAGTTTTATTCAACATCCTCATCTGCAAACTTACAGCAAACAACGCAGGGCCCATGTACGTCTCCATGTACTGATAATACAAGGACATGATCTTCACCAGGTTCTGTAACGCAGCCACTCTCACCTACAGCAACACAAAATTAGACTTAAGTGTCAATCTCAATGTCTGTAGAGGAGATTTTTTGCTTGATGGACATGTTCTGCATGTTAAAACGAGAGGAACGCACCCTGGTGTCCGGACACTGTGTGGCTTCACAGACAACCTGCATGATGAAGTGTCTCTCAGTCTAGAGAAAGAGAAAGCATGAGATTTAATGCCCATCTACTGCTGAAGCCCTCTGAAAGCACCATAATTGAAGTGGCAGTACCTCCTTATCAAAGTTGGCTTTTGTGAACTCCAGCGAGTTGAGGAGCGCATTAGTGGCAGCCAGTTTGACGTTGTTGCTGGGCTCCTCCTTTCTCATGCCCTGGATGATGGCCGTCAGGATCTGGTTGGCGTTGTCCTGAAGGTGCTCTGGGTCCTGACAAAGGGTTTGCAAGGTAAAATTAAACCGGCACCATGAAACACAGCGCAGTAACTAAGCGTTTGGACTGAGGACTCACGATGTCCTGGCAAATGTATCCGATGGCCTCCAGCGTGGACTCCTTCATGTGCTCTGTGCTGCTGGGGTCTGTCACATTGGCCACCAGCTGAGGGATGAGCTCAGGCCACTGATTGACAGGGATCTCTGCGCACGCGATACCAGCCACACACTGAGACGCTGAGCTCGGCCGATAGGTCTCTGTGCCCAGAGTCTGCAACACCTACAGCAGACGGAGAACGAAAAACTGAGCAGCACTCGCAAAAACAGATTTAGACCGTACCGGTCATTTATGTCAGGTCAAGTCACCTTCATTCATTCATATAGCGCTTTTTACAATGCAGATTGTGTCAAAGCAGCTTCACAGTGATAACTGGTAAATCATTTTGGCTGCATTTTGGCTGAAAATGTTGTCATTGTCCAGCTTAAGTAAATATTAAGTATTGATTCATTCCGTTGTAAAAAAACAAAACAAAACAAACAAAAAAACAATAGTTATTAATGTTGTTCGCATACAGTGGTGTTAATGCAGGCAGATCAAAAACCGTGTTAGTGTCAAGTAATGTGGAGACTAGTGCTGGGCGGTATACCGGTTCATACCGAATACCGGTATTTATTTTTGTTATGATATGAATTTTGATGATACCGCAATACCGGTATGTGTCGCTTGGCCAACGTTCTGAACGTGGCGCAGCGTCACTGTTTGAGGGGGGGGGGTCCCGTTTCACTGTAGTGAGAGCACAGCTGAGATCGCATCACAGCCTATGGTAAGTCCGAAATCACCCCCTAAAGCCTCATTCACTACAAATGGATGTCGCCTCAAATAATGCCCTATTTGAGGTTATAGGGGGCGATTTCGGATTCAGCCCTTGATTACAGCTGAGAATTCAAACTACACGCGGCGCGAGAGAGAGCGGTTTCTGCGCGGAGCGCCGTGATGAGATTAACAACGTTCTCCACATGGATCATATTATATAGACCGGAGCGAGTGTGTTTAAGTTTTTTATGGACCCATTTCATATACTCTAGTGCTCTAAACATGAACCAGCAGCGTGCATGCGCACATATTTCATCACGTCTTCTTCAAATGAAATGTGACGTTATGCAAAGGACACTGAACTGTACGTCTGATCACTACCGCGATGACACGATGGGTTATTCTGCTACACAGAAAACGATGTGAGTTAATAAATAGACTGACAATTTAAATAAGAATGGGCAAAAATTTAACTGCTTGATTCTTTCTGTCAAACTTACATGTGTCATTTGTTCAGAGACTGTAGTGCTCTTAAATGTACTGAAAATATCCTTAGTTTAAATGTTCTTCCGAGTTTCTCCCTCGTTTTGGCAATTTGTTGTTATACAGGGTTAGATTTTTAAAATGCTTAAGGTGCCCTCATATTTTAATATTCATGTGTCTGTAATGAGTGTGTTTTATTGGTTGTTGTCTCCCCACAGCATGATTTTGTGGGGCTTTGTAAACCTGTATTAACTTTAGTGTGGATTTTTTCTACAATATTCACTCATCATGACAGTAAAACTGGGCATTCTAGTCAATCTACTGCAGTATTTCCCCTCTAAATCAGTAGAAAATGTGGTTAACGCCCGGTCATGCATAGGGGAAAAAAATACCGTCATATACCGTGAAAAAGATATAATTTTGAAAAATACGTGATATAAATTTTTGGTCATACCGCCCAGCACTAGTGGAGACATGCTCAAAAGTTCAGCTTCAACAAGTGTCTGATCAGGGCTGGAGCTCAACTGAGGCTGCGCTGACCTTAACATTTCAACAAGACCAGCATTTTGACCAAGAAGCGCATCTGACACGGTTCTGCTCAGCAGCATGGACAGAGACACAAATGCTTTGATGGCACAACAGTTTTCAGTAGGGACATTTGTTAGCCTGTGGCTAATGTTATTTGGACAGCACTCTGTCCCGGCTCCGTGAAGCAAGAGAAAGGATGACAGCCCACGATCAGAAGCACGTCTGATGCTAACGCTTGATCCTGCCAGCAACGCACCTCATCAAATTAAACCACGTAGGTGTAAATACGCATATAAAAGTAGGGACGCTTGAAATACTGATGTTGTATCAAGAGGCCTGAACGTCAAATAAAAATACTGATTTAATTTTGCCATACATTTAGCATGACAATTAATGTGCAAAATAATCTTTGAAGTCAAAGAGTAACGTCAGCTGTCATTCAAACATGCAGAGAGAAGAGTATTTCACACTAAATAAAGCCACATAGTGACATTTCTGATCATGAATTGACCGAATTACATTAATTACATTACATAATGGTTAATAAGTGGCAAGTAAAAACAGTAAATATTTAAAACGTTCTTAAATATTTTGCACAATTCAATGAATCCCTTCAGTCGGTAAGAACTTGCTCAATGACAAGTTTACAGTAAAAGCAGCTAGATTGTATTGATATAATGGTACATTTACCAATTTTAATATATTTATGGTTAAAACTCTTTGCTCAGATTTTGAGGATGATTACTTTTGATTTCTGAACTGCAGAAACCTTGTATATTGTATGCGTCACTGTATAGCGAATTATTTACACTATGAATTTACCCACCAGATGAACTTCAACATCAACGCGACAGAGCGAGCAGACGTGTACCAACCACACTGATGGAGGGGTGTCCTTACGTAGTTCTTGATCTCTCTGCGGGCGCTGGCGTCGATGGCCAGCCATCTCTGCTGGTACTGCGTCTTCACATCCGGATCCTTCGACGTCAGAGAGTTCTTCACCTGCAGACCGGCAGCGACTCGTGCCACCTGTGTGTTCCCGGGATTGGCCAACACCTTGGACAGCTCCACCAGGAAGGTCGGCTGAAACAAACCAAGACGGCGGATTTAGATGAGCCAAGAGCAACGGCAGAGACCTGCCCCCATAACTGGAGATAAAAGCTTGAAATGTCAGATGATCAAGAACAAACACTTAAATGAAGATTGAGGCGATCTCACTCTGACAAACAAACAGGTGCAGCATGCAAAAAGATGCTTGACTTGCATTCAAATATGGCACTACTTGAGCTGATCAAACTGCACAAACTCAGTACAGCGTCAAGCTCATTACTGTCACTGAGGTTAGTATTCTTTACCAGTTTCTGGCTGTGTTAAAGCAGAGGCACATTTATACCGAAACCGACTACACTCTTAAAACAAAGGGGACCCAAAATGGTTCTATGGCCCCAAAATTTCTGTATCTCTGTAGTGCAGTGAGCTGCCTTCGGTTTTGGACACAGCCAGGAAATAAAAGTGAAAGGTCGGGTTACACAGCATTAGGGCAGATGTAATGTAGTGTAGTGCTGATCATCACCAGGTTCTCGATGGCCGCCTGCTCCAGAAACTTCTGCGCCGCTTCCAGCTCATTCCGATCTGAAAATCAACCACAATCACGAAGAAACTCATGATCAATCACGAATGACATGCGTGAAGCATCACAGCTTTCCTCTCCCGCCAAACCCTCCGCAAACTCACGCATCTCCCGCTGCAGCGGCTAAACATGAAACTAAACATGCTGCGATCGGCTTCATTCCGCCTCACGCTGAACAGAACAGCCATTCGCTCACTCGCCTCGCGCCGCTGCTATTAAAGAGCGAGAGAAATGGCGGACACTAAAACGAGCTTAAACTTAGAAACTTTTTGAAGCAGATGACTGAGTGCTAGCCGTGCTAACACCTAGCCACTTCCTGACTAGCATGCTAACCTGCTAATAACTTTACCAAGACTAGCCTGCGCGCGCGACAAACCTCACGACATCAGCACATGTGCGGGAATATGAGCAGGAGCTTTTCCTTATTACATTTACTCAAATAGTCAAATTATCTGCCCGCGTGCGCGTGAGAGACTCGAGTCGCCGCACAGGCCGGCAAACGCTCGTTTTCAAACGCAACGCGCGCGAGCTTTGACGGCTGACGCGCGCGTTTGCTGTTCGCGTCGACAGTCTTTATATTAATGTGCAGCTTTGTGTGTTTCAACAGCTGTTCACACAACATGGACAAGCGTCGTGAGGCCTCCGCTGAATTAGCCGCCCGCTAACACACACACACACACACACACATAAACCCTTCAATCTGTGATCGCACGCGTGAAAACTACACACATGTGTGAATCAAATGCGTGCGGGCGAGGCTCGTGTACCTGGAGACACGGTTTTCTCGAGGATTGTGATCAGCTCCATCCTGACGCGCGCAAACGCGACGAGATCTGCAGTGACGGGAACGAGTGGAATCGGTCGTGTAAAGTCAGAATCGCGTCCACGCCTAAAAACGAGGACGAGCAGTTCTCGCGGCTAACCGCTTCTTCTCGTCAGCCGCTGTCGCGAGGAAAAGGCCGCGCGGAACTCCCGCCTGCGGAACGATATCACGCGCTGACGTCACAGTCTCCGCCCATGCGCAGCATCAGAACAGTTTCTCACAGTCTTCCTCTAAAACACCATCTTCTGAGCCATTTGTGGAATAAATCACTCTTTCTTCAAAACCTTAAACAGGTTCAGGCACTTAGAGACCGTCTGCAGCTCTAACACATCCTCACTCACTAAAACACATTTGTCACTCTTGCAAAACAGTAAACACAAGCAACAGAAGTTAAACACAGTAGTCATGGTTTACACACAACTGTTCACACTTGTTTCTAATGATGTGATCAAACCAACTGTATGAAATATAAGCCAGTTCAGAGAGCACAGACGAACAGTCTGAGAGGAAGAGGACGAGGAAGAGCAGGGAGTGGAGGATGTTGTCAGGGTGGATCAGCACACCAAAGCAATGGCTGCCCACTGCTCCGGGTGTGTGTTCACGGTGTGTGTGCACTTGGATGGGTTAAATGCAGAGCACAAATTCCGAGTATGGGTCACCGTACTTGGCCACATGTCACTTCACTTCACTTTAAGGGTTTTTCCCATCATTCCCTGTGATGTGGACCCAACATGAATCCCATTGACTGTAACATGCTTTTCATTTAGAGTTTTCTTTGACCTTTTGCACTTGGACTACTGTATTTTTACAGTATGCTGAATGTACAGACATTCAATACTTTACAATATTCTATACTTGCGGTACGTACAACATTTAATATTTTCACCTAAACGAATAGAGCTTAAAGTCTGGCTCTACTATGGCTCTGTCCTAAAGGGCCGTTCACACTGAATGTGCTTTTGCATTTAAAAATACAAGATGCTGGGAAGAGGGATAGAAGAAAATAGTTCAAGGTCTTGAGCTGAGCTTCTTTTAACTTGACACGGCGTTCTGAAACGCGGCGCTCGTGTGCGAGACACAAAGAGCAGGGTTACAGACGTCCATCCAATGCCACATAGAAAAATAATGGAAGAAGTGCACAGTGGAACACAAAAACATAATCTGTGTGAAACCTCCAGGACCACGAGAGTGTGTAGTGTGTGATTTAGCACAGGGCCCATGAATTATTAGGAGCACACTTGAGCTCCCGGGATCACGTTACTCCCAATTTCTGACTCGGACAAGAACTTCAGGGGTTCGACTCGATCCGTCTGGAATCGGATTAGTCAAAATCACAAATAAATAAATACGATTTGTGAACCGGTTTATTGTAAAGAAGCAGCACAAAATAATAATTCTTCATGAATCGACATCTGTCAGGTCTTGTGGCGGGTCATGATTTTTGCACTTAAAAACAGTAAAAGGTTAGGTATTAAAAAGTAATTATTTCTCAAAGTGAAAAAACAAAAACAAAACAAAAAAAACAAACAAAAGAAAACAACAGGCCAAGACACAATTATTGCAGCTGAAACGTGGAACCCAGAAAAGTGTGTCTTTCGATGTGATTTCTTCAAAACAACACTGATCAACCTTCCCTTAAGTACAATATGATGACCTTAAGAAATAAACATTTCATGAATCATTCAAATCAAAACCAATGCATCAACAAACATGTTCTTTTTTAGATGTTAGGCTGTTTGTACATTAGCCTAAACAGATATCTACATAATTTATCTGTTTATCAGCCCATGGAAGGAAACTAAGTGGAAACGGCGTCAGTTTGTGTACAAATGTAGGTCAACTTTTGGCTATATATTTTGTAGATTATTAGACTGAAATCAGTCCCAAACCCTGCCTGAGAGTCATCGTTATCATCCTCCACCGCTCGAGTGACCCGGTCCTTCTCATCAACAGAGTTTGGTTTGATTTGTGTTCAGCATCTCAACCGTTTGATCTTGTAGTATCAGGCCTGATCTTTCTGCCATCATATCGATGACAGCAGGAAGATTTCTAAAATGACAGCAGAGTCAGAAATCTTCTAGAACTTTCAGGAAAATGACCTGGATATTGAAGAATTTGTTCAGTGTAGAGGAAATAGTTTTCTCAAATCTGATTTTGTTCCAAATGTAATCAAAGGTAACTATTAATAATGTGTAAAACTGTTTGAGTTTAATAGGCCAAAGAAATCTTTCAACTGATGATGACACAGCAAAACGAAGCTTTCAATTATCACATGTACATGTGTCCGAATTCATCCCATGTGAAAGTTAATAATCAACACACCTGATGAGAATCCATAAAATTCATCTTGTTCTGACGATGCAACTGTCCTGATGCAGAGGCACTTTGGTCAGATAAAACATTTTATTGTCGCCGTTCTTGTCGTTTTCTTTGAAAGACAATCTGCTGTTGTAGTTTACACTAATCTTAAAATGTAGGCATTCAAGTCAATATTTTATTTAACATAATTCATATTGCAGTCATCGTGAACAACTGGGATTTCAATATACACAACAGAATTGTAACATTTTACGCAACCATTCCTAACCCTACGTCATATCCCTCCTCAAGAAAATCCAATCCCACCCATTCCCAACCAGGAAAACTATAGCAAAACATCTTAAGGTCTCCCAAGCTCACAACAGCCCAATTTGCAGACGGATCCTGTCAATCTCGAGTTAACCAGTCTCTAGGTTCAACGGGTTATCAATTTGTCAATGCTATCAGAATTGGTCAGATGCGATGCTATACACGTCTTTTTTTTTTCTTTTTTTTTGCAAACATAAAAATTAGTGACTACTAAACACAGTTGAATATGTGCGACACAAGGCAGGTTCCCCGTTGCTGAAGCCCAAACGAAATCAGTCCTCAAGCCTTCATAATGGAATACGAGAGAGGTGAAATGATCTGAATATGTCTCTGTGGCGTCTGCCTGTCTCGCTCTCGGTTCATGTCTGTGAGTGGGAGGATAAGTTAGCATGTGAATCTCAGCAAAAATAAACAGTGGGTACCAGCATAGTGGCAAAATACGACTGAATTCTCTGAGCAACAATCACTGACCAGCCTTTCCCAGCCTATTCCTTAATAACCCACCCGCGCTGACCCGTCCCCCCCCGCTGCTCTCCGGTCAGTGTGTCGGTCAGTACATCTCAGCGCATGTAAACGATAAATGCATTCTCGGATGTGAGGGCCGGCGGGCGCGGGACTATTTCAGACAGCGCTCGAAGTAGGTGGCGCCCACGTATCCGCCCCGCAGCGACCGCTGGACGTTCTGCTCGAAGAGCCGCCGGTTCGTCTGCAGGACCTCTGCTGCTTCTTTGTTCAGCGGATCTTCGGGATTTGGCTCCTGGAAGTGGGAAACACACAGAAACAATGAACACTTCTTCACAAACGGCCCAACGGCTCATTTAATGACATCCACGAATGGGCGGCACACAAGTTGTGGATTTTCATGTCTGTAAATGCACTGTTCACCAATTAAAGGTGGCATGAAACTGTAAGAAAAGAATAAAAAATCATTTTATCTATGGTAAACTGACAGCTAGAATTAAACTATGACAGATATCATAACTGTAAAAAAACACTGTCAAAACCACAATAATTTACAGCTAAAGAGTAATTAATCACCGTGAACCTCACACGTCACGAGGTTTGATCGCATCAAATGCGGTTTCGAGGTTCGTGTCACTATATTTGATGTCGTCACTACCATCTAATCAAAACACTCCAACGCTGATCAACACAACAGCTGAACTTACGAGGAACAGATACTGTAGTCCGTATATGATGGAGTTAATCGTCAATACTGGCTTCCAGTCTTCTCTGAAACAGAAAGAGTCAAAGTGCCATTTGAATTTCAGGATTACTCTCTCATAATTCATGACTGAAGGAATATTTCAACAAATTTCCAACCAACTTTCTACCATTTATACCCGTAATATCTGTACAGGATCAGCAAAAAAAAGCACTGCTCAATCCGAGGACAATTTAAAAACATTTTTGAAATCGAAAAGAAAATGTTTGAGAAAATTATTAAAAGGAATCATCTCATGTCATTCCTAACCCATAAGACGTTATTCTTCAGTAAAACACAAAAGCAGATCAAACAGCAGGAACATTCGTCAAAATCTCTCCGTTTGTGTAATGTAGAAGAAAATACGATTTTACAATATTTAGTTATTACATTTTAACAACCTAATGCTAAGATCTAATCTAAAGATGTTAGCGGTGCACACAATACCTCAAAATATTTAGACAGACGTTGCCTTCGAGGTCAATGTTGGGGTGATAAACCATCGTTTCACATTTGACCTTTGGCGGGTCATGAGGGTAACCCTGTCCTACCTGAAAGAGAAAAAACACCTGACCTTTAGTTACTGTTAAATCATCATTTATCAAGCTTTTAGAATTGACTTTCAAAGATCATTTGCAAGGACTAGTACTAGTCAGTTTCCAAATAAAGAATCACAAATAAAGCCATAAAAACACTGACGTGACTAAACATGTCATCTCACTTTAAATACACTTGTAAATGGCAAATTAAGAAATAAAGAAACTTACAAAACAAACTGTAAAGGATTAATAAGCTAGTTAAAGAAAAGACAGGAAAAGAAAATTTATACCGCTTGGATAACTCATGGGTGAAAAATTATTACATTGATGACGGATCATTTAAGCTATGATAGCGTAACAGATTTATCTTTTAATGTGTCGCAACACGAGGATCAAACTGTCCTTGAGCTTTCGGAAGAGTTTCTGGAAACACTAACGATCAGAAAAGTTGCAAAAACAAACATTTATTGAGACTAAGCTGCAGAAATGGCTTGTTCCAAACTTTACATGTGTTTGCTCATGTTTTACTGCGTTTTCCAGCTGTTCTAGTGCTGATCTCTGACATCCGTTCAGTTCAGATTTACCGTATTAAAACACAGTAGGCCTCACTGCGGCACCTCTCAGTACGGACACATTTTCCATGATCTTCCTCAGCATGTTGGACAAACGTACGTTAAATATGTAAATCCCTTTTTGCTGTGCTCTGTGGATCCTGCTTTTATTTCAAGCTCTTTAATGAATTAGAATAGAACTACTGATCTGTAAAGTTTGGTAAAGTTATTATAAAGTTAATAAACAATTCGTTGGCACTAAGTGTCTAGTGTCACCAGTAGCGTGTTTTAATTACTCAAGTTGCTGTTTACCTTAAAACTGAAGACAAATTTCCCACCTTTATAGAAACCCTAAAAAAAAGCAGAGAAAGTGAGAAATGTTCATGAAATTGATCAGGACAGTCAATAGAACACAGACATGTGAAAAATGCTGTTATAATGAGTGTTTTTTGTTGGAAAGGGGTATAAACGCATTGCCATGGAGCGGTGCTTTGACAGCAGCGTTTGGTGCTCGGTTAATTAAATCACAGTTCATCGTTTGTGCTGCTCATGTTTTTACGAGCTTTGCAAGGCATTAGAACTTCACAAGCTGACAAACATCTGCCCATCATTTGAATCTCTTGAATATAATATGCATAAATCATTCTTGATATCACATCAGAGAGAGAGAATGAACGCAAACCTCGTCCGGCGAGATGATGAGTTTGAAGTTGAGCAGATCGTCTTGATCAGGGAAAACGATCTCACACGTCTTTGGGAGGTTCAGCTCATTGATGTCTGACACAGAAAGAGAACAGCGTGACCTTCACATTCACACACACGTACTTACACAGTTAATGAGGGGTTCGAGTGTGAAGCGCCACAATCCCTGTTGGCTCTGCTTTTCATTCTTCTTCTTCTTTAAATGTGATCATAGAGACCGAACCTTCAGACTCGAGACACGAATCTGCTGAAACTCCTGAGGCGTGTGTCTGAAAGCGTATCTCCCAATAAACCTCGTTAATGTTCATCAAACAAGAAAATACAGAGAAAATCACTCTTGACTGAATCCCTTCAGTAGCTTTAATAAGTACCAATGTATAGTTAATTAGCAATTTAATTATCAGATATATATACAAAATCATAATATTACAGCTTTCACCTGTCAATGATGCGAAAGCACAAGTGAACTTGTAGGAGACGCCGCTTGTCTTCACGGGACACGAGTGACCGAAGCTCTGGCAGTGACAGTAAACTCAAATCACGCATCAGAACAACTGAATTATGAAGCGACACTGTCGATCAGCCATGAAAACCATTAAAGACTGGAGCTGACGTTCAGCCAATCACAGCCGGTCACTGGTGTCCAGATCAGCTGCAGTTTCCTTTACATTTTATTCACATATAAACTTTGATCAGCACACAAACATGAGCTCATCAAGAACAGAAGCTCAAACACCAGTGTGTGTGTGTGTGTGTGTGTGTGTGTGTGTGCGTGCGCGCTGATCAGGGTTTGTATGTGAATTAAAGTCTAAATTATTCTGTTCAATCATATAAAGCGACTCAGTCTTGGATTAAAACGCTTCATTATTTTCACAACGTCTTTATGAACTTTTTGAAGTTTTGGAGGCATGAACCTTCACTGGAGCGACGGAAATCTCTTAGGATTCATTAAGAATATCTTCATTTGTGTTTTGAAGATGAAGGAAAGGGTAAATGATGGCAACTTTCATTTTGGGTGTTTTATCCTTATAACCTTTAGTAATGTGATTGTTTGAGTGGTTTATGACCCTGTTCCAGAGCATCTCTTCGTGTGTGGGTCAGAGCTGAAGGTTCTGGTGTCCAGCAGCTGATCTGACCATCACACACCTCAGAGGTCAGAGCAGACCTGCTCTTCTTCATCACTCTGAGGGTAAATTCACATCTTCATGCATTCATTATCAGCCTTCAAGCAAAGGTTGGTACGAGAGAGACGAGAACTGTGTTTGTAGGCCTCAATATTATGAGTGAGATGGAAACTTATTAGTTTCCTCTCGCAGAAAACGAGTGTTTCTGTCATCAATCGTGACTTCAGACACGAGCTTCATTCCTGTGGCAGTCTGAACTTTAAAAACATCGAGTCTGTCGTAATAAACACAGTAAATAATGCGCGAGCTGTTAGCGCGGCGGCTAATGCTAGTTTCGCTCTTGACTTCATTATCAGAACAAAAACACTGGATTCAGAGCTCGACTGAGCGACACTGTGTGTGTGACAGAGTGTGTGATGATTCGTGCAGGGTTATTGTGGTAGTGCTGGTGTTGTTATGGTCCTCGTACCCTTCTGTATCCGCAGCTGGGCCGCGCTCGCCTTCTTTCCGCCGGCTCCGGCTCTCGTTCCTCCGGCGGACTCCTCGTCCTTCTTCTGCTGCTTCAGCGAGAAAAGCTTGATCATCTTCGCTCTGTTCTGCGCTAAAAACACGCCGGGGCGGATCTGACCCGATATCGCGGCGCTGGTGTGTGTTTGACGGGACTGTGCGCGAGTGCGACGCGTTTCACAGCAGCTGTAGAGGAGCCGGTGTGTGTGTGTGAGTGAGAGTGTGTGTGTGTGTGTGTGTGTGTGAGTGAGTGAGTGTGTGTTAGCTGCTAATGTTAGCCGCACATTGACTCAGACTTCTGACTCTATTCACACTTATTCAAACTCGACTTTTGCTTCGAGACCAACCTAAACCAGTCAAGACCAGCAAACCACCTTAGTCTGGCTTAGGGTGTTTTTATTCTTAATATTATTAGTGTCAACATGGATTTTAAAACAGATATTCAGTGTTCATCTCAAGCATTGCGATATAAACCTGCTGCAGTAAATAACGCGGCTGTTTTTGGGCAGGGCGCTAATGGACTTCATTTCCCATGATGCCGCTCGGTTGTGACGAATAGACCTGGGAGGGGCTTTTGCATTTTTTTTTACTCTCCATATTTTTTATTTACCATATTTATTTATTTATTTGATTTTCGGGAGCAGGAACAGAATGTGATGGCGTCAGGATCATGTAAGAGCGGATCTGCTGCACATTAGATGCATCGCAATATTGATAAACACACACATATATAACTGCAGCAGAGGAACACAATAGGAAAGAGCGAACAAAAGACACGTTTATCCGTTTATGCTGTTTTCTCTTTCAGTTCCGCAGATCGTTCGGGAATTATAAGCGCCTGGAATATCGGCCATCGGGATCACAGAGGAGGATATTCATGGACACATCAGTGATCTGAAGAGCTCGTGTGATTTTAGTGTTTAGAGAGAGAAGAGCAGAAATCTGTCGCTCATAATAACTGATCATGATGGTGTCGGTGATTGGTGTTTAAAGCAGTCACTCATGTGAACCTGTGAAAGAGACTGTGAACAAACAGCAGAGAGTCGAGCGGAGGAACAAGGAAGCGATCTCTCTCTCTCCCTCTCTCTCTCTCTCATTGTGTCTGTCCATCTATCGCAAGAAAACATCAATCTGATGCTCGATCTGGGAGAATGCGACTCCACGCGAGCAGGTGAGTTCCGCTGCTGAGAGCTCGTGCTCGAGTATTGTGTGTGTCTGTGATCTGAGCGCGTGCGAGAGTCTGTGCGATTCAAACAAGATCATCGTGGCGAAATTCCTCCCAGATCGACATGTTCGTGAAGCCCATCTCAGTTCCTGGAGTCGAGCTTTAGCTGCTCGGGTCTGAGGACTGCTAACCCATGCTAGCCTCGACACGGTCGATCTGGACTGGTTCTGCTCGCTCATCTCGGCGTGTTTCTCTCTCTGTGGCTCAGCGAGCAGAAGCTGAGCTGCTTTTCTGTCAAGGCACGAGTGAATGTGTGTCTGAGGCCAGTATCGAGCTGTTAGCCGCTCATGTTAGCTGTCGTGTGTCTCCAACGCGCCCAATGAATCAGTAAAGTGTTTCTGTACACTGTCCTTCACCACAGTAATCATGGTAAATCCTGCAGCTTCTGCTCGTGTGTCATTTCTGAACGTCATTATTTCCTTCAGTGTGATTTTAGGCCCACATTTCACCTGACAGCATGTAGAATAGTGTAACTGAGGAAATACCATGATATACCATGGACTTTCCATCTAGTGATTGTCACTAACCCACTGTAATGAAAATCGACTAAATTACAAAATACTGTGAAATGCCACACTGCTGGGAATACCATGATTTTGCTCTGGAAACTGATTTCAGTGGTGTGTTACCACAGTAAATGCTGCTGTTGTACTACAGTAATTCTGTTGTCACTCAAGATGAACTAGTGTTGTTGTTTTCACTCTAATCATGGGTTGTGTGACGTTTAATGTGATTATTATTATCACACATCTGTGAGATATTTGATTCTGTCGTGGCATTCAGTGGTTAAATATTTATCAAATATATCAAAACTCAAATATACCGTATCTAAACTGACAGATCGTCTCGTATCTCTGTTTCTCTCGTCATACAGCACAGTAACTTATTCAGAAGACTTTCACTATCATACAAAAAAGTAAATTACTAATTACTTTTACTTTACCTTCTAAAACTTCCTTTCTTTATTTTGTTCTCAATGCCGCACACGCCTACCTAATAATAATTCTGTCTAGAAATAGGTTTGTCACCACACCAAAATGTTATAAAGTGAAACCAGAACCATGCAGGCTTTATAATCCACAATATCACTTTTACCATCTTACATTCTCTCACAATCTGAAACTGTACATCAGTGGTTCCTGGTCCATAACCGCCGGACGCTGCTGTCCTTTTACATCTAGAGTGTTTTTTCTAGAACGGTATATTTATCGTCTGTGGTGTGAACGGGCCTTTAGTCAGGATAGACAGCATTATTAGTGTCTGACAGGGATGGAAACGATCAGTGCGATCGATAGAAGAAGCAGTTTTTTCCTGAACATCGGTTGAATCATAAACTCTCATATGATGCTATTTTTAAACATTCATTATTTTGTTTATTGGGTGCAATAGAACATGCTTTAATGTTCAAAAACACATTATTTTTCACATATATCTGTACATTATTGCAGTGCCTCGTTTCCCAGTCTGTCTGATTTCTGCAAAGCACAGTGCTCTGATTGGCCAGCTGAAGCAGTGCGTTGTGATTGGCCAAAAACCTTATGCGTGTGTCGTGAATGTAACGCCGTGGAAATGACCTTTGTGCAGTGTGTGTCAGTCTGTCGCTCGCAGCCTCGTTTTCTATCAGAAACATCTACAGTATGAACAGAGTTACTTTAAAAATGTTTTACAAATTACTTCTCAAAGAACGTATTCAGTAACGTAATCCATCACCACAATATGAAAGTAATGTAATCTGATTACTAGGGCTGTAACGGGACGCTAACATGACGGTTCGGTGCGTGCCGCGGTACTGAAGTCACGGTTCGGTACAGCAGGGGGAGAAAACTAAACAAAATTGCTTCTTTTTTTCTTTTTCTTTTTTATTAAACAGTGTTTTATTGAACAAATCGTGTCTATCTTTCAATAAATTCAATTATAATTAACATTTTGTTAAGGATAAAATAAATAATCTCTGCTAATGCTGTAAACTATATACAGGGAGATCTTTCTTGTACAATACTATAATACTAAAGGTTACAATTAACAACAGAGCCCAAACTATTACATTCAGTTGCTATTTTTAGATATAATAATCAACAATCAAAAAAAACATCTAAATTGCACATAAGGCAGGTTTTGCTTAAGTTGTTTTCATGACAAATTTATTTAAACATTAAATAATTAAGACATTACTAACAGGTAAAGTAAATATAATGAATATATAAGCTAATATAGTGTATATATATTAGTGAAATGCTCCCCAGCGTTGCATTACCGCGTGCGCCCCCTTCTGGATCGGAGTGTAGATCTCCTGTGACTGACTGTATTCGCCGCCTAACTGCATGAACCGTACCGTGATGTCCGTACCGTACGGTTCGGGAGGAGTACGTGTACCGTTACACCCCTACTGATGACTTTTGGACAGTAAATACAGTCAAGTAAAAAGCATTATTGAGAAGGATGATTGCACATGTGATCCACGCATCACTACTGTCAATCATGTCAAAAGAATAATTTTAGTTTTACGTGAAACCATTATATTCCTGATAGTATTACTGTTACGTGTATTCCGTTACTCCCCAAACCAAACAAAAGTATGAATTTCTGTAAAGCTGCTTTAAAACAGTGTGTGAAAAGTGCTGTACAAGTTGAGCTGACTTGACTTAAGGCATAGTTCACCCAAAAATGAAAATTGTCATCATTTACTTTCCCTCATGTTCTTCCAAACCTGTGAATCTCTTTGTTCTGCTGAACAGAAAAGATGTTTTGAATGATGGTAACCAAACAGTTGATGGACATCCACAGTATTTTTCCCGTACTATAGAAGTGAATGGGGTCCATCAGCTGTCTTCAAAATATCTTCTTTTCTGTTCCTTTTAAAGGGTTAGTTCACCCATCTTTACTCGCCCTCGTGTTCGTCTGAAGGAAGAAAGTCACGTCCATCTGGGAGTAAATGAGGAGAGGATTGTCATTTTGGGTGGACTGTCCCTTTAACTGAAGCGCACGTTATCAAGTCACATTACAGGAAGAGCAAGTTATGACATTGTTGTTAAGGATTACACGGTCCAAAAATGCATGAATGAATCGTTCATAATAAGATTGGTAACATGCATTATGAAAATAAATGCAGACAATTTTAATTTCATTCCGACTTTAATGTTAAGACTTTCATTGAAGTTTTTAATTGATTTCTAACAGCTAGGTCCTTACACTTTTGTTTATATTCATTATATCTAAACTTTGAATTAGCATTTTAAACCTCCGAAGTCATGCTGACAGAGTAATCTGATGATATTTCATGAGCCACTGTAATGCAGTAGTTTAATGGTATTAAGCACACACCTGCGAACCTTCAGCTGAGTCACTGTTCACTTTCACTGAACGGACGAAAGTCATGGAAAGTGGATGATGACTGAGATTGAAATTTGTAGCATCTCATTTTGTTCCACAAAAGAGGGAAAGTCACACTAGTTCAAATTAAAATGATGCACCCTCACATATTTAACGCACATGAATCTGGCTGAGAAATGTCTCGATTCATCTGCACTGGCCCGTATGAAAGGGCTTTACTGGCTCGTGGTTTTTGGTTTCTGTCTTTAAATAGAGACTCCTGAATCCTGATGCTCTAGTCATCTATCAGAAGGGTTATTTCAGTGATGTGAGTCTCAAGATGGCGCCAAAAACCTCTTCAAAAAAGCATTTGTGATAAAGAGCGGAGTGGATGAGCAGAGTGACCCGCAGGGCGCCGGTCATTTTTATCATTCTAGAATAAAGATGATCAACTCTAGCGTAACTTCCTTCCGTTCCGCACCCGTCTGTATGGAATAAAGCAGTATCACTCCAGCAAGAGTGTGTTTTATTCAATAGTCCGTTTATTACCTGCTGACCTTTCATTCAGTTTTTCTGTGCAAAGTTTATTTTAGTGTTGCACTATTTTATTCATGCTGTTTTATTAAGCTGTTGAACGGAGCAGATCAGGATGTGACCAGCAGAATGAACCACTCCTTTCATGATTTGTTGTGCTTTTCCACATCGTGTTTGGTGTAAAATGACCTTAACGCATGAACAAACACACATCTGTACAGAATTACTGTTTGATTGATTAGGGTTAGGTTAGGTTAGGGTGACACACTCATTGTTTTTGCCTGTTTATTAATTTGTTCAAAAACATAAAATGCCATTCATACATACAGTGATTTAAATGCACCTCTTTTATGATGAGCATGTTTCTGATTTCTGAATCAAAATATAATTGTATTTTTGGCTGAGCATTGATTGTCTTTACAGCAGAATTGAATTCTGTTGTTGTTTATTGCTGCTTCGAGACCGTCAGTGTTGTATGAACACGGTAAAGTCAGAATCTCAGGCTGAAACTGTCCTGATATTGTATTGGACCAAAACAAGTTTTTAAAGTAGATTCTGGAAGAAAACCTCATGAGCCAGATTCTTTTATCATTGTTTCTTAAGTATTTTTAAATAAAAACAGAATAATTAACACTACATGATATTTTCCTTAAATTGACAACTTATTAAATGCCCAATTTCCTCTGATTAATCACATCACACACATTTAACTAAATTGAAATTCAATTGTGGAAATGAATGTTATTTTTCCAGCCGTAGTAATTCAAGTAAACCATCAGTGTTAAGAACATGGAAAGGGTTAATGTCGAGACACGCCTGGCATTCTGGGTAGTTGATTGGCAGCAGTTTGACTGCGGTGTCTGTGTTTCAGTTGAATGCAGAGGGGATGTCTGGCAGTAAGGCGCTGGGAGGCGCGCGGCGGCGGCGGACACGGTGCCGGCGCTGTCAGGCGTGTATGCGGACCGAGTGCGGCGAGTGCCACTTCTGCAAGGACATGAAGAAGTTTGGTGGACCAGGACGCATGAAGCAGTCGTGTCTGCTCAGGCAATGCACTGCAGTAAGTCGAGCCTGACCCACGTTTGGCTTCACAAGAAGCAGTTTGTTCCTGAGGGTCATATGATGCCATTTTAAAGTTCATTGTTTTGTTTATTGGGTGTAATAGAATATGTTAACATGCTTTAATGGTCACTCTTACCATAATCACGAGGTTCAGCTTCTAAGCAGTCGTAAACACACAGTTAATCATGGTGTTTACCTGCATTCAGCATTGACCACTTTCAATCAGATCGAGCAAAATGCATCTCAACACCAGGAGCAAACCGTCACACATCTTCTCCCGGGTTTGCGTGTATTTGTGTCTGTCTGCATGCGTTTGTTTTTACCCATCTGTGTCTTCTCCAGCCGGTGTTGCCCCACACAGCCGTGTGTTTCGCGTGTGGTGAAGCGGGAAAGGAAGACACGGTGGAGTCGGAGGAGGAGAAGTTCAGCCTCTCTCTCATGGAGTGCACCATCTGCAACGAGATCATCCACCCCAGCTGCCTCAAGGTTTGAGCTGATGCTGCGCCAAACCGACCCAAACTCATTTTTTTCTCTTTAATGGCTGCTGATAACATGACAAACTGTCTCTCGCAGATGGGAAAATCTGAAGGCATCATTAATGATGAGATCCCAAATTGTTGGGAATGTCCAAAGTGCCACAAGGAAGGAAAAACCAGTAAGGTAAGATTCCACATGAAATATTCCATTACTGAGATGAATAAGTATGAAGCGTCGCTCCGGCGAGTTTCGGGCCAGTCGACGCTACAGGACTTTTGTTGCCACTTGATTCTTTATATTGTCTCAAGATGTAAGTGTATTATCATCCAGATCAAATCTGATAAATGCAGTTATAAGGCATGAAGATATTAAGATAAACATCATGATTTTCTGTAAAGCTGCTTTGAAATAGTGTATTGTGAAAAAGCGCTAGAAAAATAAATATGACTTACTTTGGCTACGTATTCTACATTTTTGTTGTAAATTCTGCTTTTATGTTTAGATTTTGTTATGTTTAATAATGTTTTTGATGTTCCAGGAAAAGTGCATTTATGAATTTATGGAAATACATTATAGCTGTACAGTTTCCACCTTGTTGCATATTTAATAATATTAATAAATTGTGAAGGGAACAACTGAAAAGAAAAATAACATTTGGCTGACTGTGAAAGCGGCCTGGTTTTGTGTGATACTTCAGTAAATCATACATGATCCTTTTTCCTAACTTACAGTCGCAAATTATGAGCGTTTAGATTTCGTGCCTCTAACAAACACTCGATAACATTTGATTTATAACTTGTGCATAGAGAATTGGTGGCAGAATTATATCACGTTATAATTTCAGAAGATTGATTTTGTTCTGGAGCCAGTCCTGTGTTCGGCCTCCTCTGTAATGATGATGATGATGATGATGATGATACGAGTCTGTCTGCTCTGTAGGATCAAGGAGATGGGTTAGGAAAGAGACGCATGGACAACGGGGAAGTGAGTCGCTGGAAGCTAACAGATGATCCGCCGCCGAGTAAGAAGAAGACCCTGTCTCTAGAAGACACGGCACGTCAAGACGGACCAAAGCGCAAGAAGGAGAAGGACGTGCCGCAGGAGGGCGGTTCAAAAAAGAAGGCAAGTACAACGGAGCAGTTTACCTTCAAAAGAGATCCATGGATTGATGCAATCTAGCTTTAGATTCAACTCACACTCATTCCCATGATTCTACAAGAAACAACGACTGACGTAATATCAAACATGGAGAGAGAAACCATTTTTATATATATATAAATGATTAGTGATTATTATATATAGTGATTATAATATAAATTATTATATAGTGATTATATATATTTAGTTACCGAAAAGGTCTCCGGTATTTCATAAAAGCCTACATTTAAAATGGGCAAAGAAATGTGAGGTGAAGGAGTTTGAGACGATCACACAAAAGAGAGCCGAGGCGTGTCCGATGCACTCGTCAGAGTTTGGCCCTTGGGGTTTCAGATCAAAGTGGACCCGGGAAGACCAGTATTTGGTAGCCAAACCTGTCTTTCTGAACACTGTGTGTCTTTCTGTTTTTACCTGACAGATCAAAGGTGCCCGTGAGAAACATCTGAAAAAGGTACGACCGTTGAAATCTTTAGTCTCATTGTTGAAATGAAATGAAGTCAGTGTCCCTCATAAAAGGGCTACTCTTTCTTTAACATCTTCTGCAGAAAGCAAAACCCAACTCCTCAGACTCTTCTGAAGCGAACGGGCCGAACTCGTCCACGGCTGGCGGACACGGCTCCGGCGGCGGCTCCGCTGCGGCACCGCCCTCGTCTCTGACGGCCAGCCAGGATCAGCGCTCTCATCACCGCGAGAAACTGGAGCGCTTCAAGCGCATGTGTCTTCTGGAGCGAGTGCGGGACTCCAGTTCCTCGTCTTCATCCAGCTCCGAAACGGACTCCGAGTCAGATTCTGATTCCCCGTCTCCGATCGGCGCCTCAGAACCGTCCTCTCCAGCCGCCGTGTACGGCAACAGCAGCATGCGCGAGCGAGACCGGAACCGGCGTCTGGCCGAACTCGGCTTCAGCGCCAGTGAGGATTCTGAGGGAGAAAGCGTGGTGGCGGATCACGAGCAGGACGGCGTGGACGAGCCGCAGCCGCAGCGGCGCAGAGGAGACGCCAGTTCCAGGGTACGAAAGGCAGTTATGGACACTGAAGCGGATGACGACGAAGACGGGTCAGCGGATCGGGGTCACAAAGCCACTGCGGTGGCCCCGCCGTCACCACTGTCAGCTACGCAACCGCCAACCTTCGGACACGGACATTTACCGGAAGGCCTCTCCTCGTCCAAGCGCACGAACGGACAGGACGCGCGCAACGGCCGCACGCGGGTGGGCGGCAGAGAGGCGCAGGAGAAGGAGAACTCCAACAGCAGTACTGTAGCCAATCACCGGCACGGAAAGGCAGTTCGTGGTAGTAAAATTCGTGGCGGAAGCCGGCAAGGCCAGAACGTTGCCTCAAATAAGAGCGCAGGTACAGCAGCGGTCAGTTCTGCTACTGCGAATGGCAACACTGCCACATCTAACCTGTCTAACCCCGCCGGCGTCTCGCTGGCGTCGCATCGCTCCCAGCAGTCCCGCCCGGTGCCGGCGCGCTCGCAGCTGGTGAAGAGGAGCGCTGTGGCCGTGCCCTCGCCGCCCCGGCCTCTGCAGATGGAGCGGCACCTGGTGCGTCCGCCGCCGGCCTGCCCCGAGCCTCACTGCCTGCCGCTGGACAGCGGCGCGTCACACGTGCTGCCCAGAGAGGTCTGGCTCCGCGTCTTCCATCATCTCAGCCAGCGGCAGCTCTGTGTCTGCATGCGTGTGTGTCGCACCTGGAGCCGGTGGTGAGATCACGCAATCACAGCTAGGCCACGTCACAACCCACATCACTATCACACTAACGCCAACGGCAGAAGCGCACGAATAAAACGTATCGATCAAATTTGATGTACTATGAAAACATTCTGTAACTGCAGCCTTCCTGTTCAGTCCAAAAACTGCATTTATTGATGCTAAATTAAAAACTAGCGATTAAAAGCAGTGCAGCAGAAACACTAATCGTCACAGATGGACGACAGTCAGCTTCACAGGCCACAGTAAAGAAATGTCACAATTCAGATGAAACTGTTTTATATTTATTAGATGCCCCGCACTGACGGAGCGTAAGCTCCTGTTTTATCCATCAGTGTTGTTCTTATCGTTATCCTCCTCATTTCTTCTGCTCCTGTATGTAGAACCGTTATGAAGTTATAGATAGAACTCAGTCTGAACATTTACCATAGAATCTCGAACCCTTTAGCGCCACCAACAGCTCAAATTTGCGTTTGTTTATACTAATATCTTTTGATCTGAAAGGCCTAGAAGCAAAATGGTTTTGGTCTTAGGCGGTTCATCAGATCTTCACCAAATTTTTCTCAGATCACCATAAAATCATGCTGCTAAAAAGTTAATAAGAGCCCGAAACATTCTCGTATAACATTTCAACTAATGAGCCTGACAAACACCTGGCGTATGGAGACGCAGCAGGGAATACGGCTGTCAGGGTTTCTGTTCAGGACAGCGCCTCCTACTGATCAAGAGAAAGGAAAATTGTCAAGATTTGATTATAACGCTATAACAACAACAGTTTGGAGAGAAAGCATTAGGCTGGTCCTTTTTTCTTTTATCTTTAACTTTTTTATCTTTTATCTTTTTTATGGAGTCAGATGATAAAACCAGTTTTCCCATGGTGTCACTGTAATGATCTCTGATAATGAACATATTCTGCTGATGAAATTAATGTGACGAACAACAGTTTTTCCGTCAGCATGCTTGGCCCGTAATTGCCTGTAATTTTTATTTAATTATATAAAGCATAAATTATTATTCTATTTTTTAATTCTATAGCACAAATGTGAAGAGGACTGAATGTTTTTGAAGGCACCAGGATTTTTTTATACTTTGAATGATGAAATGACATTAGCTTTAACAAAACATTGAGCTGTGAAATACGTCTTGTGTGTTTCACCTCAGCGATGATCTTTGTTCTCCAAACGAACGGCCGAATGGTGTCATTTGAGTGCTTTTGAAATGCTGTAAATATGGAATATCAGGACCATTACCAGTAATTCATTCGTTGTGTCCAAAACCGATATTGATGACCAATAACTTTATTTGTATTTGTGGTTATCCAGATAAATATAATGCTAAACCGTAGAATAACAAACTTAAAACATATCCATTTTCCAAAGCGCTTTTCCTCTGCTGGAGCCGATCACCGCTTCTCCTCGTCCTTCAGAGTCACGGTGGGAAATTTGTTCACATCAGATGTAGGACTGAATACATTACAGATGTACAAATCAACCGTATTGTTTGTCTGTCATATTCAGTTGCTTGTCGGTCTGTTTACTGCTCACTCCTGTACCAGTACAAACACATGTACAGGTGCTGGTCATATAATTAGAATATCATCAAAAAGTTGATTTATTTCACTAATTCCATTCAAAAAGTGAAACTTGTATATTATATTCATTCATTACACACAGACTGATATATTTCAAATGTTTATTTCTTTTAATTTTGATGATTATAACTGACAACTAAGGAAAATCCCAAATTCAGTACCTCAGAAAATTAGAATATTGTGAAAAGGTTCAATATTGAAGACACCTGGTGCCACACTCTAATCAGCTAATTAACTCAAAACACCTGCAAAGGCCTTTAAATGGTCTCTCAGTCTAGTTCTGTAGGCTACACAATCATGGGGAAGACTGCTGACTTGACCGTTGTCCAAAAGACGACCATTGACACCTTGCACAAGCAGGGCAAGACACAAAAGGTCATTGCAAAAGAGGCTGGCTGTTCACAGAGCTCTGTGTCCAAGCACATTAATAGAGAGGCGTAGGGAAGGAAAAGAGGTGGTAGAAAAAAAGTGTACAAGCAATAGGGATAACCGCACCCTAGAGAGGATTGTGAAACAAAACCCATTAAAAAATGTGGGGAGATTCACAAAGAGTGGACTGCAGCTGGAGTCAGTGCTTCAAGAACCACTACGCACAGACGTATGCAAGACATGGGTTTCAGCTGTCGCATTCCTTGTGTCAAGCCACTCTTGAACAACAGACAGCGTCAGAAGCGTCTAAAGACAAAAAGGACTGGACTGCTGCTGAGTGGTCCAAAGTTATGTTCTCTGATGAAAGTAAGTTTTGCATTTCCTTTGGAAATCAGGGTCCCAGAGTCTGGAGGAAGAGAGGAGAGGCACACAATCCACGTTGCTTGAGGTCCAGTGTAAAGTTTCCACAGTCAGTGATGGTTTGGGGTGCCATGTCATCTCCTGGTGTTGGTCCACTGTGTTTTCTGAGGTCCAAGGTCAACGCAGCCGTATACCAGGAAGTTATAGAGCACTTCATGCTTCTGACCAACTTTATGGAGATGCAGATTTCATTTTCCAACAGGACTTGGCACCTGCACACAGTGCCAAAGCTACCAGTACCTGGTTTAAGGACCATGGTATCCCTGTTCTTAATTGGCCAGCAAACTCGCCTGATAGAATATCTATGGGGTATTGTGAAGAGGAAGATGCGATATGCCAGACCCAACAATGCAGAAGAGCTGAAGGCCACTATCAGAGCAACCTGGGCTCTCATAACACCTGAGCAGTGCCACAGACTGATTGACTCCATGCCACGCCGCATTGCTGCAGTAATTCAGGCAAAAGGAGCCCAAACTAAGCATTGAGTGATGTACATGCTCATACTTTTCATCTTCATACTTTTCAGTTGGCCAAGATTTCTAAAAATCCTTTCTTTGTATTGGTCTTAAGTAATATTCTAATTTTCTGAGATACTAAATTTGGGATTTTCCTTAGTTGTCAGTTATAATCATCAAAATTAAAAGAAATAAACATTTGAAATATATCAGTCTGTGTGTAATGAATGAATATAATATACAAGTTTCACTTTTTGAATGGAATTAGTGAAATAAATCAACTTTCTGATGATATTCTAATTATATGACCAGCACCTGTATGTTGATGACAGTCGTCACGTGTGGAGCCCGGCCCGTTCTTTAGGGTGATTTACTTCAGCAGAGAGTAAACAAGGTTGAAGACGAATCATTTATCTGTGAAAATATCAGCAGAAATCGTAATTGTTAGTGTTGAATTTCCATCTGTCGACTGACATACAGTGCATGTGAAACGGCTTCTCTGTCAGTCATGTGACGCGTGTGCTGGTTTGCAGGTGCTGTGATAAGAGGTTATGGACTCAGATCGATTTGAGCCGGCAGCGCTCCATCACTCCTCCGATGCTGAGCAGTATAATCCGCCGACAGCCCGTGTCTCTCAACCTGGGCTACACCAACATCTCCAAGAAACAGCTCATGTGGCTGATCAACCGCTTGCAAGGTACGTCATCGTCTGGCCGGCGTTACGGTGTCATGATGAGCTCGTCTGAGTCTAGAAACAGTGCAGTATCTCAGCTAGAGACATGTGTACAGGGACAGTAAGAACTGCAAGTGTGTTCATAAAGGAAGTGTAGAAGTGTGTAAAACAGCAGGGAAGCGCCAGAGATCAGTGTGGTTTCACACCGGTCACAGTTGGAAAGATCACGAGTCTACAGTGAGGAAGAATCGGTCCACGATATGGATATGGGCCGTTCAAACGACGACTACATCAAGTATAGTTTAACTGAGTTACACCAGACAGTGCCTGCAGAGAACATGAGGTCATGTCAAACAAACTCAAGCTTCCAAAATCAGAACCAAAATATGCAGGCAAATCCACAAAAGAAAAGATGAGAAGGGAAAAAGGGAGGATTTTGAAAAGTCCTGATGTATAAACTTTTTTTGTCCCACACACATATCAGGATTTATGAAAAATAAATTTGTCTTAAATATATGCATTCTTACTGGTCTGACTGAAATAATAATGGAGACAGAATGATTTTAAACTCTTTTGATGGATGCACATATTTAGATGTAGAAGCTAGCAACTCCAAGGTCATTTTCCATGCTTGTTTTTATCACATTGGATGAAAGCCATGGAGTCAAACTCAGTTCCCGAGGGTCACTGTCCTGACCCTAACCCTTTCCAGTAAAAATACACCAAATGATGAATTGTGTTATGAATCCGAAACTATGCAAAAATCAGTGTTTTGTGCATACACACACTTAAATCTGGCTCCAGATCTCAGTCTAGTTGAAATGAGAGGATCTTCCAATATCCCACCGTTACTGAGCGTCTGGAGCGGGAGTTTGCCGTAGTGCAGACCTGTCTTCTGGACAGTTTGTCATGTCTCCGTCTCTCCCTCAGGTCTGCTGGAGCTGAACGTCGCCGGCTGCCCGTGGTCCTCCGTCTCGGCGCTCTGTCAGTCCGTGTGTCCCTGTCTGCGGCTCCTGGATCTCAGTCGCGTCGAGGATCTGAAAGACTCTCATCTGAAAGAGCTGCTGGCTCCGCCGTCCAATGACACGCGCTCAGGTCTCCAGCCGTCCCCTCGTATCCATCATCTGTTGATTTCACTGGGACTCTATTCTGAGAATATTTTAAAGGTTAAAGGTTAAGGTGACAGATGACACAGTTTGATGATAGTTAAATTCATACTTGCATGGGTTAACAAAGTTGTCTGAAATGGTTTTCACGAGGGTCACACATAAAGTCCGGTCTGATGTCCGTTTATCTGTTAAAGGCCCCGTTTATGAACCCAGCTTCAGTGTTTCGGCCCGTCCATCGCTGGGTTTACTCGGGACGTTCGACTGAGGCCACGTTCACACTGCAGATGAAATCATTTTCAGCTTTTAGTGCCGAATCCTGTTCTGTTCACACAGAGTTCAGTAATTCACTGCATTTACAAAAACATTTACGCAGTGTGAACGAAACCAAACTGAACTAGTCGTTGTTTTTGGAAATGCTGCTTGGAGTCTCTACATGTGAAATCAAATCAGAGCAATATTGAGAATACTGAATGTTCATTAAATCAGGTTCTGACACTAGAGCTAACCGAGTGTTTTCCGCTACAGCTCACGGAGAGAACCGAGGCGGACGTTTCCAGAACGTGACAGAGCTCCGATTGGCTGGCCTGGAAGTGACTGACGCCGTGTCACGCCTGTTAGTGCGCTACCTTCCTCACCTGACCAAGCTGGACCTCAGTCAGTGCTGCCATATCACAGACCAGACCATCCACACGCTGACCTCGCCCATATCGCCGCTCCGCGAGAGCCTCACGCACGTCAACCTGGCAGGTAAAACCGCCACGCTTCAACTGCATAATGCCGTGATTCTGTTTCAAAGAGCAATAGTGTCTGTAAACCTGACGACTGTCACATGATGCACGAGAGAGGCCACATTTACCTGCATAAAGAAACACCCACAAGAATTATGTTTGTAATGTATAACTAGAAAGGTATGGAAGAATCCCTGTTAGCAGAAGTCAGCACTAGTCATGTTCTGTGTGTTCCAGGCTGCGTGAAGGTGACGGATCAGTGTCTGCCGCTGCTGCGCCGCTGTGCCTCGCTGCAGACGGTGGATCTGCGCTCCTGCGGCCTGATCAACCCCGACGCCTGCCAGCTGCACTGCTTCCCCTGCGCAGACGACAGACTGCTGCTCAAGAACAGCTGAATCACACTACAGCTACAGACTCGCAACGCCACACACTTGCTCGCTCTTTCTTTTGTGTTTTATTTCTGGGTCCGCCGTTTGTGAATGGAGAAATCGCGTAGATATTCCGTACTTTGGTGAGCGTGTGTGCGGTCGTGCGGTTCGCCCGGCGTCTCCATCTCCTGCTGGCTTCGTCCATGAATGTATGGCTTCAGACACGTGTGGGTGAACCTCAGGAGAAACCAGCAGGTTTACCCCAAAATCCAAAGAATGTTTATTTGCTTTTTGCATAAACAAAATAAAGCCCATTTTGGGACCATGAAGATTTTTTTATTGCGCTGACAGTATTTCATTACAAGTTGTCTTATAATCACACAAATGACTTTACTGCATCCAGTATTTGACCTTTACATGAACGGATCCTGTCATTAGTTTCAGACGCTGTGATCTGAGAATCTGGAGGAAAAGTGAAATCTTCACGGTCCTGAAACTGGGCTTGATTTTGGGGTGACGTGATATTTGACGTGTTTCTTGAGGTTCACTAATTGTGATGATCAGTTTCAGGAGGTGTGTGTGTGTGTGTGTGTGTGTGTGTGTGAGAGATCAGTGAACAGTGTTAATGTCTTCAGCGGTGGATCAGTGACGTTCTCTTCTCTTCATTGTATTCGTGCCACGCGTACAGAGCCCTTCCACTCTTTATTTCTCTCTTCCTTTCGTTATGACTGATCAGTGTTCTTACCGAAGCACGGCGCTGAAGGACACGGATCCCACGACCAACGGCAGGCTTCTGTAAGCCTTAAAGACTTCCCCACAGGCTTCAGTCGCTGCTCTGAGCTGCTGTACGCACCCGTGTTTCACGCTGTATCTTATATAATGTCGCACACTTCCACACAGGCCGAATGTTGCTGTAGATTCCTGCTAATCGGGAAAGGTTTTCACAGAACGAGGTTCAGCAAACACTGACGGACCGCCTTTAGTTCGTCCACGTCACATATGGATCGGTTCGGTTCGCTGTCATTCGGTCGGGTTCTGCTCCAGAATGATCCGAACTAAATTTTGCCTCCCATTAGCATTGGAGAAAAGTCTCTCTGTTAGTGCAAAAAAGCTTTGTGGCCAATTAACGACGTGGAATAACCTGCGAAATGCATTAGAGAATGAAACGTTTGGTGTTTCCAGCCTCATTGAGTGTTATCGAAGCCACTCGCTCGCAGAAGACCACGAGAAGGTCATTTAGCTGCACACATCCATCCTGCCCGGTCCGAGCGGCTCTCTGAACGCGTGGCGAGCTGGTTTCAGCAGTCGGGGTCTCGCTGGGCTCCTCGTGTGGACTAAACGACTCTGGTGATGTTTCCATCTGAACTGTTGGACACGCGGGGCTCTTCCCGGCGCTCCTCGGAAACGACGTTCCTTCTATCTATCGTGAGCTCTGCAACTACTTCCTTCCAGAATACGATGCATGTCGACACCTTTCACGGACTGTATTCCTTGCACACTTCTATTCAGTATTGGGTCCAATACATGGCAGTTTAATGTGTTTGATGGCAGTAGACAAACAGCATCCCTTAAAAGTGACCTCGACAATGTAG
Organism: Ancherythroculter nigrocauda; assembly: GCA_036281575.1. Taxonomy (NCBI): domain Eukaryota; kingdom Metazoa; phylum Chordata; class Actinopteri; order Cypriniformes; family Xenocyprididae; genus Ancherythroculter; species Ancherythroculter nigrocauda. Next base: position 43,743,861 of record VTFQ01000009.1, on the reverse strand, counting down.
TTGCAATGTTTTTTGTTGTTGTTGTTTTTAGATTTCATGTTCAGTGCAGTTCGCGTTTAAAAGGCGTTCTTGCACATTCGGAGATACCTGTGTGCGGTTTATAGTGACATATCAAACACTGAGTTCTTTAGCATCAGGTTGTAGTTTTTCTGAAATCGGAATGAAGAATTCAAGTCGAATGACTCGGATAGGTTTGGAATACGGTTCCTCTTTCATCCGAACGTGTTTTTTGCCCTCTAAACTCAATTGCCATGTATGAACCAAACATTCGCCCTGTTAAAGGCACGGGGCCTGAATCATATTCTTGTAATATCTTGCCAAAATTTCCTGTTTTAGGCGTTCATATATATATATATATATATATAAATATATATATGTATATTCTTCCTTTGCATTGATCCAAGTGATAGAATATGTGAAACAATGAGGAAAAAGAAAAACAAGGCAGCTACTATAAAAGTGACTACTGTAAAATGTCTAACTAAATAAAGACAATGGGGTTGTTTTTATTTGCTTTGCTTTTCTTTCCTCGATGTGCAGCATACACTACTGAAACACTGAGTCCTGAACTCAAACAATCATGTGCTTTTCAGGGTTCGTCACTGAACTCAATATATCCGTCTGAATAAAAACTCCCTAATGCCAATCATGATTGTAGTTTGAATATGTATGAACACAAACGAGTCGCTCAGTGATCATCTGACCCGCACTGACGCTCAGAGCTACTGTAACAATCGTACATGCGCTGATGAAGCTTTTATCATTTATTGATGTAATGTATTTTAAGTTAAAATTTGGGGAGAAATGTGCATTTTCATTAAATGTCATGACAATTTCCCTTGTGCCACTTCCACAAATATTCATATGTAATATTCATTTTTCACCAAGAATGCATTAAATTGAATCAAGACAAGTACAGCACAGGACATTGATAATATTACAGATGTGTGTATTGGGAATGAATGTGTGTTCAAGAGGACCGGATTATGATCCGTCTCTCCTGCTTTAGTGCACTTCTCATGGAAACTTACAATCAGACAGTTCCCATGAGACCTCAGACTCATCCGTCCATCAAAATAATAGTTTACCATGAAATCTTTTCATTTTTGGCCCGTTCTGTCCTCCTCATGTGTCTGTGAATGATCTTCACTGTAAAGCTGCTGTTCAGTGACTGTGAAGAACATCTTTCTCTAGAGGAGTTTTGTGCATCATGATCTCTCTCTCTCTCTCTCTGTCTCTCTGTCTCTCTCTCTCTCTCTCTCTCTCTGTCTCTCTCTCTCTCTCTCTCTGTCTCTCTCTCTCTCTCTCTCTCTCTCTTTCTGTAGACACACAGAATTACAATTTTCTTTGTCCAGAAAAACTTTTGCTAATAATATAAAGATTGGTTGTATATTATCAGTTCAAACCTACATGATTGAAAGAGGCATCAATTTCTTTCAAACATAAAAATGTTTTATTGATTCCAAACTTGTGAACAGTGTTTTTTATGATTTCAGCATCTGTAACATCTGTGAGAGAGAGAGAGAGTAATTTATCTTGACTTAATTTAAACTTCCCTAAACTTTGAGCTACAAATAAACCATAAAGTCTTTGTTTCCTATATTATTAAATACTCGTAAAACACAAAGACGATCTGTCCAGGATCCGCTCGTTCTCACTCCGGGACGCTGAGGAACGGAGACATCAACACCAGCGGGATTTCCTTGTCGCCGGTGCCGAAGAGGGGGAACATCTTCTCTGAGAACTCTGCCGCGAACGAATACAGCTCCGATCCGGTCTTGGCGTTGTAGAAGATCACCTGACCCTCCTCACAGTCCAGATAGACGCCTATGCGCCGTAAGTGACCGGTGACTTTGACCTTGGCCAGCGGCGGCGCGGTCAGAGCGCGCAAGTGGTTCCCGCTCCACCAGAGCGCGTAGTATCCGGCAGCGGGCGTCATGTCGAACAGACCCTTCCTCTGCGCAGATTCACGCACCACTCCCAACTTCCAGTCCTTATTTTCTCCAACCTTCACCTGGAAGTGAGTGTGGCATTTAAAGCTTCAGTGCTAAAAATGTGAGTCAAATGTAGTGTTTTTCTGTGTGCTCTACATCATCTAACCTCCCAGTAGTGGCGTCCAGACTCGTAGCCCTCTTTGGCGAGCGCGCAGGACCACACGTCGAAGCGCTGCGCGCTGTTCCGGTAGAACTGCAGCTTCTCGCCGCGCTTCAGCTGCTTGCGGTCTTCAGAGAGGATGAGGAACGGGTAAGCTGAGGTTGGGTTCAGTGTGACGTCCTCTGAAACCAGACGGGGGTATTTCATCAGGCCTTGCATTTCACAACTCATACAAATTTTTTAAAGAATTAAAAAAAATCATTTACAATAGAATGACAGGTAGACTTTGTTTTGCACGGACAGAATAAGAAGCCATGAAGGATATATAAAGAAAAGCAACTGGAGTCACTCACCAAGATAACCTTTAACCTTCTTGTGTCCTAAAAGACAAAATATTAAACCTCTGATCAACACAGTATTTTATGCAAAACCTGCATATTTTAAACTCAACATATGTGAGCTTATCAAGACTGGAACTTGATCTTTTCCTGAAGAAAAACATAAATTGTCTTCTGTAGGGATATTTTTATGATTGTTTGATGTAAAGCAAGCTAGCATGAGAATGTGCATTTTTGAGAGGATACAATCATATCTTGCATAAAAACAAAAACTAGGTACATTTCATGAAGACAGAATGTGCAGATTTGTATGTTATATACCCAGAGGTTTGCTGTTCGTCGCAGGATTATACTTTTGGACAGGCTGTTTAATCACTGCAAATATAAATAAATATAAAGGGGGGTTTCTATTGAGGACATCAGGGCTTCAGCTCATACATTCATCGAGTTAGTGTTGGTCATCTATCTGTAATCCAGTCCTCCGCTGCCCGGCACGGTTAATCTGTTAACCTGTTTGTGTTACGCTCCACCGGAGGGAAGAGAAGAGATGACCGCTGACATAATCATCTCTACAGAAACTGTTCTGATGACTATCAGCATGCGGGTGAAATACAGAGGCACAGACATTTCTTTAACCTGTGAATGTACTACTGAAAGTTTTACATTCTTTAAGTCAAATAATATAATGAATGTTACTTAATATCTGCTGCTCTGACCTCTTTTGAGACACAAACAAATGAATGGATGTCTTAAAACGCACGTATACATACCCAATTTTAATTTCCGTAGATCTGTAGAAATGAAAGAATTTGCAAAAAGATCATTAGTATTTCTAGCAGAAGTGGTGCAGATGTGTTTTCTGAGAGCGAGAGAGCTGTTCTTCACGTACCCTTCAGTGACCACTCCTTCCTCCTGAGAGACCGGACGCTCATCATACTCTCACTCTCTGCTAACGAAGACACTGAAACACAGAAATCACTCTCTCCATGAGTCTCGTTCTGTTCCTAACACTGGGTTCCTGTGTTTGATGAGATGGCAGTTTCTCACCAGGGTGTCGGTAGTGCACTTCTCCGGCGCGGATGTCGTCCAGTCGCTCTCGGATCTCTCCTAAAGCCGCTTTCACGTCCCCGAGCGAGAAGCGTAGCGTCATTTCCTCCACCTCACGCAGATCCATGTCCGAGTCCTGCAAGGGGCTGTTGGCTTCCTCAAAACTCTGTCGTCATAAAAACATCATCATTATTCAGAAGAGTCGAAATGAGGTTGACACGAGATCTCGGGCGTTAATGAGACTCTGTACCTGAAGGAAGCCGATGTGATCATCTGAAACCGCCTGCGCCTCCAGGCGACCCCTGCGCTCCTGCAGCTGCGCTAACTTTGACTCCAGCTGGGAGACGATGCCTTGTCCTCGGCCAATCACAGACTCTCTCCTCTCCTCGATCCCGCCCACCAGCTCGGTGCGGATGCGGTGGACGGAGTGTGTGACGTCAGACAGCAGCTGCTCCACCTCGGACAGCTCGGCCTGAGAGTAGCTCTGTCAAACACCACAAACCCGATGAGCGCGTCTGACCGCAGCGCAGAATATACACACTACAGATGAGATTTTTACAGGCGACTTCCTGTTCAACAGACATGAAGGCATCAAATGAAAAAAGTAAGGCTGTGAAGTTTGACTGGAGTTTTAAACTGACCTGCAGGGCGTGTAGTTTGCTCTTTATCTCCGTCAGCTGAGCGTTTCTGTTGTCAATACATGTCTGAAGGTCCAGTTCTGTTCTTCCCAGGAGTCTCTGAGAGGTGAGAAAAACATTGCATCTCTTAGATATAATATCCGTCACTCCAGCGTGATGCTGTGAAGCAGGATCTGTACCTGTTTGCTGGCGCGTTCGGTCTGCACCGAGACTGTGGTGTGTGTGCGATGCTCCTCCAGCACACAGATGGCACAGATGCACTTCTGATCCGTGCGACAGTAAACCTCCAGCAGTCGGCCGTGTTCCTGGCAGGTTCGGCCTCGCAGGGCCTCGTGCGGATCCAGCAGCCGATGGGACGAGTAGAACGACGTCTGCCGGTGCGGCAGAACGTGAATCTCGCAGTACGACGCGGTGCAGGTGAGGCAGGAGCTGACGGCCTTCCTCTTCATGCCACTGCAGACGTCACATAAGATCTGCTCGCCCTCAGAGAGCGACGCTCCGGTCATAGCGGCTTTCTGTCGCGGCTTGGCTTGAGGAGGCCCGCCGTACTGCATCTCTTTATACTTCTGGGCAATGTGTGCGAACACACGGTTTATGCTCAGCTCGGGACGCTCTTCAAACACTCGTTTACACAAAGGGCAGCTGCAGACGGAGCTGGACGCCCAGTAGCCGCCGATGCAGCCCTGGCAGAAGTTGTGGCCGCATGGCGTGGAAACCGGCTCGCTGAAGAGATCCAGACAGATGGAGCAGGTGAGCTCCTGCTCGGAGAAAAGATCGCTGTCCATCTGATGCTCCTGCAGCCTACAAGACATCAAACACAGACAGTTCGAGTGGAACCGGGCCTCACAGCAAAGCTATTGTATATAATTCCTTACGTTTCCTTACATTTATATAAAATGGGCACTCAAAGCGCTTTACACATGGAGAGGGGAATCTCCTCAACCACCACCAGTGTGCAGCATCCACCTGCATGATGCGACGGCAGCCATATTGCGCCAGAACGCCCACCACACAGAGTGATGAAGCCAGTCAGTGTATGGGGATGATTAGGAGGCCATGATGGTCAGAGGCCAGTGTGCAAATTTGGCCAGGATGTCGGGGTTACACCCCTACTCTTTTCGAAGGACATCCTGAGTTTTTTAACGACCACAGAGAGTCAGGACCTCGGTTTAACGTCTCATCCGAAGGACGGTGCTTTTTGACAGTATAGTGTCCCCATCACTATACCGGGGCGTTAGGGCCCACACAGACCACAGGGTGAGCGCCCCCTGCTGGCCTCACTAACACCTCTTCCAGCAGCAACCTAGTTTTCCCAGGAGGTCTCCCATCCAGGTACTGACCAGGCTAGTGTTTCCCAAAAGCACCTTAAGTTGCCACTAATGGAGCTACGATCAACTTAAGCTTACGATGCTTTTGGGAAACGCTGCCCAGGCTCAGCCCTGCTTATCTTCGGTGGGCAACCGGTCTTGGGCTACAGGGTGATATGGCTGCTGGCTTTAGGGAAGGGAGCACACTTTTATTTATCAGTTTCTAACCCAATCAGCAAGAAACTTCCCATTGTGAACAAACCATTTGAATGAACTCATCTGGACTGAGTATATAGAATCTATATGTACACCAATGGCATGAATTAAAACAAGAAGAAATATCTGTCAATCTGTCTTGTTTTCTCTTTAAATGAAGTTTATTTTTCTGACTCCACTGACAGATATTTCTTCTTGCTTTAAAGGGTTAGTTCACACAAAAATGAAAATAATGTCATTAATGACTCTCCCTCATGTCGTTCCACACCCGTAAGACCTTCGTTCATCTTCAGAACACAAATTAAGATATTTTTGATGAAATCTGAGAGATTTCTGTCCCTCCATTGACAGCTATGCAACTACCAATTTGACGCTTCAAAGCGTTCATGAAGTGATCGTAAAACTAATCCATATGAATCGAGCGGTTTATATGATGAACAGATTGAATTCAGGCTTTTATTCACACATTGATCAGCATATAAAAACAGAAGCTCAACTGAACCTGCTTGACGCACAAGATCAAACCTCTTGCTGAAGCTCAAACGTGACGCGTAACACGAGAACATGCTTTACGTTTCCCACGACTGATGTGTGAGTGGATGAATGTTTATATGTGAATAAAAGCCTAAATCTGTTCATCATATAAAGCGATCAAGTCTCTTCAGAAAATTTGGACTAAACCACACGATTCATGTGGATTAGTTTTACGATCTCTTTATGAACTTTTTTACGCGTCAGAGTGGTAGTTGCATAGCTGAGGGACAGAAATCTCTCAGATTTCATCAAAAGTATCTTAATTTGTGTTCTGAAGATGAAAGAAGGTCCTACGGGTGTGGAACGACATGAGGGAGAGTAATTAATGACAGAAAGATACTACTGTCACTAACTCATATGAGACGTAATTTGCATCTTGTTTTTAGTGTTTGCTGTGATCATAATATCAAGATGATGCTGAGTTCAGTCAGAAAAATGAAGGGCAGTGGTTTAAGGGCTGCAGGATAACTTATAAGTACTTAAATTAACAAATTATTTATAATATAGTAATATAATCTAACTCTAATCTAAATTAAAATGCTAAAAAGCACTAAAACAAATCTGATGTAAGCCTAAACTGAAATCATATTTCTTTTCCCCTTCAGTAAGTATTGTTTTTATTTTATTGAAGCAAGATGATGCATGGTTTTTGTCTCAATTTCTCCTAATTATCCCACATATATATATATGCTCCTGTTTAATATTTACTGTTGTGGTTGAGAAAACTGCTCGAACCCTTTGGGTGGCTTCAGCTCCTGCTATAGTAGTTTATAACTCCATGAGCACTGCAGACATGTGCAGATATCACAGTTTAAATACTCAGAATTCACTCTGCGGCCCTGAACCACTGCCATGATTTTCTGACTAAACATGATTTTCTAAGCATCCTGAACCAACATGAACCTGCCAGAACTGGCATGAACCAGCAGGGAAACGTGTAAGCTGGTCTGTTCAGCGGGAGGCGTCTGCTTGTGAATGCACAGTCAAAATGCATTAGATCTGCATATCTCAGAACAAAGGTCATGTGCACAAACATTTTGTAAAATGCTGAAAGTCAGGTTTAACAACGTCTGGTCGAGTTCCTTTAATGAGGTTGCATAATTAATGTTTCAACATACAGCACAAAAACTGCATTTAATGTTATTTTATATACAATAGTTTGCAACCTCAAAGGTCCAGTTTGTTAACGCATAAAGTTATTATATTTAGTATGCAGTGTCAGTTAGCAGGTGTTTTTTTGTTTTAAAGACTCTTATGGCTACAGTCAGTGTCTCACGTATAAGTACAAAATGCTGGTAGTTCATGGATCTGAAGAAATGAGATTAATCTTCAGTTTCAGCACCTCATACTCCAAACCAAACTGTGACCGCATGGTAGACTGACAGCAGACGGTCATTACGGTACAGCTGTATATCAGATGCTTTATGAACTGATGCTTTAACAATGAAATGGATTTTGTTGAGAACTGTGATGATTTGATTTAAACTCTTGTAAGTAAAACACAACATTAATTTCTTCCTTCCTATACTGAAGAAGGCAATGCAATCTTCATTAATATGAGAATATTCACAGTCAAACATCTCTCACCTTTGCTGTATCTGATGTTCTGTTGAATATGAAATGCCTCTTCTGCTGTCCAGTCAGTGTTGTTGTCAGGTGTCTCTGTTCATGGTGCGCTGTGAGTCTGTCCCGTCGAGCGTGTTTCACACAGAGGGATTGGCCGAAAGCAGTCGAGTAAGTCTGACAGGCTGGACTAGTGTGTGTCAGAGACAGAGAAAACACACGAGAGAAAGAAGAGTGTGGAAAGATGTTTGAGCGCAGGGTGTTTTGAATGCCTTCCAGCAGAGGCGGAGATTAACCCTTTCTACAAAAACAAGTGACAAGAAGACACCAGCTGGATGAAATATTCTGAATGATGTCAATCCACAATCTGAACTGTGATTCAGCCTGGAATTAAACCATGTTTGTTCGTTTGTTGGCCGGAGGAGAACTGAGTGACTGATCCTGTTTTTTCTCCATTCTGTCACCTGATGGAGTCTTAGATGGGGTCACTGAATATTCAACAATATCATTGATCCGCCTGCATTGACACTTTTGTATGAGAACTGAACTGAGCTGGACGATGACATCACTGTTTAACGGATAGAGAGTCCGAATGGGTTTGATTCTCAATACCGGCAGGAAATGACTGAGGCACCGAACCCCCAATCGCTCCCGGGCGTGTGTGTGTGTGTGTGTGTGTGTGTGTGTGTGTGTGTGTGTGTGTGTTTGTGCTTTTGTTTATATTACATTGTGGGGACCAAATGTCCCCATGATGTAATATAAACCTGAGTTCACCTACATCGTGGGGACCAGCCAGCGGTCCCCACAATGTAAATGGGTTTATAAATCATATAGAATGAGTTTTTGTGAAAAAGTAAAAGTTTGCACAGTTTCCTGTGAGGGTTAGGTTTAGGGGTAGGGGCAGGGTAGGGGGATAGAATGTACAGTTTGTTCAGTGTAAAATGCATTGAAGTCTATGGAAAGTCCCCACAATTCACAAAAACAAACATGTGTGTGTTTGTGTGTGTGTGTGTGTGTGTGTGTGTGTGTGTGTGTGTGTGTGTTTGTGCTTTTGTTTATATTACATTGTGGGGACCAAATGTCCCCATGATGTAATATAAACCTGAGTTCACCTACATCGTGGGGACCAGCCAGCGGTCCCCACAATGTAAATGGGTTTATAAATCATATAGAATGAGTTTTTGTGAAAAAGTAAAAGTTTGCACAGTTTCCTGTGAGGGTTAGGTTTAGGGGTAGGGGCAGGGTAGGGGGATAGAATGTACAGTTTGTTCAGTGTAAAATGCATTGAAGTCTATGGAAAGTCCCCACAATTCACAAAAACAAACATGTGTGTGTGTGTGTGTGTGTGTGTGTGTGTTCACTACTTACTACTTCTAATGTGTGTATATGGATGGGTTAAATGTAGACAAAGAATACACACTAACAAGAAGCGACACTCAACAGAAGGGTCCATTGCAGCACCGGCTCCAGCAGCAGCTCTGCGTTTCTGACATTCTGGGGTGAAAGCGAGTCGCAGTCCACTAGTTTCTATGGCAATATCAGCTGCTTTGTTAAAACAAACAAAAAAAAAAGTACATTAAAGCTAAAAATCCAACCTGAATGATGACAACACAGAATAATAGTGATCATCAAATCCTTTAACAGTTTATTTTACACACTTTGTGTTTAAATCTTCCACTTTTTTTCACAAAACCTTTGCTCTCTAGAAACCCAGTCAGTTTGGGTTAAAATTCTTTAAAAGGCTTATAAACACTGAATTATTACCAACATATGAAATTAAATTAAGGACATGCATCAGCAAAATTGGGAATGTTTGGACAATAATGAATATAACAGCTTGATTTAGGACTGTTGTCTAATGTCCGTTAAAGCTAAAGTGTCCAAAAGTGGGAATTATGGGATAACGGACACAGCAATGCATCATGTGTTATAAGATCATTATGTTTGTAGCGTGATCCATTAAAACGTACAATATATATATATTTCAATTCAGATGGAGTGATACTATTATTCCATTAGTGATCTATATGGTTCGCTGCAAATATGATTATCTTAAATGTATTAATAATTAATTTACTATTAATAAATGTGTAAAGTTGCATAAAATGGAAATACTCAAAGTAGGCTAACTACGTTACCTCAGATGGATGAATGGTTGGATTCCACAACTGGTAAAATAAAACACATATAAGACAATATAACATTTACTGTAGGATCATACAATTTACTGCTGACTTATTTTAAAAACTGTTCTATTGCGCATCTGATTTGGCAGTGAAATTCGCAGATTTTGGGTGTGTAAGATGTGAAGGATTCAATGGTCCAGTTAGTATCTTCACCCCATAATGGCGGCCGCGCTACCGGAGCGCCATCTAGTGGCTGTTACCCCAAAAGCGTCAGAGTTTCGCCTCTTGGGTTCTGAGCTCTACAGGACAAATTCCGAGTACAGGTTACCACGTGTCACTTTCACTTTCTCTATAGATGAACTGAACTCACCTTAAACCAAACTGAATCTACACTGATTTCAACTGAATAATGTCAAAGTTTACGATTGTATTTTCAGAGCTGCTTTACAGCTGAAGTGAATTCTGTTTGCATCATTATTTTCATGTTTATCACTGTGAAGCTGCTCTGAAACAATCTGTAATGAATAAAGCGATTCATAAATAAAACTGACTTCATGTCACCAATTCCAGTAAGTAAAAGTCTAAAAGCATCTGATTTTAACAGTACTAACAGGATTTAGCTCATACTGAGCGTCGGCTAAGAGAAATGTTTATTTTCTAAAATAATATTGAACACCTCAATATTGCAACAAACCGTGTCTCAGTAAAACTCAAAAACAAGCATTGGAAACAATCTTTCAAAAATAAAATATTAAATCAGAGCTTCTTGTGAATGATGCAGCATGGTTTCAGAAAAATGAGAAATTTTATTGAGTTCCAACAAAAGCAAGTTCTTGGCATTCACTGATCATCTTTGAAAATGAGGCAGCAGATAGAGATAACCTTCATATCGAACACTCTTAAAGACCGTGCAGAAACACTTCTGCTCAGAAACTGTGTTGTGGCAGAGAGACGCAAATCTTCTAAATGTAAGTGTTGTCATGGTTTGAGCGCAGAGGCTTACAGATAAATTAATCTCTGGCTTTATTTTTGAATGCATGGGGACTTTAAAGTTCACATGAGGGATTCATTCATGTAACTAAAGCGGAGATCAGCTGAACATTAGTCCAAATGTAGCAAACGAACACAAGTTTGGAGATTCACTGCTCTTCAAATATTAAAGTGACTCTTACAGCAAAAGAGATTCCATGTTTTATTCAAACAAGTGCTTCAGAAATGACAAACAAACTCCAGTCCACGACAGAAACTGGTCCAGCGAGAGGGGCAGAGATGGCGTGATGTTTATTCGTAGATCCAGTCCAGCGCGCAGCTCTTGAAGCACACCAGCTCCTCCGGCTTGAACCACAGGCTGATCTCTTTATTGGCGCTGTCCACGGAGTCGCTGCCGTGGATGATGTTCCTGAAACACAAAAACTCGTCTCTTATCTTCAGACGACACAAGATTTAACACTCGTGATCAGAAGCTCGCACGCACCTGCCCACTTCGATGCAGAAGTCGCCCCGGATGGTTCCGGGTTTGGAGTCGGCGGGATTGGTCTCTCCGAGCATCACCCTTCCGGTCTTCACCACATTCAGACCCTCCCATACCTGAGACGACAACATCTCTACGGTTAAACATCAGCCCACATCAGAGCGGAGCGTGAACCGGCGGACGGATCAGAACTCACCATGGCCAGAACCGGCCCGGAGCTCATGTACTTGACCAGTCCGGGGTAGAAGGGCCGGTCCTTCAGGTCGATGTAATGCTGCTTCAGCAGATCCTCAGACGCCTGTGGACCAGAACCACCAGAACCATCAGAACCACGTTAACATCTGCACAGATTCTCCTGTAGAGTCCAGATCAACCAACCTGAAGGAACTTCATGGCCACCAGTCTGAAGCCCTTCTGCTCGAAGCGCTTGATGATTTCTCCCATCAGGCCGCGCTGCACGCCGTCGGGTTTGACGGCGATGAAGGTGCGCTCGGTTTTGGCAGCCATGACTCTGAGGAACGAGAGAACAGACGCTCGTGAGATCGATTAAACCAGCAGATGAGCAGCGGAGAGACGTCTGAAGAAGAAGTGATGAAAACATCATTTGAATTGTCAAGAGTGATTAAGGTCTATTAATATCTATTGCATTTAAAGTATGATGTAATCGTTCTATAAGTATTAAATATAATCAGTGATATTTAGCAGCAGTTCATTACAGTCTTCAAGATGTCTGAAGATGCTGTCCTGAGCAGCTGCTCTCACAGTGAAAGCTGTAATATTTAATGTATGCGGTCACGTGTGCTGAGAGAAGAGTTTTCTGCTGTCAAAGCAAGTCACGTGACACCCGGTTTAACTTCAGACACTTGGCATAGATGGCGAGCTCCAGATGTCGCGCATGCGCACAGCAGATGCCACTGAACGGAGGAATGTAAATGTTCAAACTTAGTTTCTATTCAGACGTTTCCTTCATACAGTCGCGTGTGGTGAGAATATCCTACAGCTGTGACAGTGTTCAGCTTTATAAAGACACGCTGAAGTTCAAGCACAGATTGAAGCGGTCAGAAACAATGAGAGTCGCGCGGCCTGCTGTCTTCACACGCATGCGCAGTACCGCTCGTGCACGAGTGCTTCAGGCAGATAAAGCGCTTCTTGTCGCGATATTATTCATAAAGCGTGTCCATTTCGACAATTAAACATGATTATGTCGCACTGTTATGATCTAGGCCTGTGGTATATGTGTGTGTGTGTGTGTGTGTGTGTGTGTGTGGATCACACAACCGGAAAATAACGACAGAACTAAAGCGACACACACGAAGGAAATAAATGTTCACTTATTAAACAAACACATGAGACACATGAGAAAGATGAGAAAGATGAGAAAGATGAGAAAGATGAGAAAGATGAGAAAGATCACACACCTGACGGAGGACTGGAGACACTGACGCGATCCTGAGGACGGAAGGAGACAGACGGGCGCGAGCGGCTCTTATATAAAGGGTGGGCGTGGGGGCGTGGCTGATGACGAACGCTGAAACATTATATATTCATCATATATCACACAATATATTTTAAGGCGCTTGATGACGTGTTAGTCCAGACAGAGCTTCAGTTTCTGATCTCAAAGATAAATCATCACACTTTTTCTTCTTTTGAGATGGAAAGTTGACAGACATGAGCTGCAGTTTGTGGGTGTTTTTGAAAACTATGAATTAGATAACAACAAATAATTCTCGATGGACAAAATCAAGTTTCACTTGCATATATCTGACCTCAGTTTGATTAATGTGACTTAAATATCTTAAATGTAGTAGAGATGTGTCTTCAAGAGGACGATCACGAGGCATGAATTAAAAAATGGTGTGCATGGATAAATCATTTATAAGAAATACTGCAATATTCCTTAATAAAAGAAGAATTGATTTTGATTTTCGATTTTGATTTCATGGTGACTTTACCAGACTTCCGTCTTCCGGTCGGCGCACCGCACTCCAGTCCAGCGGGGGCGCTAATGCAGTCATTCTCCAGCAGCAGAAGCAGAGCCACATGTACTGGAGATCATCTCAGAGCAGAATCTGGATTGTTTAATAACTGAAGCAGTGATTATCAGTGTTCGGTCGTGATGGAGTCGTCAGCTGCTCCAGTAGATCCGCAGCAGAAGAAGAAACCATCAGCGTCTTTCTCTAGAAAACCAAAGAAGGCGAAGACGCTGACCGCGTCAGAGCAGCGCAGTAAACAGAAGAGGCACGCGGGGCTGTGCGCGACGCTCGGCAGGGAGAACGCGTCCGTCAGGCTGCTGGAGGAGCTGGTGTTCGGCGCGGAGGAGCGGCTGACCGAGCGACTGACGGAGGTGCATTATAAACATTATTATTATTATTATGACGCGTTTAAACCACAACATTAAAGAAAATATATAAATAATGACACTTCAAACACGTGACAGCTAAAAATTACATTCAGATACATTTTAAACCAAAATATTACTGTGCATGTGACTCTTCTGGAGCTCAAACAAGGTCATGGGTTCGATTCCCAGTGCATGAACTGATGTGTGTGTGTGTGTGTGTGTGTGTGTGAACTGACCTTCATGTGTTGTGAATGAACAGGACAGCAGCACTTTGCTGGACGATGATGAGGTCTGCAGTGATTCTTCAGAGGACGGCGAGGCGCGTCCGAACCGCAGAAGAGCCGCATGGGAGGATGAGGATGATGAGCAGGAGGAAGAGTAAGGCCAGCATGTGCAGAAACATCTCCCAGCCTTCTAGTCGTGCTTGTATGTCATTTTCAGGTGTAAATATCTGTGTTTTTGTAGGATCGACATGACGCATCGGTTTCGCAGAGACTTTAAGAAGAGCGAAGCGGAAACTACGATGACGAAACAGAAGCTGCAGCAGCGCTTAAAAGAGCAGTAAGTCACGGCGAACTGAGGCGATATCTGTGTGAACGACTCTAATGAACGTGGAAGAAAAATGCTGGTTTGTTTCCCAGGTTTCAGAAGGCCATGGGCGGCACTCCCAGCTGGGCAGAAGAGACGGCGGCCAAACGACAGAAGAAAGGTGAAGTTTAACATGCAGTATTTCATGCCATCTATAACCTGTAGGTGTGTGTGCAGATCATTTACTGCAGTTATAAACGCTTGACCCTTTTTTCAAAGCAGAAGTTGAGAGTGAAGATGAGGATGAGAGCGAAGATCTGCTGCGAAGGACGGGGAACTTCATCGGCTCGTCGGACAGTCTGCCCAAAGGAACTATCAAGGTAGAGTTTAATTACGTCTGCTGCACGATATCACAAACACATGCTGTCGTTGCTGCTTATAGCAACAGTGTATAAAACATTTGTGGTCAGTTTAAGGTCTCCCACTGCGGTTCAGTAGAACAATAATTATCTTTCAGAGCACGGTGGACTCTCGTTGTACGGGTCACAGGTCAAACCATCATGTGACACTGAAGCGGTCAGTTCTTCTGTAAATCTTTTTCTTTTGCTGTCAGATAAAGAGGTGCTTGAATGTGAACAGTGAGTGTCCAAGCGAAAGTCGGCTGACCACAGTCCAGTTCCATCCGTCGGCTCAGATCGTGATGACCGCCGGTCTGGATCACTCCATATCGCTCTTTCAGGTGACCCGTTAATAACCTGATCCTAACGGAGTAAGAATGACCTCCACTACATAAAATAACCTTGAAATTCGTTCTTCTCAACAGGTTGATGGCAAGAGCAACCCGAAGATCCAGACCATCCATCTGGAGAAGTTCCCAGTGAAGAAGGCTTCGTTTAGCGCTGATGGGGAACACATTGTGGCGACTGGATTGAGGAACAAACTCTTCTACATCTACGATATGATGGAAGGCAAAATTATCCCCGTCACTAGCGTCCGAGGTGAGCTCGATGTGATTCATTCATGTGTAACTTACTTTTTGTTGAATATATTGTGCATTATATTAACGACACTGAGGACTGCAATCTTGTTTTTCATCAGGTCTAAATGAGCAGAAGGTCTCAGACTTTCAGGTTTCTCCGGATGGAAAGCATCTGCTCCTCTCTGGTTCCTCAGGGTATCTCCATCTCATGACCACAAAGGTTCATTCAGTGACCCTCAATCAGGCTTTCTAATGAACATATTCTCATCTTAGCTGTGTTGATGTTCTGGCCTCAGATCATGAGCAGACGGCGATCTGTGTTTCAGTACTGATGCTGGTGTGTGTGTGTGTGTGTGTTTCTTCAGACCAGAGAAGTGATTCGCAGCATGAAGATGAACGGGAACGTGTGCGCGGCCGCTTTCACCGCAGACGGCAGCAAGATCTTCTCAAACTCCGGTGAGTCGCAGGAACCCTCTTCTCACGCGGTTTCACGTCATAAAGAATCGTTCCAAACATTTCTTACTGACATTATTACTGTAATGTTACTGTGTTTGTGTTACACTGCAAAAGAACATCATCTTCCTCAGTGTTTCTGTCTGGTTTTCCAGCACAAATATCTAAACATTTACTGGAGAAGAGAAATGAAGAGATTAACTGTTTACTGAAAAAATAAAGATCAAGTTTGTGCTTAAAACAAGAACATATCTGTCAGTGGAAATCAAATTTAACCCATTTTTAAGCAGTTCGACACTAACCCAAGATCAGCTCTATATTAGCAGTAAAAAGCTCTGAACAAACGGCTAGAAGACGCGCTCGGTTCTCCTCAGGTCGCACCGCTTTATTAAATCAAAGACCTCTGATAATCTGCGTGCGCTTCATTCAGGATGAGTATCGATGGCCGTGTGTGTTTCAGAGGAAGGCGAGGTGTTCGTCTGGGACGTTCGGAGCAGTAAATGTCTGAAGAGGTTTGAAGACGAGGGCTGCGTCAGAGGAACGTCACTGGCGCTGTCAGGAGACGGCTCGTATCTGGCCTGTGGGTGAGTTTGACCAACATCAGGAAAGAACTTCAATGAGTGTTTGTTCATAACTGTGGTGCAGATGATTTCATGTCTCAGAAGTGCATCAGAAGTGCATCTGAATCCTGTGGTTTGGTTTGTAGCTCTCAGTCTGGAGTCGTGAACATCTACTCACAGAAGGACTGTCTGCTCGAGGGCGAACCCAAACCTCTGAAGGCCGTCATGAACCTGCTGACGGCGGCGACGTCTCTGTGCTTCAACAACACCGCAGAGATCCTGGCCATCGGATCACGCGCGGACAACGAGGCGAACCGACTGGTGCGTTTGTGGATTATGATTACAAATCCATGAGCTTATTGTGAAATCGCAGCGATGTGGTCATAATCTCGTGACTAAACGGGCAGAGTAATATATTCACACTCTATATTTAACACTTTGTTCCTGTAGCTCAAACGGTAGATCGCGGCGCTCGCGACACAGGGTCATGGGTTCGATTCCCAGTGAATGCCTGAACCGATGAAATGTTTACCTTCAATGCAACATTGGATAAAAGCATCTGCCAAAGGCCAAACTAAAACATCATTCCTTCTGTCATTCCCAAAATGACTCCGGAGCTGTTGACTTCTGTAGAATATTCTGAATAATGTTTTTGTCTGCGCAATAAAAGTCACTGCGACTAACAACCCATTCAATTTCACAGGTATTTCTCAAAAAGCTCTTCTTTTCCATTGTTTGTGTGAGTAAAAGTGCATGAGATTGTGACGTGAGGTCAAGGGAATCACATGGTCAGAAACGGTGCTTAAACACGCTGTCGTTCAAGCGATGGTTGATCGGTTCTAACCGTCTGTCAGGAAGTTTCCTCACACCGTTAAACCGTCGCCGGTCTGCAAACTATGACCAATCGAAATCGCTGAGATTCTGATGAACTGAAGCTCCAGACTCACATCTGTGTATCTTATGTGATGTATGATCATCACATGCGTAAGATTGTACACAGTTCATACTTTACCTGTTCATGAGCTGCGAGGATTATATTTCAGCAGTTCTTGCTGTAATTTTGATTGTTTTTGTTTATTTCCACATCATTCTCAGTAATGCATTGGTGGAGAAAGAGGGTCGATGGTCTTTTGGGGCATTTTTAGTTGAAAATAATTTTGATGTTTTGCTCTTTTAGGTCCATCTTCCAAGTTTCACAGTGTTCTCCAATTTCCCCCAATTCAATAAGAAGGGTATCTGTCAAACCTGGAGTCTGGATTTCTCCCCGAGGAGCGGCTTCTACTCGGTGGCCAATAATTTAGGCAACGCGCTGCTCTTCAGGTCAGTGTGTGTGTGTGTGTGTGTGTCAGGATTTCTGTCTCTTGTTTTATATGTGCAGAATTAACTCTCTGTTCTCTGGTTCGGGTTCAGAAGCAATCATTCCAAATTCAGAACAACTCGATTAACTTCAGTGTAATTTAAGATGCATTTAGAGATTCTTTAAATGTACGTTAGACAAGAAAAGAAGACAAATTACTTCAGAATTAAAAGGAAACGCATTGTGTACATGAAGACACAGGCTTCCTGTGATTCATCCAGACTGACGTTTGATCATGTGATCAGATGAAGGAAGATTGCTTCAGAAATGTAAAGCTGAATCAGTTTGTCGGCTTTTGGCAACAATATCAGGCACTATTTAAAAGTCCATTTCAAGGTTGACGCATGGACTTCTCTAGGTTTTTAATGAATACATCTAGAGAAAGTGAGTTTTTCTGTTTTTGTTGTCCAGATGTTATCCAGATGTTTTGTAAGCATTTGTTGTCTCTTCTCTCTAGGCTTCTGCATTATAATGACTTCTAAAGATGGACCCCAGTGATCTGAATGCTGTCAGACTGAATACGTGACAATTTTTGCAATTTGTTTAATAAACTTTGACCATGTGACCATGAGAACCATTATACAGCTGTTCCAGTGTCCGTTTGTTCCGCGTCTCTCAGTCCATCTTCAGAAGTGAAGCTGCAGTAAAGCGTTTAAAGTGAACGTTCAGTTTTTATTCAGTTCAACTGAATACGTTTCATAATATTCTTCCATAGCAGCTTTATCTAAAACAAGATCTTTTTAAATCACTAATGAACACTTGAAGATCACGTTCCCAACTGACCAGCAGCGCTGCGATTAAACCATCCTGTGACCGTCAGTAATATTTCTGAAAGTCTCTTCTGCTCATCAAAGCTGTGTTTATTTGATCAAAAATACAGTAAAAATAGTGAAATATTATTCCAGTGTAAATCAGCTGTTTTCTACTGTGAATATATAGTAAAGTGTAATTTATTCCTGTGATCAAACTGAATTTTCAGCATCATTACTCCAGTCTTCAGTGTCACATGATCCTTCAGAAATCATTCTAATATGATGATTTGCTGCTCAAGAAACATTTATGATTATTATCAATGCTGAAAACAGTGGAAATCTTTTTTTTTTTTTTTTTTTTTTTCAGGATTGTTCAAAAGAACAGCGTTTATTTGAAATAATAATCTTTGGTAACATTTATAAACGTCTTTACTGTCATTTCTTCATCCTCACTGACCACAACTCTTGAACGGTAGTGAAAATATTCCATGCTAGTCTGTCATTAATACTAATGCAATAATTATGAAATCCTAATAGGTGAATTCTGTCTTTCCTGAAAGAAAAGAGAAGGGACAAAAAAAGTTTATTTTTTATTTTGTATAAAAATCTTTACAAAAAATACCAGCCTGATTCTTTTTTAGATGATTCTTCAGGCAGATATCAGGAGTGTAATGCAGAACACACACACACACACACACACACACCCTGAGGAGCAAGAGTGTGAAACATCAGTTATTAATCAGAGTAAATGAGGCAGGAAGAGCTGCCGAGTCTGATCTCATTCGTCAACGAAAGTCTGCCGTCCGTGTCAGAAGACTGAAGATGGTCACATGTTAGGAAGCGTACCGCGGTCATTTCCGCATGGTGAGCATGGCATTGACGTCCCACAGGAGGTTCCTCATCTGGTCCATCAGCACCTTCATCTCCTGGTTCTTCTGCCTCACTTTCTGTTAAAAAGAAATCAATACTTTTATTCATCAAGGACGCATTAAATTGATCAAAAGTCACAAGCTGAGCATCAAATCATCATATCAGAATGATTTCTGAAGGATCATGTGACACTGAAGACTGGAGTAATGATGCTGAAAATTCAGCTTTGATCACAGGAATAAATTACACTTTACTATATATTCACATAGATATATATATATTCAGCATGATGTATTTCAGAGCATTCGTATGTTCAGAGACGGTGATGATCATCTATGAAACAAACCTCTAGAACTTCCTGTCTCTCCTGGATCACCGCTGGGCTGCACGGCTCGACCCGCACCGCTGCCGTCTCCTCCGACACGTACGGAACCAGCTGGACGGAAGGAAGCACACGCATTATTGAAATATCATCTGTGATCATATCTGCGTTTCCAAACAAAGTTTGATTTAACTTGAGCGCAAAATAAGAATATGACACAAAACATCTGAGAATAAAGCAGCGTTTCCATCCCATGTGTTCAAGAGAACAAAATCATCACTTCCTGGGAAACCAACCCAAAATATCAGTAATAAAAATGGAAGCTGCTCTTTCTCCTCCATAATAAATGAGTTTGTCTCAGACGAAACACAATAAACGCTGTCATGTGATCCTGCGTTCGGATGCTGGTGTTCGGGAACACAATCGTATGAGACGCTCCTGGAGGAATTAAACCAAATCATCCTGATGACAGACTTTGACTGTTTCAGAACCACCAAACCAACATTTGAGATGCTGCGATGTGATTGGTTCGCTGGTTAGTCCAGTTATCCAATCATAGCCTTTAATTAAAATAAAATGTATTAAATGAATTCTGAGTCCAATCAGAACAAGTGCAACACGCGTTTAAAGGGTTAGTTCACCCAAAAATGAAATTGAAAATCAGAACTCTGCTTCATGAAGCTTTATGAATCTTTAGTTTCGAATCAGTGGTTCAGAGCGTGTATCAAACAACCAAAGTCACATGATTTCAGCAAATGAGGCTTCGTTACATCATAAGAGTTTCAAAATTTCAATGGTTCACCACTGGGGGGCGCTCTGAACCACTGATTCGAAATAAAAGATTCGTAAAAGCTTCGAAGCTTCATGAGCACTAGAGATTGTTGAATAAAGTTGTTATTTTTGTTTTGTTTTTGCGCACAAAAAGTATTCTCGTCTCTTCATAACATTAAGGTTGAACCACTGCAGTCACATGACTGTTTTAACGATGTCTTTAGTTCCTTTCTGGACCTTGAAAGTGTTGATTATATTGGACGAGTCATAAACCTCTCGGATTTCATCAAAAATATCTTAATTTGTGTTCTGAAGATGAATGAAGGTCTGACGGGTGTGGAACGACATGAGGGAGAGTAATTAATGACAGAAATGATCATTTGTGGCTGAACTAACCATTACAGCTAAGAACAAGTGTAGCAGAAGTGTCTGTGTTGTGCATCAATCATCATCATCATCAGCCTGACCTCAGCCGGAGACTCCTGGAGGTCAGGGGTCATCTCCACACAGCGCTCATACAGCAGACGCAGCTTACGGAAGAGCAGGGTCAGCTGACGCAGGTGTTCCTGCAGCTTCCCGAAGCGGTCCTGATAGGCCGCCTGACTCTGCGTCACGCCGTTGGGAAGCTGGAGAGAGAGAGCGCTCTTCATCAAACTCATGCCAACATAGAAAATAATATTAAAATAAAGATTTTATTCCAAATGTTCGGCATCTTTTATTTTTAATGTTTGATCATTTTCAAACATCTTTAACTGTCAATATAAAGTGAGAGATGTTCCCCTCATGATACGGTCATGTGACGTCTAACCTGACGTGATCGATCGATTATTGAGGAATTATATTCTGCAGAGCTGAAAGATATCGATAACGACTGCAGTGCTTTTGAACTGATAGAATAACAATATATTATTCCTTCAAACACAGACACACGTTTATTATTTTAGTTATTATGTTAGTTTGTGCTTTCAGATGCTGCTCTGATTTTGGGGAATATTGATATTAAGACATTTCTATGACAAGAAAAACTTGCTTTGGTAAATCATAATTATGACAAAAATTCTGACATAATAAGTCTTAATTAAAGTTAAAAAAATAAAAAATTATGAATTTCTATCAATGACATTTTAAATCAATTTCAATGTAGTTTGTCATAATTGTGACTTTTCTAAGTCAATTTTCACCTTTTTAATGTTATAATTATTACTTGTTAAAAATTAAGTATGTCATAATTTTGACTTTTTAATATCATGGACTTTTTGTCAGAATTTTGACTTTAACTGTCATAATTTCAACTTTTTGCCAATTTTGACTTGTTATAATGACTTTTAATATAATATTGTCATAATTTCGACTATCATAATTTCGAGTTTGTCATAATTTCGACTTTTTAATGTTATATAACATTTTAATATATTATTATTTTTGTCACAATAAATTATAATAGTAATTTAGATTTAATATGTCTTTTTTATTTTAATGTCATAATTATTACATTCAAAGTCATAATTTCGACTTTCTATATCAATTATGAAAGCATGATATTTTTTATGTGCCATTAAAGGGTTAGTTCACCCAAAAATGAAAATAATGTCATTAATGACTCTCCCTCATGCCGTTCCACACCCGTAAGACCTTCATTCATCTTCAGAACACAAATTAAGTGTTTTGAAATCGGCCATCACTAAATAAGTCGTTATTTTGTTTTTCTGGAGCACCAAAAATATTCTCAGTGGCTTTATAATATTAATATTGAACCACTGTACTCACATGAACTGATTTAAATATGTTTTTAGTACATTAATGGATCTTGAGAGAGGAAATGTCATTGCTGGCTATGCAGGCCTCACTGAGCCATCAGATTTCATCAAAAATATCTTAATTTGTGTTCTGAAGATGAACTGAAGGTCTTACGGGTGTGGAACGGACATGAGGGTGAGTAATAGATACAGAATATTCATTTTTGGGTGAACTAAGCCTTTAATAGTCTTGATGTGATCAAAATCAAATATGGTACATGGATGATCATCATCATCATCATCATCATCATTTCATAATGAAGCAACTCTGAGTAAGTGTCGAGTGTGTTCTGGAGCACAGGTGTGTGTATGAGTGAGTGTGTTCTGGAGCACAGGTGTGTGTATGAGTGAGTGTGTTCTGGAGCACAGGTGTGTGTATGAGTGAGTGTGTTCTGGAGCACAGGTGTGTGTCTCTCACCTGAGTGGCGCGCGTGATCTGGAAGATCTCCATGGTGCGCGTGACGATGTCCTGGACGGTCTCCTGCCCGATGCGGCACAGGTAGACGGGCGAGATTTCCCGCAGAGCGCCCTGTGGAGGCATCCCGGGCTGCTGCTGCTGCTGCTGAGGGGCCATGACCGGCAGCCCCGGGCCCAGGCCCTTCTGAGGGAGCGAAGCAGACATCTGCACAGAGCACTACTGAGGGCACTAGCGCGCGCACCTCCTTATTTATGAATGGACGGAGCACAGAATAAATTCAGCGCTTCAGATTCGGAAAACGAATTTTGTGTAGAAACTCACTGATGTTTCGCCTGATCCTTCAGCTGGTTAATCTTTGAGGATAACAACAATAACTGCTAAAAACGAATGCGGGACTTCTTCACTAGATCGCACTCCGTTTCAAACAGACGAGCGTTAGCCATCGCTTACCGCGTCACTTCCTGTTTCCTGTGTCACGCTGAGAAAATCAAATCTGTTTATTTTATTTTTATTAAGTCATTAATTAATTAATTTAATATTTTATATTATTTGTACTATTATTATTATTATTTAAAGTACATTAATATTAATGTTAATATTTGTATTATAAAATAACATAATATTCATATTTGTTCTATAATTATGCGTGTGATAATGTGCCTTGCTTTAATATTTATTACTTTGCCATTATACAAGGAGGCTATACATTATCAGTAAAATAAAAAAGCCTCTTATTTTCGCAGTTTCGTATTTCATTTCAATGATACTGAGATTTTTCATTTTTAATGTTGGTACATAATTCTCAATATTATTTGCAAAATCACGTGTACACTTTTCCGTTAACCAATACTCTTATTTTGAAATCGAGCACTCTCGTTGTGTCTCGCGAGGTGTTCCGTCTCCACGTAGCGTCGGCGCGTGTCCGATAATCTGCTACTCCAGGTTTGTTCTTCTTGTGTTATAAATGTGTGGCTTTTTGATTTGATTTGCTCTAGTATGTATAATTTACTTCATATATGTTGAGATAATTTTGAAATATGTTTAGTTTTGTGTTTGCTCGCTACTCAGTCAACTCTTAACGTATTAATTCTTTATAATACAATAATAAAAACATTAAGCAACCGTCACTGACCTTTACAGCTCTCTGATTTAACCTTTAACCTCTCACCCTGCTGATTTAGCCTTAAATAGAAATTATTATATGAGATGAAAGTCCAAAGTCAGACATACTAAGTCATTATGAGATAAAAGTCGAAATGAAGCGATAAAGTCGAAATTAAAATATATTTACGAGATTAAAATATCGAAATTATGACTTTCCATCATAATGACATTTTTTAGTCTTAATTTCGACTTTTTAATGTGATGATTATGACTTTTTCTGTCGTAATTTCAATTTAGTATGTCATATTTTTTAACTTTCTGTCATAATTTCGACTTTTTGACGTCTTAGCCTGACCTGAACTCTTGACCTGTTAACCTTTTAACCTTTTTCAGTCCTGAAGCATCATGGGACTGAAGTCGTCACTAACAGCGTATCTCCTGGTGGTTGTTTACAGGTTGGTCCAGAGGATGGCAGAGAACGGGTGTCATCTCTCCCCCCCGCAGTGTCCGTCCGGCACGGATCCGGATGCAGCCGAAGGGTCCGGTGGCCTGTCTCCGTCTCAGAGAGAGGTTCTGGAGCGCTGTCTCCACGCTCTCACTCACGCCAAGAACGACAGCCACGTTTTAGCAGCGCTGCTCCTGGTAAACACCAGCTCATCCTCTTCATCCTCATCTTCATCTTCATCTTCATTAGTGATCGACGACATGTTTTGATCTGAGAGAGCAGTGACCAACGGCTGATTGGCCTCCATGATTTCATTTATTTCAGTGTTTATTCTAAATGATTTATCACATCATCCCTGTGTTAAATTCACGCTCATAATCTTGAATCAGAATATCTTCCTCTTGCAGCATCTCTTCTCTTCTCTGATGATGAGGGCGGAGCAACCTGTCACTCACATGAGATCCACCAATAGCAAACCACAACCATCCAATCAATTCCCCACAGACAAACATCAAGCCCCGCCCTACATTTGTTCTTGTTTCACTCTGATATACGACACAATAATGCTGTAATACATTGTTCATTCACTGCTCAATATTCTTCAGTTCTCAGTTTTTTAAGACAAAACTGTTAAAGACGGTAATGAAGGCGTCTGTGCTCTCGCTCTGCGTTCTCAAATGAAAGTCAAAATAAAAGTCCACTTCTGACACATATTGGCCAAACAGAGAAACTCGGCTGATGGCGATAATTAAAAAATACCAAATATCAGTCGTGCGCTAGAAAACATGAGTGTGTTCCTGTGTAACTGTGTTTCCATCCACATATTTTTATGTGCATTTTGGGATATCACATGAAAAACGGATGGAAATGACAAGATGTGCATAAAACACATGTGACCACCTCACCAGAGGCTGTGATTGGATAACTGGACTAACCAGCGAACCAATCACATCGCAGCATCTCAAATGTTGGTTTGGTGGTTCTGAAACAGTCAAAGTCTGTCATCAGGATGATTTGGTTTAATTCCTCCAGGAGCGTCTCATACGATTGTGTTCCTGAACACCAGCATCCGAACGCAGGATCACATGACAGCGTTTATTGTGTTTTCTGAGACAAACTCATTTATTATGGAGGAGAAAGAGCCTGATTGCAGCAATACATTTTTATTACTGATATTTTGCGTTAGTTTCACAGGAAGTGATGAATTTGTTCTCTTGAACCCATGGGATGGAAACTGCTTTATTCTCAGATGTTTTGTGTCATATTCTTATTTTGTGCTCAAGTTATCAAACACCGCTGTTGTTTCTCTTGCGTTTAGATCACGAGGTTGTGTCCAGCAGGACAGCTGGATTCCGGGACTCTCCATCGGATCTTTGAAGCGGTGGGCTTGAATCTGCCCGCACGCCTCCTGGTCACAGCGTTCCGGGGCGACGACAGCTCCGGTCTGCCGCCGGAGGACTTGATCTCTCTGGGCGCGGCTCTTCTGGCTGCTCTCAGCACGGACGCAGGCATGGTCGCTCATCCGCAGCTCCTCAGCACCGTCCCTCTGATCCTGAGCGTCCTGGAGAACGGCCCGACCCGGACTACAGAAACGCACACAAGCGACGAATGAATCCGAGAGCATCTCTGGATCCCAAACTGGAAGTCCTGCGGATTCTCCGACCGCCCTGGACGAGGCTTTGGCCTGCGACTGCTACCAGGTGCTGAACGCTGTCTGTGCTTTACCGCACGGCCCCGAGCAGCTGCTGACCCGCGGGGCGGTTCTGGCTCTCAGTAGAGCGGTTCTCAAGAATCAGACTCTCAGCCGTGACAAAGGGCTGCCGCTCCTGGGTCACCTGTTGTCTTCCGGCGTAAGACTGCGGGCTTGGGAGAGACACTCGTCTGATCTTCTCTCGCTGTTGGGGACCGTCTCGCAGAACTTCTGCCAAGCTTCGGATCAGGCCCGACTGGAGATGTGCTCAAATATACCACTGTTTCTCCCTCCGCCCGGGGTCGAGTCGGAAAGCCCGGTGCTGAAGGAGATTGTGGGTAATCTGTGGGCTTCGCTGCGGCCTTTGGTTCAGGGCAGAATCAGCCCAGAGCATTTAGGCCCGGTGTTGGTGCTGTCCGCGTGCCTCCTGGATCTGTTTGGATGGGAGTCCACGGGACCTCCTAAATTCTGTTGCTTGCTGGTGAACCGGGCCTGTGTGGAGGTGAGGATGGGTCTGGAAGAGCCGCCGGGCACGGAAATCTCCCCGCAGCTGCAGCACACGCTCACCGCCTGCTATCGCATCATGGAGGCGGCTATGGAGCAAGCCTGCAGCCAGGGGGCGCCGTCCGAGCCCCGCCCCGCCACAGACTGCCATCGCCGGCCTGAGTCTGCAGCAGAGCCGACAGGTGCTGGGAGTCCTGGAGGAGGCCTTCTCCGCGGAGATATACCATCTCAAACAGGTGCGGATGAAAGTGTTAGACACACGCGTCACTGTTCAGACGTTTGGCTTTATGATGTTTTTGAAAAAAGTCATGAACCGTCCGCCAAAGCTGCGTTTATTTGATCAAAAATACAGTAAAACAGTGAAATATTATTCCAGTGTAAATCAGCTGTTTTCTATGTGAATATATAGTAAAGTGTAATTTATTCCTGTGATCAAAGCTGAATTTTCAGCATCATTACTCCAGTCTTCAGTGTCACATGATCCTTCAGATTGTGCTGCTTCATTATATATTTGTTTTCAGGATTCTTTGATGAATTCATTTCAAAAGAACAGCATCAGAAATCTTTTGCAACATTATAAATCTTTACTGTCACTTTTGATCAATTTAATGCATTTTTGCTGAATAAAATTAATTCCTTTCCAAAAAACTCAAACCTTTGATTGGTACTGTATATGATATTAGAATTCTCTTTAGTTTAATTGAATGTAAACTGAAATTATGCTTTCATGTTATAAAATTCTAAACTTTTTCTCCTTTAGGTGGAACAGACGGCCTACGACGACCCGTTTCTGTTCGCCACTTTCCGCTCGCTCTGCGCTTGGCTTGCTGAAGAAACCTCGTGTCTGAAGGATGATGTCATCGACCTCCTGCCTTTCCTCATTGGCTATGCTAAGAGTCACTTTAAGGGAGGGGGAGAAGGCAAGGGGCTTGCTGATTGGATGTCAAAGATGTCCATCAGCAGTAGTTCACATGACGGGACGTGGAGCAGAGAAGCGGCGCTTAGGTAAGACGTGCCTTTTCTTAAAGAGGAGTCATGATGCTTTATTTCATCTGTCTTTAGTGTGTAATGTTGCTGTTTGAGCAGGAAAACGTTCCTCCAGTGGGCAGTTCTTCTCTATATCAGTGTTTCTGAACTCCTGAAACGCCTCCATCTTGAGTTTTCTTCACAATATTCCTCATTTTAATAATTCATGCGCAGAATAAAGGGGCGGGGCCTGGTTGAGTTAGTTAGTAGTGTGTTGAAACTGGCGGTTATGGTAAGGGGCGGGGCATTTCCCAAACACCAATCACAACACACTGCTCCAGCCGACCAATCAGAGCACATTGTGCTTTTCAGAAGGAGGGGCTTCATAGAGACAGGAAGTAAACAGAGCGTTACTGACAGACTGGGAAGAGAGGAGCTGCAACAATGGAGAATATGAGGAGAATAATCAACATTCAATCTAGTAGAGCCCAAAAAGCAACATCAAGACTTTGAAAGACTATGTTCTCTGTCTTAGATATCTTCTGCCAGCTCTGTGTCATCTCTCCGCTGAAGACGGGCCGCGGCGGGTTCTTCTCTCTCTGGACACTCCAGCATTGCTTGTGGATTTTCTGAGCAAAGGTTGGGCGTCTTTGAGAGGTCAGAGCGGGAAGACTGTGACCCGAGACCCCAGTCTAGAAACGGCGTGTTCGGCTTTACTCAACTTCGCCGTCACCGAGCCGGAGCGGGTCAGGTACACAGCAGAACTTCCTCACAGCAGAGGTTCATTCTGTGACCTCGACTTGATGCACTGTTTCCTTTCTCTCTCAGGACTGATCCTTGTTTCGTCACTCTGGAGGACATGCTGAGCGAGGCACTTCCTGTTCTTCTGCATAAGCCACGCCTCTTGGTCTTCGCAGCAAACTGTTGCACTTTGGGTCTGATGATTGGCAGACTGAAGTCCGCGTCCACAGGTACTATTGGTTCATCTGAACGGTTATGAATTTCATAAAGAGGTTTTAGTGAAAAGGTAAATAAATGGTTGGCAGGGTTAATAAAACCATTAAATGATGATAATTATTATTTTATTTTATTTCAGCCAAAGCAACATTTCTTATTTTTGTTTAGTTTAAGTATTAAAATAAGTAAAACTAAAATTTTATAAAAATTATATAAACACATTTTTAAAAAATAATAATAAAAATTTCAAAACTGCACAATAAAATTGTTAAAATATAAAAATCTAATTCAAAATATAGAATATATTCAAAATATAGGAAAAAAAGTTTTTTTTTAGAGGGAGAGCAAGTTATTGCATTATGATGAAATGTTATGAATATGAATGAAAAATATCTTAATAATGTCCACTGATGAAATATTTACAATACAGAAATGTGTAAATAAATAAAGGAATTTTAAATGTTAATGAATGCATAAATAATAAATTAAATAATATGAAATAATAATCATATTTTAAAAATGTATTTAGATTTTTCTTTTAAATGCTACAAAATAACATTTTTTTTAACAGTGTTAAGTTATTAGTGTTATAATATATAACAAAAAATTAAATATCTAAAATCTGCGTAATGTTGTTGCTGGTTAATAACGTGTTTCTTGAATCCCTGCAGAACTTGGTCAGCGCCGTTTCTTCTCCTCGGCTCTGTCTTTCCTCCTGAGCGCTGTGGACAGGTCCGGACAGGCTTCGGAAGCGGCCCGGATCAGTGTCCTGTGGGAGGAGCGCTGGGAGGAGGCCGGAGAGCTCTGGAGGCTCGGTCTGCAGGCTCTGGCCGGCTGTGTTCGAGCCCAGCCCTGGATAACCGGCCTGATCCGGGAGGACGGATGGCTGCAGAACATCTTCGCTCTGCTGGGATCCAGCGGACGTCTGCCGGACCGACCCTCGCAGGAGGCTCTAGAGGAGGTCCTGTGCGCCGTCGCCAAACAGTGTCCGGTGTGTCGCGCGGACATTAGAGAACTGGTCAAGAGCTCAAGCTGTGGATCTCTTCAGGAAATGCCGCAGCTGAGCAGAATCCTGCCGGAGTAAATGTGCCAGAATAAATACATTAAATAAGACTGTATAAGCACTTACTGTAATGCCATATTTGTCTGTTTATCATATTAAATACAAAAGGATTTGTAATACAAACACTCTGCGGCCAAAGCATATCCAGAATGTTGAATAAAAATATTTTTGCTTTTGGAGCTATTTATGTTATGTTGATCCAGTAGGTCAGCTTGTCGAGTGCAGCGAGAGTTTGATTCCCATGAAAGGAAATCCTGATAGAAATGTACCTGAAATTCACTGCAGCTCACTTTGACATTCATCACCTGACCGTGTTTCAGTGCTGTGTGTCGGTGTGTCCAGTAGGTGGCGTCATTACTGCAATCAAACAGACCAGGAATGATTTAGTAACAAACTTCAATCAAAATTGCACAGCATTTTTATTATTATTTATCATGAACATTTTAGGGTAAAATCACCATTACGTTTATAATATATGTATAAATTTTATTTATTTTTTACAGTTTTTTGGTCCTGTGGTGTGAAAGAATCCTGAAAAATAAAATGAATCATGTTTTCCACAAGAGTATTATGCAACAACATTGATAATAATCATAAATGTTTCTTGAGCATCAAATCATCATATCAGAATGATTTCTGAAGGATCACGTGACACTGAAGACTGGAGTAATGATGCTGAAAATTCAGCTTTGATCACAGGAATAAATTACACTTTACTATATATTCACATAGAAAACAGCTGATTTACATTGAAATAATATTTCACTATTTTTACTGTATTTTTGATCATATAAACACAGCTTTGGTGAGCAGAAGAGGTCTTAATCAACTGCATCTGCAATAATTACACCAGATTTATGTTTCCAGTGTCACTGCTTTAAAAATCAATCACACGTCAATGTCACGTCATTTCAGCAAAACTGTGGTCACGTGATTCTGTTTTGGCTCTTCTTAACCACATAATGCTTAATGAATTATAGGTAATAGACAAAAAACAGATAAATCAAGAAGATCAACAGAGATCTGAATTAATTGTCTCTAACACTGATCTGCCTAGAGAGCATTTCTGGGAAAAAATGATCATTTGTATTTTATTAACTTGTTTGTATAATCGTAAATGTAGTTATGGTGCATTTAAGAGAGAGTGTGAAACATAACAGTTCATGAAACAGCAAACATGTGACCTAACACAGACATACAAAGAAATATTGTAATTAAATAACTTAATTGTCCAGAAAACATTTCAATCTTTCAGCTAAAATCATTATATATGGACTTTTGCTTAATTGTGTTCATTTGTTTATTCAACAGTTAAAGAACAAAATATGATGATGCTCCATTTTTGAAGGGTAAAATTAACAACAAAAAACAATCTAAAACTTTAGTTCAGATGCTGTCTTAAGTGTGTAATAAATGAATTAGCTGGTCATTTTTTAAAATCTGATAGTATAAATTTAAAAATGAAGTTGAAATTGGTTACATTTGATGAGTTAAATGGAAAACATGTTTGACTTATTGATCATATCATTTTACAGTATTTTGTCCTTCATCAACAAATGCTAAAATGAAGAAATGCACAGCCATTTTCTGCTCTTAACCCTTCAAACATCATGACTTTTGTCTCTCTGAAGTTTATCCTCCGCCCATCAGCCCCTCTCTCTCTCTCTCTCTCTCTCTCTCTCTCTTTTGTCAATAAAGCTCGTGTCTGTCGGTGTCTCTCGGTTCAGACTCTCTTCTCTCCGTCTTCAGTTCAACTTTATCCAGAATCATGTTGTGGAAATCCCGGACCAAGACAGAGCCGTACTGCTTACAGGTAGGCTGTTATTATCCTCTCAAATTTACTAATTTACTTCAGTTTGACTACAGAAACACGAAGATTTATTTATTTATTTTTTAACTGTGAAAACAAAGTTTTGATGGCTATATAGTAAACCTATTACTTTAGATAGTCACGTGATAAAATCACGTTTAGAAACAATATTCTCCGTTCAGAACCGGTTTATAAAAATCATATATATATATTTAAAAATCGAATAATAATCAGTAAAGTTTTGATGAAGCAACAAACCAGTAAAAAGCGCTTTTTCGAATCAGAATGAATTAATTTAGAGGAATTAATTAATGTCCCTTTAAGGTGCCCCCCCTCCCCCTCAGTGTCGCGCTATAAGAGCTCGTGATGATGATGATGATGAACACAGTCTGATATAGAGCTTCATACATCACTGGGCTCGTGCATGGAGCGCGCGTGTCCGCCTGTGATCGCGCGCTGTTATTGACTTTACGCGTAAAATATATTTCTGATCTCGAGTGTGTCCAGATGTTAGTCCACACCTACTCCAGCATGGTGAGTGAAACTCTGACCTGATGGACTGAGTGTGTGTGTGTGTGTGTGTGTGTGTGTGTGTGTAATATGGGAGAAAAGTGTTTGATTGGAGATGTGTCACATGCTGCCACTGACTGAAGCAAGATAACAAACTAGTCTTTATCTGACTTGAGCTTCAACAAAGACAATCATTAAACTCGTTTATTCTCATGATGAAAAACACCAATTAAGATTTCTTTCGCTCCGAAAAATCGAATAGACAGAAATAATACAGAAACAAATAAAAAGTAAAATAATAATAATAATAATAATAATTTAAAAAAAATAGATAAATGTGAACAGAAATAAAATGATTCTCTGTAAAATTACTGAAATTACTGAAAGAAACTGGAGAAATGAAAATGAACTGCGTGTTTTTCTGCGCCTCTAATCCTGTAAAGCGGTAAAGATATTAATTATTAGTCTGTCAATCCTAATTGTTTAAAACAGACACTCTTATTTCTGGAGCATTTGTTAAGCCATCAGCATTTTTAATTAGTATATTTATAATTAATAATAGGCTAGTATGATTAACGACCACTAATTTAATACACTGAAATACAGAACATATAATTCAAACAAATCAAATGAATATAGTTATCTTTCCAGGAACATCTGACATGAAAATGTAATAAATTATGCTAATTACAATAACTATTTACAAACAGCTCATAATTAACAAAGAGGCCTAATTAGGCTTCATATATACTGTGTATAAAAATCAACTTATTTTCGAAACTTAAAAATAATCTGGTCAAACCGAACTGAATTTAATTACTGATTTAAACACTTTCCTTGACAACGTGATCTTCCTCTCAGCAGTTTATTAATTAGTCACTTTAATTATCAGTATGCTGCAGACCATCAGTGTTGTGTTCTGACCCACAGGACCGCGCGGACGGACTGTCCAGCTCCTCTCCCAGCGGCCGGCTCTCGCAGCTCTCCTCGCTGAACCAGGCGGCCTATTCCTCGGCTCCGCCTCTCTGCCACACTCCGGCGTCCGACTTCCAGCCGCCCTACTTCCCACCTCCATACCCCCAGTCCTCGCTGTCTTATTCCCAGAGTCAAGACACCGGATACCCGCATTTACCGGACCCCTATCCGTCCATCAACTCCCTCCACCAGCACCAGCAGGCGGCGTGGCACTCCCAGCGCTCGCGCTCCGAGGACGCGGGGCTTCTGTCGCAGTCACACCGCGCTCTGAGCTTAGATCCGCGGCGGGAGTATCCGGGCGTCCCGCGGCTGCTCCATCATGGACTGGGAGAAGGAGCCGCGGCGCTGGGGGAAGGTCCTCTGGGGATGCACGCGATGGCTCACCACGGACTGGACGACATTCAGGTGAGTTTAAGCACTTTATCTTTAGTTTTTCTGTTTGACAGATAATAATGAGAGATAGTGAAGAATTATGATCAATACAAAAAAAAAAAAAAAAATCATGAAATTTGTTTCCATTAAAAGGCCAAGAATGTTTTAAGAAATATTAATTATTTTACACATTTTCATAAAATGATGAAATAAACATTTCAGGCATAATTCTAGACATATTTGTCTATTTATTGGTTATTTGTTTTAGAATAGGAGACACTTTAGCGTGTTGAAAATTAATAATACAAATGTTTGTTTGTTTGTTTTTTAATTTTACATGGAACGGAAATATAAATACATCCTAAATAACGATTTATTTTATAATGTTATTTGATGCATGAGTGCTTCAGTGTTTTTCTGCCGTGATGACTCTCGTGTGAAAATTCATTTTGTACTTTAAAATATTTAATAAAACATTGTTAACAGCTCCTCTATATTTAATAGTGTATCTCCTTGTCTAAAACAGATGAATATATTTACACATGTATTATTTAAAAACGCTATTAAAAGGAAAACAGATTCACAGCTCCTGAAATACTCTTCGATTCCTGAAATCTTAAAAATAAGAATTTTAAATGTAAAATGTGCTGCAAAAGTGGATATAGCGACCGATGGTTTATATTTTAGATGTTTATGACATTTTTCATCTTTTGATAACAGTCAATTATATTTGCACGTAAAAAATGAAATGATTCTCAATTAAAAGTTTCCGTACTGAATGATTTATGGCGCATAATAAAACAAATCATGATGCAAAAGTCTTACAATTAATTTTACTTCAGCCTACAAATTCAAGAAGCGAAATTCTCTTAAAAATAGATATTAGTCATAAGAGATACAATACAGTTTAAAGCCATCAGAATTTATTTATTTTAAAAGTAAAGTATTTTTTTAATTCCCTGTGAATTGTCAGTAACTGATGAAGAATCTCTCATTAAACTGATGATTCGGATTCAGTCATTCAGAATCTGGTTTTGTTCTTTCAGTCTTTCATTAGTTGCAGGTGCAGAATGAGTTCAGTGTGTCCGTCTCTGACTCTCACAGCGAGTCCAATCGGTTTCTCGGTCAATTATCCAACAAACAACTGGACTGATGATGGCGCGTGTCCGAGAGCCGAGTCTGACGGGAACGAGCCTGATAGTTTAATTTACCATAAAGCGACAAATAAGCGTAAATGTTTTGTTTTTTTTACTTAGTCCTGCGACAAATTGGTAAATATCAGAACGATCTATATTGTTTTATTCATGCATCGCTTTCAAATGACATACAATAGTTTAACTTGAGTAGCCTAAAAATAAATAAAAATGTTTCCACTTTATTTCTTATTGATGCTGCACGTGACATCATGAGGCCTAAAAACATTTTTACTCATTTCTATGAATAAAGAGTATCTACTGAGTTTAAATAAAAGAAAATAATGTAATAAAATAATTGTAAAGCTTAGCAGCAGCATTTTTAGAATAATTAATTTCCAAATAAAACAATTTTATGCACAACAGTATTTAGTGTGATCTAATCATAATTAGTACATTTTACAGATAAACATGTTTATAGTCAATATTTTATCAGGAATATTGATCATGATAATAAGCTCTTGTGTCCCTGATCTAAAATAAATGTCAGGTGTAGTTTAGGGAGAATAAATTAAGTGCACTCAGTAGTGCTCTTGTGTGTCAGCAGGGTATGGAGGAGGCTTCAGCGCTGGGGATCCTGGACCATTCAGTCATCAAGAAAGGTGAGCCTGACACACACACACACACACACACACACACACACACACACACACACACACACACACAATAATTCAGCTCTGCAATTTCATTTGAAGTCAAGAAATCCTGTATTTCTGCCTCCTTCACCCTTCAGGCAGTGTCTGTTAATGAACTGTTCATGGTCATGCGAGAGAAAGAGGGGGATTAGAAACCGGCGAATGGAGGAGAGAGCAGATAATAAAGTTGTGAAGAATTCAGAGCATCACTGTGCTCTTCCACTTACGAGACCGGAGAGTTAATAAGAATAGCTTCTGAACACTTTCAATCCAGCGTGTTTTCATTTGCATTTATTTCAGATTTATTGCATATGTTTCGTGTTTTATGAGATCTCGCATATTTACCGAGCAGCAGAATGGATGAATGGATGTAGGGAGATTTGTGTGTGGAGAAGAAACCGAAGCCTACACGAATAAACGGATCTGCTCTCACGGCTCGGCCGCGCGCTCAGAGCTGGAGCGGAGACGCGCACGCCGCCCACGAGGAGCAGAAACCAACACTACAGTACGGGATATAGATCATATAACTGAGTGTTTGTGCCAATCCACGGAGAGGGAGGAGAGGAGGAACACACGGGAGGAGGAGAGTGTCGCGTAGCAACTACTTCACAAACATTTGCATTCGGCTTGACTTTCTGCAAGAGAATGAATAGTGAGTGAATTATACAACGACTTTCAGCACAGTCAATATTAAAATAATTTCTGTCTCTCCTTTTCTAACAGTTTTAAACAAAATAGCCTACTAATTTTGTGTAGGTCTACTTATATTTGTGCTAAATCAAGCCTATAATAAAGTCAAAATGACTGCATTTTTGATGACATCGCCAATGTAAAACGTACAGTTATTTCCTCAGGCGACGTCAAGCGTTTTTGGCAATTTTTAGCGCATGCTGATTTTTTTTGAATTTTGTTGCTGAAATGTTTAAAAATGCTGTTTAAACTTATACATTTATGTCATGTAGGGCCTAAAATGCATACTTTTAATGTCTTTTAACACATTCTTCCTTCATTTTGTGCGAGTTCCTTTCCGTGCTATCGGAATTATCGTAAAAACGAGTTTCCTACTTGGAATTTGGACATGAATGCCCTCTCAAGTCGTATTTATTCTGGGAAACCCAAAGATGATTTTGATACCCGAGTTTGTGATTTGGGTGGGACACAAACTGTAAACATGGCGGAGGCGGGAACGATTGCTGCTGTAACTGGTATTTTTAATTACTTTTTTCCCACAACAGCGACATCAGCTTGTGTTTTCATCGAGTATTTAGACTACTACATATATGATTAATCATTTGAAGAATACTGTATGATGTTTTATACACAGGGAAAATATTTTACATTGACCGAAATGACAGAATCTAGCGTGGTGAATGTGTTTGTCAACAAATGCGAAATATCAAAATTAAATATAGCTAATCAATAGGTACATTTTGGCTTTAATAAGATTTCCTCAAGAAATAGCCAAGAATAAACCTGGTGTCCTCCATGATTCCTGTTCTTTCCAACAACAGAGCATTTCACGACTTCTAAAGTGGGAAGTAGGACATTTCCGACATCAGGTGAAGGCAGAATCACTCCCATCTCAACAGAGCCGATGCTTGACCTGCTAAAGTGTCCAAAACCTCTCTAAATCCAGCCGTCAGACCAGTAAACCACCTTGGGCTGGTTTTCCTCATCCGGGTCGTGTCTCCCTCCACCTCTCCAGTTTCTGAATCATTCACAGACCAGCGGATTTTCCTAATACATGCGTTCTCTGCACCTTCTCCTATTGAAGTCCACCCACACAGATGGAAGCGCTCCATAAGCGTCTGCGAGGATAATCTAAACAAATGAAGGTTTTCAGGAATGATTTAACAAAGACTCAAATTAAAAACCAACAGCAGTCCGTTCTTCCCCGAACACTGATCATTATTAGAGTCTGAATGGAGGTTTATGTCTTTATTAGAGGCTTTTAAATGGGTTAGTACATAACAGCCTGTTTTTATTTTTGCCATTTGATTCAATGGTGTTATTTTCAACAGTATAATTGTTGGGTTAATTTTAAAGTCAGATGTGAAGGAGCCAGAAAACTTTAATTACACTTGTGTGCACAACAGATGGAATAAGGTTTTCCCCCAATGGAGATGCAACACCCACTAGAAAATAAGAGTGAGAAACAGAAATTAAACACAGTGTCACTGAGACAACAGATGCCAACCTGTGGGAGAGCGTCTTAAAAAGGGTTTCTTAACAGAAGGCCAAATCCAAAAGCACAAATTATCACATTTTGATACATCACTTACAGAAAAATAAGACTTCACTCTCCTGTGGTTTGGGATAATTCTGGCACTAAACCTCTTTGTGTTTCCGTCTGCAGTGCCGGTCCCATCGAAGCTCAACGGATCGGCGGTCTCGGCCTTGTCCCTCACTAAAGAAGGCCTGGGTCTGGGCGGCGTGTCCAACCCCGCAGAGGTCTTCTGCTCCGTCCCGGGCCGGCTGTCCCTCCTCAGCTCCACCTCCAAGTACAAGGTGACGGTCGGAGAGGTTCAGAGACGTCTGGCCCCGCCGGAGTGCCTCAACGCCTCGCTGCTCGGAGGAGTCCTGCGCAGGTACGAGCAGGAGAAGACAGGCGATCCGCAGGTGTGTAGGAAGAGTCTGTGAGGTGCTCATCCTTTCTGTCTGTTCTCCCTCAGAGCCAAGTCAAAAAACGGAGGCCGCTGTCTGCGAGAACGCCTGGAGAAGATCGGCCTCAACCTGCCGGCCGGCCGGAGAAAGGCGGCCAACGTCACGCTCCTCACAGCGCTGGTGGAAGGTACTGAAACATTTAATACAACCCAGACGCACACACACGATCTCATTACATCTACTGCACCGCCTCGTACTCGCTGCGGTAATTGTCTCAAACACAGCACACACACACGACATTATCAGTCACTTAGGTAAGCGAGCTTATGGCGAGAACGTAGATGTTAATGTCAACCTTCCAGGGAGTGTTAACTTAAAACTATAAGTGCCTAAGAAGTCATTTTTAAACGAGCCCATTATCACCTCCAGCTCTCAGTCAGCATGTTCAAGATCCATTCTTCCATCTTCTCGCTCTCTCTCCTCAGGTGAGGCGGTTCACCTCGCACGGGACTTCGGGTACGTCTGCGAGACCGAGTTTCCCGCCCGGGCCACAGCGGAGTATCTGTGCCGACAGTCCGACCCGGATCAGCTGCCCACGCGACGCAGCATGCTGCTGGCCACCAAGTGAGTGAAGATGTTTTCATATTATTTTATATGTTTTGCTTATTATTATATTTATTTATATATGTAAATAAAGAAAA
Organism: Ancherythroculter nigrocauda; assembly: GCA_036281575.1. Classification (NCBI taxonomy): domain Eukaryota; kingdom Metazoa; phylum Chordata; class Actinopteri; order Cypriniformes; family Xenocyprididae; genus Ancherythroculter; species Ancherythroculter nigrocauda. The sequence continues at coordinate 43,705,848 of VTFQ01000009.1, read as the reverse complement.
GTGATGAATAAAAAAATACAAACATGTTGTATATATATATATAAAATATTTTACTAAAATATTTACTTAATATTTTTAAATAATTTAACTTAAACCAAAATCCACCATTAGATTACTGTTAGACAAATTAACTTTAAGAGAAACATAAAAGTTGGGCAACAGGATAAACAAAATAATTGCAATTTCTTTCATGATTTCTGTCCAGTATTTAGAAAGAAATGGAAATAATGTCACATTTTTATCTTCCTATTTTTTTTTCACACACCCCCTAACCCCCTGATATGGATTTTTAATAAAATAACTGCTTTCAGTTTTATTTGTGAACACATTTTTTCCCCTCAGTTTATCAGTTTGTTCTTGCTGTAACTATCATTGAAACCACACATTTAATCACACGGCGTTCTCTCACTCCACGTCTTCAGGGAGATCTGCAAGGAGTTCGTGGACCTGATGTCGCAGGACAGGTCGCCGTTGGGTGGCAGTCGCCCCACGCCCTGCCTGGAGCCCGGGGTGCAGAGCAGCCTGACCCACTTCAGCCTCCTCACCCACGGCTTCGGCACGCCCGCCATCTGCGCCGCCCTGTCCGCCTTCCAGAGTTACTTGCTGGAGGCCCTAAAACTGCTGGATAAAGGGGAGGGAGGAGGAAAGGGCCACCATGACAAGGAGCTGAAGCACCGCAAATGAACATTCGGGCGAGAGACACTTCCTCCCTCTCTTTTAGGAGCGTACGAGTGTATTTATGTGTACGAATGTGTGCGTTCACCCCGTTTCACGCCCGTACGGACCGGTTGCATTTGTTTGGTCTCCTGAGAAAACAAAAATGCCACGCGCTGCATGCGGACCACAAACTCCCTCTGGACTCACGGGAGATCGGGACCCTGAACCGGTCGAAAGACGGACAATAAGGGTTGGGGTGTAAAAAGTAATTAGGTATTGACAAATGAATTTGAAAATGTCATTTTGTACTTCATGTTGTATGTTTATTATCAATGTTACTGTTCTTCTTATTGCTGTATCGCAATGTAAATGTAATATATTATTAAACCAACAACTGAAATCAACTGTTTGACAGGGTTATCATCACTAAGACTATGAAATAATGCTGAATATAAAATATTAGTTGAAAAACAAAAACTAGAAATGTTGCATTGGCAATAAAAAGTTAAAGTTAAGTTGAAATTAAACCTAAATAGCAGTATTTAAAATAATAATAAAAAATAGCAAAGGCACATAACGAACATGAAAACCATCAAAATAAAATGAGTTTCCAGCAGGTTTTTGCCTGGCGTAAACGGACTTGTTGGTGTGGTTCAAATCTGCCATGATTACAAAATTAGCGTGATACAAATTGAACACCCACAGGGGATGTTTGAAATTTCGAGCCCCATTTGCTAAAGGCAGGGTGACATTAACCCAAGCCGAAACCTCAATGTGACACAGTGGCAAATCCCGCAGAATTACCTCTGAGATAAAACAGTCCTGACCGCGAGCCCCGAGGGGCCGGCGATCACCGCGGCCGCTGAACGCAGCTAAACAGTTGCTCGGCTCTTCTGCTCCTCTCACCCCATCTGTCACTCTACCTTTCTTCGTCTGCTCAGGGGCCCTCCGTCTCCATACCTGCCCCCCTGCCGGCTCACACACACACACACACACACACCCATCCCGAGTGTCAATCCCCCGCGCCGTGACCCCTCCCTCCTGCCTCTCGTCTCTCTGACACTCAGCAGGGCTGCTCTGCATTTCTCTCTGCCTGCAGGCGAACATATGCTGCTCGTCCCTTTAGATTCCGGTGTGTTCAGGAGAGAGGGATTGTTTAATGTTTATTAATCACCTGTCTGTGGAGGAGAGAGAGACGCGCAGACGAGTGCAAAAACACTTGTGTACAAAGCAGTGAGGAAACAAGCACACATCCAAAGATGCACGCCGTTCCTCTTCTCCTCTGAAACAGAAACAGAGTGCTTGTGTGCGAGATGATTTCTGTTTTACTCAACATCAGAACACAGAAGACCACATCGTTAACAGGCGGTCAATGTTTTATTAGAGCACAGAGGGTTACATTTGCAGTACAAAAGAGTGACTAGAGGGAATAACAGAAGCTGCTCATTTGGCGCCAACGGGAAGCTTCTCCATGTCGTGGATGCCGTCTTTGTCGATCAAACGGACGGTGAAAGAAGGCAGGTTCAGGATGAAGCGTTTGTTGAGCTGTTGGTGAAACCAAAACAGTTAGAAAAGCTCGCAAACGTGATCAAAATAGCTCAGAAGTGGTTAGCGTAACCCACCGAACCAGAAGGGAAGGATTTATGCGCTTTCTGAAGAACATGTGAGCGCTGCTCGACTACTGTACCAAATATTGGGGTCATAAATTAATACTTTTATTGAGCAAGAATGCATTAAATTGATCAAAGGTGACTGAAGATATTTACAAAAGATTTCTACTTCAAATAAATGCTGTTCTTTTGAACTTTTCCACAGAAATCTGAAGCAGCACAACTATTTTCAACAAATTATCATAAATGTTTCTTGATCATCAAATCATCATATCAGAATGATTTCTGAAGGATCATGTGACACTGAAGACTGGAGTAATGATGCTGAAAATTCAGCTTTGATCACAGGAATAAATTACTTTGTAAAATATATTCAAATAGAAAACAGTTATTTTAAATTGTAATAATTTTTCACAATATTACAGTTTTTACTGTATTTTTAATTAAATAAATTAAGCCTTGGTGAGCAGACAAAACTTCTTTACTACGATCCCAAACTGTTGAGCGGTAGTGTATATTCACATAGAAAACAGCTGCTTTACATTGGAATAATATTTCACTGTTTTTACTGTATTTTTGAGCAGAAGAGACTTTCAAAAAAACAAAAAAACTGGTAGTTTAAGTCTATGAAATTTTCATGGGATAAATCAGTAATGATGAAATGACATGGATGAACAACGTACCTCCTCTAAACACTTCTTCAACAGATCCACAGCCTCCTCACGAGTCAGATCTGGTGCGAGAAAACAGAAAAACTGGTTTAGAGTTCGATAAATAAACGAATGATAATTATACCGCCATAAATAACAGTACAATCACCTGGTCTGTAGTATCGGTCCAGGATGGAGAGGGTGAGGAAGGCACCGTATCCGTGTGCGGCGAAGGGAGCTTTGGCGAGAGCTGACAGGTGATCCATATAGTAAAGTCCTGGACCGTCGGCTTCATCATATCCTGCCAGGAGCAGGTTCACATGGTACGGAGTCTAAGAGAGAGAGAATTTATTTTTATCACTATTGCAAAAATCCTAAATGCGGAACAAGAGTCAGTGAAGTGACGGGTCTTGTGTCGTCCTGAAGGGGTTTATTTGTGATAAAGAGCTGACTGTACATTAATCAGCTTATCACACGTCCAAACCAGACGCGACATTTTGGATTGATTCAGTTGCGCTGAAGAGAGACTCCGCCCACACGCTCTGATTGGCTGTGATTTTGGATTTATTTGTGAGTGCAGTGCGCGAGAGAGACTCCGCCCACACGCTCTGATTGGCTGTGATTTTGGATTTAGTTGCGAGTGCAGTGCGTGAGAGAGACTCCGCCCACACGCTCTTCTGATTGGCTGTGATTTTTGATTCATTTGGTTGCGAGTGCAGTGCGCGAGAGAGACTCCGCCCACACGCTCTTCTGATTGGCTGTGATTTTGGATTTAGTTGCGAGTGCAGTGAGCTTGAGAAAGACTCCGCCCACACGCTCTAATTGGCTGTGATTTTGGATTTAGTTGCGAGTGCAGTGAGCTTGAGAAAGACTCCGCCCACACACTCTTCTGATTGGCTGTGATTTTTGATTAATTTGGTTGCGAGTGCAGTGCGCTTGAGAGAGACTCCGCCCACACACTCTTCTGATTGGCTGTGATTTTTGATTAATTTGGTTGCGAGTGCAGTGCACTTGAGAGAGACTTCGCCCACACGCTCTAATTGGCTGTGATTTTGGATTTATTTGTGAGTGCAGTGCGCGAGAGAGACTCCGCCCACACGCTCTTCTGATTGGCTGTGATTTTGGATTTAGTTGCGAGTGCAGTGCGCTTTAGAGAGACTCCGCCCACACGCTCTTGTGATTGGCTGTGATTTTGGATTAATTGCGAGTGCAGTGCGCGAGAGAGACTCCGCCCACACGCTCTAATTGGCTGTGATTTTGGATTTATTTGTGAGTGCAGTGCGCGAGAGAGACTCCGCCCACACGCTCTTCTGATTGGCTGTGATTTTGGATTTAGTTAGGAGTGCAGTGCGCGAGAGAGACTCCGCCCACACGCTCTTGTGATTGGCTGTGATTTTGGATTAATTGTGAGTGCAGTGCGCGAGAGAGACTCCGCCCACACGCTCTTGTGATTGGCTGTGATTTTGGATTTAGTTGCGAGTGCAGTGCGCGAGAGAGACTCCGCCCACACGCTCTTGTGATTGGCTGTGATTTTGGATTTAGTTGCGAGTGTAGTGCGCGAGAGAGACTCCGCCCACACGCTCTTGTGATTGGCTGTGATTTTGGATTTAGTTGCGAGTGCAGTGCGCGAGAGAGACTCCGCCCACACGCTCTTGTGATTGGCTGTGATTTTGGATTAATTGCGAGTGCAGTGCGCGAGAGAGACTCCGCCCACACGCTCTTGTGATTGGCTGTGATTTTGGATTAGTTGCGAGTGCAGTGCGCGAGAGAGACTCCGCCCACACGCTCTTGTGATTGGCTGTGATTTTGGATTAATTGCGAGTGCAGTGCGCTTGAGAGGTTGGGGTCGTTCACACAGAATGCGTTTCTCTTCCAAAGCGTTACTTTTACATTGTTTTTCTATGTAAACGCACTAGACGGACGTACATGACTGTTGCGCTCACGTCTCGTGTAGCGTCTCGCACATGAGCGCTGCGTTTTTAAGAGGGTGTGTCAAGTTAAAAGAATTTCAACTTACTGACCAATCAGAAGAACTCAGAGGCGGGGCAAGCGTTGTGCAAGCGTTCCGTTTACAGTAGCAAGTTGGCATGGAAAATGGTTTATTTGTTCGTTACTGAATCACGTCTCAAAAGCACGTTCCTGAGCGCTGCGTCTCGCATTTTTAGATGCAAAGACATGCCCAGACCAGCCCAGACTCCGCCCACACGCTCTTCTGATTGGCTGAGATTTTGGATTGATTTGGTTGTGACTCACATCTCATGCCTGGTGTGGACGGACAAACTGTCGCTGGAATCTGATCGCGTCTGGTTAGGACAGCGTAATAATACTGATCCGAGTCTATTTTATTATGAGAGAGACACAGATATGTAGGGAATCGACTGGCTGGGGAAATACTTGAAACCATTTGAAAATAAAAAGAAACACAAATTGAGCACAGAATCAAATAATCTGATCTAAAGCCCCAACAACAGCCAAACTTTAACTTCAACAGGAGAAGATGGAGGGAGGGAGAGAGAGCAGAGGGAGGGGTGTGAAACAGCCGAGAAAGGGGAGTGAAGTGGAGGGGGTGTGGAGCGGAGCGGTCTGGGGGGGTCGTGGTGTCACCAGCAGTGTGACATCTGCAGGAAGACGGCACCCCTGCTGCCGCGAGCACTACCCACCTCCTCTCTCCGCCCTGGAGCAGTGCCAGCTCTCATTAAACTTCTCCTAGTCCTCTATCGCGCTCACGCTCGCTCCATCTCACAACTCTGCTCCGCTCAAACCACATTCACTTTCCCCCGCGTTTCTCAGACAGGGAGATTTCAATCCACATTCGGCCAAAATCAGTGCCACCGGGTGGATTTAAAGGTGAAGCGTGTCATTTTTACAATGATAAGATTCATTTCATGTTAAAGCCCAAGACATTCGTTCTCAAAGGCCTGACATGTCAACTTCACGCTCAACTAGTGACCGAAGTACACTTCAGTTCTGACAAGCACGCTTAAAGTCGGCATGAAACGGAAGCGGCGATAGTGTTTTCTTCCCTACTGCGACACACACGAACGGATTCTGGAATAAGAGCACATCAGGGATCAGGGTTATTATGATAACTACAACCATAAAATAACATTTTCACTACTTGAAATAAAATAAATGTAATCTGAAATGAAAGCAACATTTCTCATTTTCTTTTGTGTAACTTGATGTCCTAAAATAACTTAAACTGAAATTAAAAAAATGTATAAAAACTATATAGACATATAAAACTATTAAAATTGTCAAAACAATTTCTTTAAATAAAATTAAAATAAAAGCAAAAAAACTGTTAATAAACATTAATTTAAAAAAAACTATCACTGTTTCTGCAATTTTTCCACTTTCTGAAGAAAATGTATTTGTTGTTTTCGCAATTCTGTTTGGCACAGCAAAAACGAAACACTGCCCATTTAACTCCAAGATTTTCATTTGTGTACAGAACACGAAAAATAATCCACAGTACTAACATGAAGAACCTTTAATATCCATGGAAACCTTTAAATTTCTTTTAAACAGTAGAAAAAGGCTCATTAAATCATTAAAATGTTCTTCACACACTCAAAAACAGCCAGATCGCTGAAAGGTTCTTCAATGGCATCGCTGTGAAAAACCCCTTTATTTCTAAGAGTGTAGAAGTGGATTTACAGCATCCAGCTCCTCTCGGCGTGGATGAGACTACAGCAGCTCACCGGAGAGGCTTTAATCTGATCTGGGCCGTCCCCTGCTCTCGGCGGGCCGTTTGCGTAAGTAAACACCCCCTAGAGAAGCTCACCTGTGCAATATGCTTCACTCCCAGCAGGGAGGGTTTGGAGGAGCAAGACAAGATTCGAGTCGAAATTCCCCCGAGTGTCACCCACCCCTCCGCTCCAACTCAACACCTGTCTGCGCTCCAAACACCACCGCCCGCTCTCACCTGAGTCCCACACAATCCGAGCGACACTGAACAAAAGCTCGGATCATTCGCTCGTCCCGGCTTCCGCTTTCATCTTCTGTGCGGTTCGCTCCCGCCGCCCCAGGACACGTTCTCCTCTTTGGCATCTCTGCCCAATCTGCCGTATTAATTGTTCATCTGTAGCGGAACAGGGGAATGCCTCGCAATATGGCACCAGTAATTATTTGTGCCAGTGTGTCGGGCGGCCAACAGTGTTTCATGTGTGCCAGTGATGGAAAACTGTTGCTGGACGAGTCTGCGGAGAGCTCGAGGGGATGCTGGACGCAGCACATGGTTAAAATAAAAAGCTCAACGCATAAAACGTGTTCAGAGTTCAGAACCGCACGCCGGACCCGATCTGAGCATCTGCCGCCTCTTTCTCTCTCCGTGAAGATCCGTCTGCGGAGCCGCTCCAGGGAAGCCCCAAAGGCCCAGTTGTTTTTTTAGAAACCTGGTCCTTGACATCGCTCTCATTTAAACATCCCCAAGGGTTTGAGCACGGGTTAAATAATACACAAGGTTGTACTACTACCCATAATGCTTTTTTTAAAGAAGAATCTGAGGAAGCAAAACCCTTGAATGTTTTACACATGGAGGATTAAGGCAGTTTGCAAGTATCAATATGTGAAGAACGTGCGTTAGTCAAACTCTCGTTCGAGGAACAATACTGAACCGGACTTAGACGAGCGTGAAGAACGCAGATTTATGAACTTGTAGCACTTCTTCACCCCCTGAGACGCCCCCTCACCCCCCTTTTGGCTCGCTCTAATTGTTTTTTGTAATCATTTTCTCCACTCTGTTATTGTGACAGGAGGCAGTTACACTCTTCCTAACAAATTAACACACACACTAGCAGACAAAAGAGGCAGGATGGCGACAAGCCCATTTTTACACAGATGGGTGCACTCTATGTTGCCCTGAGTTTAACACACACACACACACACACACACATTTGGGGAATGTATCTTATAAGCAGGATCACATTACAGAGGAGGCGCAGGTGTCGACGACCTCTGTCACCTTGATATCACATCCACTCATTCAAAACACACTGGCATCTGTTTCTGAGCACACTTTACACTGGTTGCATTCAGATCTACTCTCTCTGCTCTCTACAAAAGCACAGAGATGTGTATATGTATATATATATATATAATCAGTAGGATTTTAGTACAAAAACAAACATTCAGATTTTACCTTTTTAAAGAAAGTGTATGTTTTACTGTATTTTTATGCAGATTTTCGGCTCAAATATTAATAGTGATTTTTATATGCAAACACACATTTTTTTCAGGATTCTTTTATGAATAGAAAGTTCAAGATTTCATGCTGAATAAAATAACTTACATGATTACATTTAAATTGTAATTATTAAATCATTTAAATTTTAAAATGGAAAAAAATCCCAAACTTTGAGTGGTAGTGAAGCAGCACAACTGATTTCAACATTGATAATAATCAAAGTTTCTTGAGCATCAAATCATCATATCAGAATGATTTCTGAAGGATCATGTGACACTGAAGACTGGAGTAATGATGCTGAAAATTCAGCTTTGATCACAGGAATAAATTACATATTAATATAGTAACTTATTATTATAGTGTACTCTTAAACTGCAAAAGTGGCAGTAAATACATTTATAATGTTACAAAACATTTATATTTCAAATAAATGATGTTCGACTCCGGAAAAAATGTACGATGGTTTCCACCAAAAGTGTTTTCAACATGATATAATATATTATATAATGATCATAAATGTTTGCTGAGCACCAAATCATCATATTGGAATGATTTCTGAAGGATCATGACTGGAATCAATGACTTTTTAAAATATATTAAATTAGAAAACAGTTACTGTAATAATATTTTACAATTCCTTTTTTCTTGACTAACGCTCTGATTAATGCATTTGTACGTTTGCACACGTCAGCTTTAAAAACGGCGCTTCTGTGATGTTTGATCATTTCACAAGTAACTCGAGTAACCGTTCTTGACGTATCCCAGATTGGGAATCGCTGATCTACATTATGTGCATCTACTGAAAGATCATGTTCTGTTGTCCAGTAGGAGCGGTTCTGTACGCACCCGACTCCGCAGGTAATCTGCGAGGTTCTTCCTGGTGAAGTTGGCAGCAGCAGCTGGACTGAGCTCATATCCTGAGGAAAGAGGAACAACAACCAGGATTAATCCAGAAAACAACAGAAACACAATCAGAGATCATTAAGTGTTTGTTAAAAGAGAAAAACATGCCTAAGAAATCTTCTGAACTGAAGACTGAAATTAACTTTATTCCAGAAATTCATGTCAATAACGTTCAGAACTAAAAGCCAAAATACTTTCCATCACAAAAATGAGAAAAATGAACGTTTACCATTTCTCATTTTGTAAAGCTGGACGTTCTTCTGGATGTATTCTGCGAACTGTACGGTGTCTCCGGCTTCTCCCACACACAGCAGCAGGATCTTCTCGCTCAGCTTGAACATCTTGTCATAATCTGGTCAGAAAACATCACATCTTAACGTCGTATCTGGAGCGTGTTACTGGATCTCAAGTGCTGCACTTGACTTAAAGTCTCCTGTATCGACATATTATAATCCTGATGCGACAGAATCAGCCAATAGCCTTTAGTTTACAATTATTATTTGATACTGCAGAAGTTAGTCAGAAGTTGGTGACATTAGAGGGAGAGAAATGCTGTTCTTCAGAACATTTTATTGGACAATAAACAAGCTTTCGTAATATATGTGTTTGTTTGTTTGTGTGTGTGTGAGAGTGTGTGTGTGTGTGTGTGAGTGTGAGTGTGAGTGTGTGTGTGTGTGTATAAGTGTTTGTGTGCGTGTGTGTGTGTGTATGTGTGAACACACTCTTACTTTCACTTTCAGAAGTGAATCGCAAACTCATCCTCGAGGACAATCACACAATAACTGAAGTGCTGCTCATGTTAAAGTGTAGTAAAGTGTAGTAAAGTGAGTCTAAAGGAGGTGTAACACTCTGAGAACTCTACATTTGAATATATTAATATGTAAATCAGTTCAGTGTTAGCACAGAAGCTACATCAGCTAAAGCTTCTTCTCATTATTCAGAAGTGAAGAACATTCAGAGGAAATTAAAACAGAGATGATTAAACAGTGAAATGTGGTTAATGGCTGTGTTCTGCAGCATCTGGCCGGTGAATAACTCTCGGTTGTGTCGGTCAGTGAGAAGCTAACTCGCTACTTCAGCTCAAACTCACCGTGTTTCATCTGGATGATGCTGCTCGCCGCCACATTATCCGCCGCCACCAGCACAAAGTCCGGCCCCTGGATCCCGATCAAGTACTCCATATTCAGACTGAGTCTATCAAACACTCTCCGTTCAGCAGCACTAGCACAGCAGCTCTGTCAGATATTACACAGCAAAAGAATGGAGATCCTCAGCGGCGCGCTGTTCACACGTCATCAGAGAGCGCGAGCGTGCGCCCCCGTCACGTGACGTCAACCTGTTCGTGGACAGTGACAGAAATTATCTGACAATATTACAGGATCAGAAATATAAGGAAATTAGTCAAATCTTAAGTTATAAAGCTCTAAAATATGTAATCAAATTGCAATATATATATATATATATATTTAAATATCAAAGTTTATTATTAACTATTTTCATTAGAATCATTGCGTAGAATCAGCATAAATCTGTTCATTCTGAAAACAATTAAATTTATTCAGGTAAAAAATGAACTTTTTCTCTTGTTGTCAGATAGAACTCATTGAATGGCCAATCAGAGGAGCTGTTTTAATTAAAGGTGCTAAAGAGGATGTTTTGTTTTATACATTTTTGCAATATTACTTGAAACTGTCTTCACTAACTGATAAAAGACTATTTATTAGGTGCACTGAAAGGAATAATATTAATATACATCATCTGTGCACGAGGTAGGGCCTTAAAAACATCAGCCAATCGTTTACGCGATCATCGCGTAAACGATTGGCCCTCTGGCTTGTCAATCACTGCCGTGACGTTCCTTGTGAGAGACGAGCGCGGCTGCACGCTCCAGTAACTTTCCACACTCCACAGGCGCCGCATGCAATGTTTTTGTCAGGAGACAGGAGTAACAACTGCAGATTATGAGTTACCTGCGGTGAGTCCGACATAATGAATCCACGAACACGACACAGCGAATGCCGGTGGTAAACACTCGTGTTCCGATACTCGTGCACGAGTTTTGGGAGGCGTTCCTTCGAAGGAGGGGGGTTGTTCTTACGCATGCGCTCATTTCAAAAACTCACTAACAGTCTTTGGTTTCTCAGTCGACGAAAAGATCCTCTTTAGCACTTTTAATTATGATTTTGAGTTCATAACACTTGAAATATTAAGTTTATGTATTTTGTAGGTAAATAAGTTAAACTAGCTTATATTTTTGAGTTATTGGTCCCAAATGCAAAATCTTAAGTAATGTTTAGTCAAGATTACTTGATTATTTAAAGACAACATTAGGGTTTAAAGAGCATACTTAAAATCTGTCCTCCACACACACACACACACACACACACACACACACACACACACACACACTCAGTGAGAAAAATAATATCTTCTTTTGTCTGAGAGTGTGACACTATTCTAGGGTTCTTGAAATGACAAAAAGCTCATATAAGGAGAAATGTCTTTCATGTTTAACGGTCATGTCAGTTTTTTTCTACTGATAAAGTGTTAATCTGCTTGATTCATAAAATTAAACTACTTGATCAAAACTAAACCCATATCGAGCCGCTGATGGACTGACGGAACCCTTACGAGTTTTACTGTAACGTTTGACTTTTTTGGGCTGGAAAACTGTGAATCGCTCCATGTGATGAAAGTATTTCTCTCTTTCAGTAGTTGTCACTGGTTCAGCCTGACTGCTTCGTTAGGACTCATCATTTGCATTCAGATTAATTATCTAATTACCGACAAATGTCCGGCGGCCACCCCGCACTCCGGCTCGTCAGCTCTGCGCCTGTAATTATTTTAATCATTTACTTTCATCTGGAGTGTTCCTGCCATACTTCTGTGTTTAGAGGCCATTCTTAATTACCCTGCCAAGACACTCTTCCCCTCTTTTCATGTGAGGAAAAGGGGCAGAAAGAGAGAGAGAGAGAGAGAGAGAGAGAGAACCCGATGGGGACAAAATCCAGGAATCTTGACAGCATCATGAAGCTCGGAGCTCTGCTGGTTGTTCACTCTGTTTTCCCCCTTCAACTTCTCTCTGTCTCTGACTCCCCCCCCCCACCCACCCCTCAGCCATCCTTCAGTTCATCTCTCTCTCTCTCTCTCTCTCTCTCTCTCTCTCTCGCTCCCCCACCCTCCCTCACTTCCTCCAGTTCCCCCTTTATCGCAGGCACACACAGGAATCGCCTCCGGGCCCCAGCGCTCTGACTACTAATACTCTCTCACACACTGTGACATACATCATGCGCACGTTCCCGCATCTATTATCTGTTCTGTAAATCTGTACACCTCTCTGTCTTTATTTAGGCACCAGCAGCCCGCTCTCGTCTGCATCTGGTTTGTGTCTGGTTGTTGTTGGCTCAATTCTCTGCCCTCTCAGCGACTGTGAGACACACGCCGCGCACTGCTGCACATATATAAGCTGTAATTGGGGCCCCCGGCTGTTTAAAGGATTATTCCGACTTTGGAATATCTGCCATTTCATTTTCATTTAGTTTGAACTCATTAACAAGTATCGAAAAATTTGTTTCCCATCATTTGAACATAAACTTGAGCACTGTAATACACATGGCATTTGGCAGGATTTCTGCTGCGTCCAGATAAAAGGATGGTTCACTCGCTCTCTTGTCCTAATTTGAGATCAATTCTTCAGCCGGAGACTCGAGCGTTACCGGCTCCGGAGGGACTCGTCTGAGTTCGGGGATTATGGACTCGTAGCCCAAGGCTGGTTTGTTAAGAGCAGGACATGTTTTGAACTCAGATTAAGAATATATGTGCTGCATAAGGGAGGCAGAGCAAATTAATAGTATTCATGGTTTTTGTTCAATCGGTGCAGGAGAAATGTCAATCTACTGTGAGATAAAAGGTTCAGAACACTGTGTGTGTGTGTGTGTGTGTGTGTGTGTGTGTGTGTGTGTGTGTGTGTGTGTGTGTATGTGTGTGGTGATCACACAATGCTGGCAAGATGTTTTAACAGCTATACCTACAAAAAAACTTTGTACCTGTTTTTATTTTGATATATTTTGAACCCTAACCTAACCCTAATCTAACTGGTATCTTTTTCAATTTCACTACATCATTTTAAACTACTCTTTCCCCTCACTAAACCATAATGACAAGTTATCAAATTATGACTTGAACTCTTTGATTTAGATAGACTTCTTTATATTTTAGTTATTAAATAGATACTAGAATCTATTCAAGTTTTGTAGACACTCGGAAACACCCATTTAATGTGTATTCAAATTGTTACTACACTCTAAAACATGCTGTTGGGTTGAAAATGGAAAAACCCAGCGATTGGGTTAAATGTTTGCTGGACAGTTTTATTGAACTCAAATAACGTTTAAAAATGACTATATGTCTGGCTTAAAATGAACCCAAAATAGGTTGAAAAATAAAAATAAGACACATAATTACTAGAGGAAACAATAATAATGAAAAGGTGAACATATATTAATAAGCAATTTGATATATGTTTATTGTTTAATTATTATTCATTAAACTTATTAATAAATGTTCATTTCCAACATACTTTGGGTTCATTTTAAGCAAGAAATAGTCACTTTTTAAACATTTTTAAAGTTGAGTTAATAAAACTACCCAGCAGGCTGGACAAACATTTAACCCAACCGCTGGGTTAAAACATCCCAATCGCTGGGTTTGTCCATTTTCAACCCAACTTGGATTGTTTTTAACCCAGCATTTTTTAGAGTGTAGAGGAAACAATAATAATGAAAAGGTGGACATTTATTAATAAGCAATTTAATCAATGTTTATTGTTTAATAATTATTCATTAAACTTATTAATAAATGTTCATTTCCAACATACTTTGGGTTCATCTTAAGCAAGAAATAGTCACTTTTTTAAACACTTTTAAAGTTGAGTTAATAAAACTACTCAGCAGGCTGGACAAACATTTAACCCAACCCAACCCACTGACAGGGTTTTTCAATAACCCAACTATTTTCTGGGTGTAGTAACACTCTTAGTAAGATTTTTATCAGCCATTCTGACTTTCATGACAAGTAAAAAAGCAATGCAATGTAAACTGAAATACATACCTGCAGATACTTTTCCAGATAAGTTATTGTAACTGTCCCAAATATACTGTGTATTTCAGTTTAGGAAAAATGTTAAAACGACTTGCCACACTCACTGAAATATATTCATGTCTTCACGCTTTATCTAGTCAAAACTTTGATTCTGAACAAAGGTTGCATGAGGGAATATGGTCAGAGCGTGTTCAACATTGCAATTCCCACATTTGCATTCTTGAAGAAACTCGACGCCGGTGTCACCGGCACCGCTTTCTCGGTTTAATCTGCAATTTCACGGTGCTGAGAGCGGGCCGGGTTGAATTCATTGTTCGGTCCTGTCGTCAGTTTAGCGGCGCTTTGCTTTTGTTAAGTGGCAGAGGGCGTCCACAGGACCTGGTCACGAGAGGGACCACTTCATCTGAAGGGGTGAAAAAGAGCAAGCTAAATGGAAGTGACAGCCTCTGAAAAAATTCCTACCGGCAGCTGGGAGGATTTGACATGGCGAGCTCCCCCACCACCGGCCGCCCTGTGACCCCCGTGCCAGGCACACGCACCTGCCGCTCTGAGGCGCGCCTTCCCCGGCAGAGAGATTATCGCGGGGCGTGGTGTGGTCGCGCCGCCCTCAATGAAGTCCTGTGAAAACCCCCTTATGCGTGAAAGAGCCCCCATTCAAGAGCCTTTGTTCAGCACATTTTTATGGGACAACATTGGCCATTATGAGGTGTCGAGATTTACATGGGACTCCATAGAGGGGTATAATCCTTTCAAGCAGCAAACGAATAAAAGTTTAAACCCTCTGTTTTCATATTTATTAGCTGGTTAATGCGGACGAGGCAGCTGATCCCAAACCAACAGGCTTCAGCTCTACAGCCTACTGTTAAACAACCAAAACTGAATAAAGCTGTGATGTTCAACAAACCATCTATCTATCTATCTATCTATCTATCTATCTATCTATCTATCTATCATGCATGGAGCCCGAGGCGGTCAGCATCCCCCTGACTCTCTGTCCGAGCGGATTGTTTCCACGCCAGTTGAGAGCTGTGGGCATCTTCACTGTCACACTGCATCATGAGGAGGGAAGGATGAGGGGAGAGAGGTAAGAAAGAGAGTTGAAAATCTTTCAGGGCACACATGAGAAGGGACATGGTCACACATGATTGTGACTGATATTGCCCCCTCGTGTTGAGGAATGTTTAATGCATCCAGCCAGATTTAACCTGATGTCATTTTAAACACCTTGAATAGTTTTCTTGAGAATTTTATAGTTGGAAATAAATTTATTCTGGAATTGTGCTACAAAAACAACTTCAAAAGCCTTAAACTGTTGCAGCAGCCTATTAAAACACACTAAAAAATGCTGGGTTAAAAACAACCCAGTAGTTGGGTTAAATGTTTGCTGGGCAGTTTTATTTATTGATTAAACATTACTATATGTCTGGCTTAAAATGAACCCAAAATAGGTTGGAAATTAAAAATGATAGACATAATTAGGCTACTAGAGGCAACAAATTCAAAGGTGAACATTTAAGCAATTTAATAAATGTTTATTGTTTAATATTAGTTATTAAACATTTTTAAAACATATTAATAAATGTTAATTTCCAACATACTTTGGGTTCATTTTAAGCGAGAAACAACAGTTGAGTTAAATAAAAACTACCCAGCAGGTTGAGTTAAAACAACCCAATCACTGGTTTCTCCATTTTCAACCCAGCATTTTTTTTAGAGTGAAATACCCTGCTTTCAAACAATCAGAAAGTTCACATTTCAAAATTGCCTACGTTTATGAAATATGTCACAATTACACAAATAAAAATTGAATTTCATTACTAGCCCAGTAGAATCTGGAATGAACAATACAATAATAAAAGGCTAGTTGATAGATAGATAGATAAGTTGGTCCTTTAATACAGTAGCTGTAGAAATGTTTGAATCTATCTCATGAGAGAAGCGCTGATGCATATATAAATACAGTTTTGTGTTTGTTGTCACAACGGTGGTAGTTTCTCACTAACTCAAGTTCAGCGTCATATTTCCCTTTATTTTGGGCGCACAGCAGCTCCGCACCGGGAGAAATGCGGCGTTTCATCCTGCAGCACACCCGCGCCTCACTTCATCTCCTCGGGTGGAGAATCTCACCGATGCCGTTATTCGCGCCCAGCGGGATCTTCTCACTCAGCAGTCTGTCCCGCTGCCTACATTATACAGTGTGGCTTTTGACTTGTTCTTATTTTTTTGGATGTTTTCTGGGTGAAGACACACCGAGTCACATCAAAAAACACTGCAATCAGGATCAACAACCAACCTATATTTTCACTCTCATGCTCTTCCCTAAAATCAGGACAGTTTTAGTACCGCAACGATAAAGGACAGATGAGTTTAATGTTTTCTTCTTGAGTCTGTCTTCATTAAAACCCCAAATTAAAGTCAAAGCAAGAACATGGGGTCTTTAAGTATGTATAATTTTAAAATAGTTTCAATAGATTAAACTTGGATGAACAGACGCTACGAACAGCAAATGTTCACCTGAAGAGGTTAATATGGCAATAGGCCTCTCAAACGCTTCGTTATACCTGACAGTTAACCGATAAAACATAGCTAAGTACTGCCATTTTTCACTTTATTATAGATTTAAACAGCACAAAACATTTAGTGTTGTTTAAAACCTTTAAAACGGTTGACGGTTGCGATTGGCGCCAAAAATTCCGTTGCGCGCGAATTACCTCGACAGACTTCGGCCGGAAAATCACTAACTGATATTCGCTTAAAACGTTAATGAATGATTAAACAATATCCTAAACTGGCATATTATTCCTCCAGTTCTTCCACTGTGCTGAGATGAGCTGTAGTTAGCCTATTTGTTAAACGAGAAATGTTATCCCTTGTAAAACACACGTTTTCTTTAGCATTTTGTATCTGGTTAATTCTCGCAGAAGTGCTTCGAGACAAAAACGCTTCCAAAGACGTGTAATTCTCTTAGCTCGCACTTTTGCTGGTGTGACAAAGCCAAAGACGACAAACCAAATCATTAAACATGTTAATTCTTCAGTAAAGGGTGTGATAAGCGCACAAGGTTAGTCGCATCAGCTCCCGCATTGGGTGAGAAGAAACCCTCGGATTATCCCTCATTTCGCCCCGGGCTTTTGGCTGCCGAGTCGGACTGGACCTGCCGGGCCGGATTGGACCAGGTGCCCCGAGGCGCGCGATGTCCAAATCCCTCAGGGACACGAACCCGCGCAACTCTCGCCCTGCAGCTCTGCTTAGACTGTGGATTATGGGACAAACACTGGTATCTCCATAAACACTCAGGCACATGCATACACACAGAAGGCCAGACGCTCACAGCCCGGGGCAGCAGAGACTGAGCCGCTGTTCAGATCGACGCAGGACACTTCGATTTAAAACTCTCACCAACACTTCTTCTGTGTGATAAGGAGGAACAATCGAACAGTGTGTGATTCTTAAAGAAAGCACTGTGATTAAAGGTCAAGCTGAGGGTCTTGAACATAACAATATCAAGACTCAGAGCACAAGAATCGCGTTATATTTTTAGTGTCGGAGCTACATTTGTCGTGCTGTTCTTACCTAATGAACCATTTCAATCTGACTCTGACTCTTAAACTTATTTTAACTGGTGCAACCCAATAAAGTCATTGATTTAGTCTCAAGATAAATTAATTCATTTTAATTTAATAATGTAGATGTTACCGTACACAACAAACAACCCAAGTTGGGTTAAAAATGGACAAAACCAGCGGTTGGGTTAAATGTTTGCTGGGTAGTTTTATTTAACTCTATTGTTAAAAAAATGTGTGCAATTCTTGCTTAAAATGAACCCAAATATGTTGGAAATTAACATTTATTAATATGTTTAGTAGATGAAAATGTATGAATGAATAATAATTAAACAATAAACATTTATAAACAAACAATAGTTGGGTTAAATAAAACTGTCCAGCAAACCTTTAACCCAACCGCTGGGTTTGTCCATTTTCAACCCAACTTGGGTTGTTTTTAATCCATGCATTTTTAGGGTTATTTAACAACTGTGCATTTCACAAAATAACACAATGTGCATTAATTGTTAAATATAATTTATTTTATAGCACACAAAAACATATATATATATATATATGAGGAGGAGACATCAGGAACCATGCGGACACAGCTGAAGGTGATGTTTCGGAGGATTTTAACCACATTTATGATAGTGATAATGAGGAACACTAGGGCAAAATAGTTCAGAGACCCAGGAGGAAATTTGATTGTAAAGAAGGAGATGCACAAAGATCAGTTTTCACATGATAAGAGTCATCAGTTGGTCTCATGACTTTTCTTCGTTTGTCTCTGTTATTGGGCGGCGGCGGCAGCGCCCATGCGCAGAAGCTCTTTCCTGTGTGTGAGGATGATGTCGAAACTGGACTGGAGGCGGTTCTGCTGCTCCTGGACTCGGTTTTGTAAGGTGCGAACCCAGCGGATGAGAGCCAGGCGGCGGTACATGGTCAGCTGGACCTGATGCTTCTCCATCTCCTGTGCCTTGAACCTCTCCCGGTCCTGTAGTGTCCAAACAGCCTCCATAAGGTCCGGAAGCTCGGAACAGGGGTCGGTGTCCGAGTCCGACGAGCCGTCTTCAACTGCGTCAATGCCCTCCAGGCTCTCTCGCCGCCGCTCTGCCTTCTTATCCGCACGGTTCTGGTTCTTCAGGGCGTCTGCGGTCCCATTGTCCGCTGTCGGACGTTCACGGCAGATTTGGTCCCAGATGGAGTTGTGTGCTCCCGTGTCGCCACTCTCCATGCTAAACAGGGAAGAGCTTTCGGACCTGTAGCTGAATTCAAACTCTTCGTCACTAGCCCACTCTAACCCTCCATCCTCCTCTTCGTCATCATCATCCAGTAGTTCCTCTACTTTCTCTCTCTCTCCCAATGCCTGCTCCTTTTCATCATCTGTCACTCTCCTCATCTCTTCATCCATCTTGCCTTCCTCGGCTCCATCCGGAGGGACTCTGCCGCCCATATCGTCTCCACTCTCAATCTCGGGCAGAGGCTCCAGAGGGCTCCAGCACGGCAGGCGGGACAAGGGCGAGAGCGGTCCAGATCCGTAGTGGTTGGCAGAAAAAGTCGGATCGCGACCCAAAGCTCTTGGACGCACCTGGTTGCGATTTTCATCTCCCGTCATGGGGTCATCATCCTGCCCCAGGAAGTTAAAGTTTCCATCTTTCTCACATTTCTTCTGACCGCTGTGCACCGGTCCGACCAGCGCTTGACCTCCAAAGACGGGGTTCACGGCCCGATCCTGCTGAAGCATTTTCAGTTTTGTTTGAGATTCACTTGCTCTTAGAAAAGGGGAGACAAAAAAAAAAAAAAAGAGTAAGTGATATAGTCTTTATAGGATCCAAAAGCAAAGTGATGCATTAATATATATTTTGGACATGAATATAGTTTCAGACACACAGTAAATATTATCTGTGGCTAAAACCCCTCGCTAATAACAGTTAAAATAATTCATAAAATATTCAGTGGTGCAATTCCACGGCTTGTTCTCCATTTCGGTGACATGAAATATTCAGATGTCCTCTCACAGATATAGTCCACGTAATAACTTCAGGGGCCTGTCAATCACTCGGCGTGACAGCGCTGCGCGGCCATGTGGTGCTGAAGAACAGCATCAGGGTCGCGCGCCTCGGGCGCAAATAATAAAATGATTGAAGACATAAAATCTGCAAGTAGTCCAATTCCGCCCCAAGATCAGGAGCGAAAACGTGTGCTAACCTGAGCGGCTCGGTGCATTTCAGTGTGTTTAATACTCCAGCTGTAATTATTCACGCGATTCGGCTGGAATATCTCGAAGCGCCGCGTTAAAATAGGAAATTAATGGACATTAAACCTCCGATCAAACGCAGCCTAACGAGGGAAAACGATATCAAATTAAATGTCATCGCGGATTTAGATAATCAGCAACAGTCAATAGCAAAAGCCGAGAAAAACTATCGATAGATTGAGATGAATAAGGTTGGATTACATAAGAGGAGTCTCACCCCATCACGGCTCGACGGATCCACAGAGAGCTCGAACCGCGAAGCTGCGATTTTATTTCGCCGTTACATAAACCGCTGATTGTCAATAACATTCGAGAATTAGTTATTAGAAGGATTGTCTTACGGTTTGTTGTCCGTGTTTCGTCCGCGAATAAGATACAGATCCTCCCTGTTTTCCCCTCCTCCGACGAGCCTCTCTGGCGATGCTTATCTTCCTCCTCTCCCTCCTCCCATCCGCTCTCCTCCCGTGTACCGGACACTGGGCAGTGACTCACTTCCGAAACTGGGAAGGAACCGGTGAAATGAGTGGAAAACAGTGTGGGAAAACTATTTCAAGCGAGGCTTATATGAGTGAGGGAGGGGGCTGGTAATTAAAGGGTTAGTTCACCCAAAAATGAAAATAATGTCATTAATTACTCACCCTCATGTCGTTCCACACCCGTAAGACCTTCATTCATCTTCAGAACACAAATTAAGATATTTTTGTTGAAATCCGATGGCTCAGTGAGGCCTGCATAGCCAGCAATGACATTTCCTCTCTCAAGATCCATTAATGTACTAAAAACATATTTAAATCAGTTCATGTGAGTACAGTGGTTCAATATTAATATTATAAAGCCACCAGAATATTTTTGGTGCGCCAAAAAAACAAAATAACGACTTATATAGTGATGGCCGATTTCAAAACACTGCTTCAGGAAGCTTTGGAGCGTTATGAATCAGCGGTTCGGAGCGCCAAAGTCACGTGATTTCAGCAGTTTGACACGCGATCCGAATCATGATTCGACACAAAGATTCATAACGCTCCGAAGCTTCCTGAAGCAGTGTTTTGAAATCGGCCATCACTATATAAGTCGTTATTTTGTTTTTTTGGCGCACCAAAAATATTCTGGTGGCTTTATAATATTAATATTGAACCACTGTACTCACATGACCTGATTTAAATATGTTTTTAGTACATTAATGGATCTTGAGAGAGGAAATGTCATTACTCCCTATGGAGGCCTCACTGAGCCATCGGATTTCATCAAAAATATCTGAAGATGAATGAAGGTCTTACGGGTGTGGAATGACATGAGGGTGAGTAATTAATGACAGAATTTTCATTTTTGGGTGAACTAACCCTTTAAGGTTTTATACCCCCAAAAGATGTCAAAACAAATGATGGAGGGTCTTTTAAGCATAATTATATATATTTTTAAAAAAATATAACCAGGTTTCAAAGTGCAACTAGATAAAAAAGTTTGAGGACAAACTTTAAGTTGGCTTGAAAAAGCATAGCCAGAAAGTTTGAAGAAGTTTTAAAAGTTTGAAGTTTGAAAGTTTAAGTTTTATTAGATAGATAGATAGATAGATCTAAATAAACTAAATCTATCTATCTATCTATCAAACTAAATCTATCTATCTATCTATCAAACTAAATCTATCTAATAGATAGATAGATAGATAGATAGATAGATTGGTAGTTGTCACAGATGGATACTATGGAGTTTTTATAGAGTTATTAGCATGTTCTTAGCCCACTTTAGCACTTAGCTAATCACTATTAGCATGTAGCTATTCACTGCTAGCATGTTGGAAGTCCAGATTGCTAGCATGAGTCAAAAAGCCAACCGCCATGTCTCTACGATGTAAAGATGCAGAGATATAGATTTTGCAAAACGGTTGCTAGGGTACTGTGTTTGGTTGCTAGGGACTGGCTTGGCAACTACCAATGATGATACTCTAAAGGCTACTTGACAATATAAACCAACCCCCATGTCTGTACGATGTTCTGATGCAGAGATATAGATCTTGAAAAACGGTTGCTAGGGTACTGTTTGGTTGCTAGGGAATGGCTTGGCAGCTGCCAATGATGATACTCCAAAGGCTGCTTGACAATATAAACCAACCCCCATGTCTGTACGATGTTCTGATGCAGAGATATAGATCTTGCAAAACGGTTGCTAGGGTACTCTGTTTGGTTGCTAGGGAGTGGCTTGGCAGCTACGAATGGTGATACTCCAAAGGCTACTTGACAATATAAACCAACCCCCATGTCTGTATGATGTTCTGATTTGGATATAGATAGATAGATAGATAGATAGATAGATAGATAGATAGATAGATAGATAGATAGATAGATAGATAGATTTAGTTTGATAGATAGATAGATTAGAAAGAGAAATAACTAGATTTAGTTTGATAGATAGATAGATTAGAAAGAGAAATAGATTTAGTTTGACAGATATATAGATTTAGTTTGATAGATAGATAGATAGACAGATAGATAGATAGATAGATTAGAAAGAGAAATAGCTAGATTTAGTTTGATAGATAGATAGATTTAGTTTGATAGATAGATAGATAGATAGATATATAGATAGATAGATTAGAAAGAGAAATAGCTAGATTTAGTTTGATAGATAGATAGATTTAGTTTGATAGATAGATAGATAGATAGATAGATTAGAAAGAGAAATAGCTAGATTTAGTTTGATAGATAGATAGATTTAGTTTGATAGATAGATAGATAGATAGATAGATTAGAAAGAGAAATAGCTAGATTTAGTTTGATAGATAGATAGATTTAGTTTGATAGATAGATAGATAGATAGATAGATTAGAAAGAGAAATAGCTAGATTTAGTTTGATAGATATATAGATTAGAAAGAGAAATAGATTTAGTTTGATAGATAGATAGATAGATAGATTAGAAAGAGAAATAGCTAGATTTAGTTTGATAGATAGATAGATAGATTAGAAAGAGAAATAGATAGATAGATAGATAGATAGATAAGACATATTAGATAGAATGGAAGTTTGAATGAGTCTCAATGGATTAAAAATAGTACATAGAATGGCAGCTAATAGAGTCTGATGAGCCTCTCCAACTGTCAAAATTTGAATTTTGACAGTTGGAGTTTGAATAGTCTTGGCTCATTTGAACATTCCGTCAATGAAAGTCAATGGGATTTTTCCAAGTTTTAATCAGCTTTTTTAGGAAAACCGTAAGTCTGATCAGTCTGAAAAGATATAGCACACTAAGTCAGAACAGTTTGAAGGTCTAGTCCGAGTTTGGTGGTTGTAGCTTGAACAGTCTAGGAGGAGATGCATTTAGAAATTTAGTCTAAGAAGAATAATAATAAGCTTAAGTACAATATCAGTAAGTTGGCTTTTTCAAGCCAACTTAATAAACAAACAAAAGTCGTGATCACGTTACCATTAAAGGTGCCCTAGAATCAAAAATTGAATTTATCTTGGCATAGTTGAATAACAAGAGTTCAGTACATGGAAATGACATACAGTGAGTCTCAAACTCCATTGTTTCCTCCTCCTTATATAAATCTCATTTGTTTAAAAGACCTCAGAAGAACAGGCGAATCTCAACATAACACCGACTGTTACGTAACAGTCGGGATCATTAATATGTACGCCCCCAATATTTGCATATGCCAGCCCATGTTCAAGACATTACACAAGGGCAGCCAGTATTAACGTCTGGATCTGTGCACAGCTGAATCATCAGACTAGGTAAGCAAGCAAGAACAATAGCAAAAAATGGCAGATGGAGCAATAATAACTGACATGATCCATGATATCATGATATTTTTAAGTGATATTTGTAAATTGTCTTTCTAAATGTTTTGTTAGCATGTTGCTAATGTACTGTTAAATGTGGTTAAAGTTACCATCGTTTCTTACTGTATTCACGGAGACAAGAGCCGTCGCTATTTTCATTATTAAACACTTGCAGTCTGTATAATTCATAAACAACTTCATTCTTTATAAATCTCTCCAACAGTGTGTAATGTTAGCTTTAGCCACGGAGCACAGCCTCAAATTCATTCAGAATCAAATGTAAACATCAAAATAAACACTGTACTTACGCGATTAGACATGCTGCATGACGAACAATTTGTAAAGAACCATTTTGAGGGTTATATTAGCTGTGTGAACTTTTTTTATGTTGTTTAAGGCCAGCGCAAGCTCTTGGGGCGTGGAGCACGAGAATTAAAAGGGCCACACACCCTGAATCGGCTCATTTCTAATTATGCCCCAAAATAGGCAGTTAAAAAAATTAATTTAAAAAAATCTATGGGGTATTTTGAGCTGAAACTTCACAGACACATTCAGGGGACACCTTAGACTTATATTACATCTTTTAAAAAAAAGTTCTAGGGCACCTTTAATACATCAACAAATCTATCATTATTTATCATTTTATTATGGAATTTAATCACAAATATCTCACAGAAAAATTGTGTTTTATTTGAAACAACAGTTGACTGTTAGTCAACTGTGAGAGCCTGAGAGGGTCAACAAGCATAGGGTTGCCAGGTCTACGTCACAAAACTGTCCCAATGGCCAATCAAAAGTAGCCCTAAACTAGACCCTACCCCAAATATCAAAACTCATAATGTCACTCCTATTCCTCAAATATATATTTTACAGTCGCTGCAATTATAACACAATTCAACTTGAAAATCACTATAAAGGAGCTTCCAGTGCCCTTTCTCACAAAACGCATCATCTAGAACAGTTAGTAAAATTTCAATAAGAATTTCAGTCAAATAACATTAGCTTTAACGGTAACCTTTAACCCTCGGCAAGAGTTTAAAATATGCCCAATTCCGCGGGAAAACCTCAGACTTGGCAACCCAGAGTTGCGTGAGATCGCAGATTTTGCCAGAAAAGTTACTGCCACTTAGTTTTTAAAAACATTATATAATATCTCTTTCAGGAGATGTAGGCTATATAAACCCTCGTCATCAGACAAGAGCAACCATTTTACAAACAGGTTTATCTCCCTTAAAGGGATAGTTCACCCAAAAATTAAAATTCTGTTCATCTTTTGCTCACCCTGCTGAACACAAGTTTTGATATTTAGAAGAATATGGGTAACCAAAAAGTTGATGGACTTTTTGGAAAAAAAATTACTATGGAAGTCATCAACTGTTTGATTACCAACCTTCAAAATATATTTTGTGTTCAGCATCAAGAAATAAATTCCTACAGGTTTGGAACAACATGAGGGCGAGTAAATGATGATGATGATCATTTTTGGGTTACACAGTAGCTGTCCCTATAATGGGCCAGCAGTTGTTGTTGTAGGTCTGTGATGGCTCATCATGAGGCACTGTGTGACTGTTTTGGTTCTTGCACATCAGACAGACTCAGTAAGTACATTCCCTCCCTATCCCATGACAAGCAATTGCTGGAGACAGAAACGAGCTCTCGTCTCCCCCTCCTCGCTCCGTCCAACAACATCCCCATTCAAGTGTCGCACCTTCAGGCTGTCTCTAGTCTCACCCCCCTTCCATCTCTCAATAATAGCCTTAACACATGAAAAATACATCAAATAAAAAGCCTGCCTGCGGCTTCGTCACATGGAAAATCATCTACATCAAGCAAACAATCCGGGGAAGGAACGGGAATGAAGATGAGAGCAGGAGAAGCTTGAAGTCGCCTCAGAAAATCAAGAGCTTTAACACTTGCTGTACGAGTTCAAACGTTACAGGTTCGGAGCAAGAAAATACCACTGAATAACGAGAAGCCACATACATGATCACTTGCAGTAAAAGCACGCCGTTGCCAGAAAACAAGCAGTTGTTTGGATGCGAGCAGCCTGCAGTTATGACCCATTTCCCTCAGTTCAGTTGCACGTCTCCAGTCCCAGCGGTTTGAGCAGTGACAGAACCCTGAGGGACTCGCTCCGGCACTGCTGTCACACGCCAGCTCGCAGATCCAGTGTGGCAGCTACTGCACATTCAACCAGCTGCCCAGGAGCCACACACACACACACACACACACACAGAGAATTAGTTTTCTAGTTTGACAAGGTCAATTATCTTCAAAAGAGCATGTTTTAGAGATCATGGGTTAAAATAAAATGGAGGCTCAACATGTTGCAGGAAGCAAAGCTTAGTTTAAATGCACGTCACAGATGAACACACAATTCTCCAGTAGCAGATCTCAGTATTCTCTAGACAACAGCAGTGGATCTCAACCCTTTTGACTTTTGACCCCTCAGTGTCCGCAACAATATTACAATCTCGACCCCATAATATATGTAGAGCTTGGCATGACTAGAAAGATGTATATCCATTATAAAATAACCAAATAAGTGGTCAAGTCATCTTGAAGACCTCTTAGAAGTGTGTTGAGGCCCTCTAGTGGGCCCCGGACCCCTGCTTGAGAACCACTGCAACACAGCCTGAAGAAAGGTTGGAGAGAAAACAAAGGGAACCCTTTGCTCCAAACCTAGAGGCTCAGAAATGGCTGATTAGAATCACTCACAAAACCGGCTAAAAAACCCCAGTCAAAATCACTGATAACATGACATTCGTCTGGTTAAACTTCATTTAAAGCAGGTCAAAGGAGAAATTCACAGCCTGAGGGAAAAGCATGAAATGCAGTAAAAATGCATATAGCAGTGATGACTTAAAATTCACTTTAATTTACAATTTTATAAAAACAAATAAAATTACATCACAAGAAATCACATTATGTACATGATACAAAGAGCCTAAAAGAAAGCAAGCTTTAAACGTATCCAGATCATCAGGGCATTTAGTATGGACAATGGGACAAATATAACTGTACTAATTGTTAGTAATACTGGGAAGGTTGGAAGAATCTTCAGTTCTCCAGAAAGCTGAAAATACTCCGTGGAGGTCCTGAAGGTTTGAGGGCGTTCGTGAGACACGGGCGTTTAGCAGCAGGTGCAGGAGAGTCCGTCTGTCCTCTCTTCTTCATCTGTGAAGACATGATTCACCATTATACAATAAAGCATTCATCTTTAGTGTTGAGACACCTTGAGTTTAGAGTCTTAAATGATCAACAATCATTCTAAGACTACAGCGCCATCCAGTGGCACAACTATTAGCTACATTCAAGAATTATGCATTAAAGAAAACTGTCAGATTTCCTTTTGCTTAAAAAAAAAAAAAAAAATCCTGGCTCTGGTTTGTTTCCACAAATGTAAAATATTGTTGTAAAGCGTAAATAATGAGTCGTACCTGTTTCTTGGGTCCCTCTGATGCAGGGGGCTGTTTTTCCGGCGACAGGGTTTGGAAGAGGAAACCTCGAGAGTTACGAGGGGCCAGAGGGTTACTGTCAGAGATGGACGCTAACTTCTGCAACACGGCGCGAGGCTGACTGAGTAATGAGCCTCTCTTGACCTGGAGACAAGAAAAACACTATCAAGCATTGCTATAAGAAATGCTATAAAACGAGTGCAACAGTTTTCAGCGGCGCTGGTTCCGGAAGTGGTTTTTCCATTCATTTCTCCCATTTGGATTAAAAAAATAAAAAATAAAGGGTAATAGGCCTTGAATCAAGGCAACCATCTACAAACTGAGTATTTGAAAATCAGGACGAAAGACAAAAACACAATACTGAACTGAACAGCTTCAGTGACGGAACTACAACCCCATGAAGCATTGCACACAGCATAATCAAATCAAAAAATGATGAATATAAAACTGCTTATTTAAAAATGTTCAATGTATACAGCTATATTTAAAGTTAAGTTAATATATATACACAGTATATATACATATATAGCTAATGAACGATTGAACAGCCAATCAGAATCCATCCTGCTTTAAAGAGCTCAAGCATTTAAAGCGACAGAACAAAACTGCAGCGCTTATAATAAACAGTCCGCTGGTGTGAACGCTGATATAGTCATCGTTCTTGGTGTGAAATGGCCTTTAAACATGACTTTAAAAAATAAGTTGAAATAAATCAGACTAACGTCTTCAACAGAAGCAAATAACATCGATTTATAACCTCATGTCTTTAACTGTTAATAAGTCTTCATTAGAATTATATAATTCCTTATATAATTTCACTCATTTCCCTATGGAGAAAATGAACAGAGGTTTTTCTTCCGGAACCCGACTGTTGCACTCTATAAACTAAATTTACACAGGAAGTAGAGAACAGGAGAGTGCTGTGGTTACTGACCGCAGTGGGCTGAAACGGCTTTCTGAACTGGTTGGTATTGGGAGCCGCTTTCTCCTGCAGAGGAACAGCTGGAGCGTCTGTAACCAGGTGAAAAACAACAATTCAGTTTAAATAGCTTTGACTTTTATTTGTCCAGCAGAATGTCCAAACAAATAAACCAGCTCTACAGTGGGTCAAACACACCACAGAAAACCTGAAATAAGTGAATATTGATCCTGAAATGTAAGTTTCACTAGTTCTTGTTAAGAGAAATGTCAGTGCATGTGGGCACCTCTCTTCTGAAGGGTCTTAGCCGTTAGCTTCTTGGCGAGCTTCATAAATTGACTGTCCTCTTCTCCTATCTTTTCTTCGTCGTCTGCATCCTCTCCCTTTTTGGCCTGAGCTTCGGTCTACAGGACAGAATCAGAGTCAGACCAGATCGACACGATCATGAACACAAAACAGATGTTTCAAACACACACTTGTTCTCTCAACCACTGTTCCCTCTCCAGCCGCTCTTTACGTCTTTGTATTTCCATTTGATCGATTTGTTCATCTTCCTCTTCCTCATCTCCATCAGGACCCATTCCACCGAACTCAAAGTTATCATCTGGTCAAAACAGAAGACCTGAATGAAAGCAGCTGCCTGGAGTAGACTGACGTGTTTAAGCTCTGTACACACAAGCTGAACTCACCGATGTTTTTCCAGCGGAAACGACGAGCTCGTCCAGGTCCGTCAGAATGCAGATCTCCATCAGCGAGGTAACGCTCCTGATAAAGCCGCAGTTTTCGCTTATCATCATCCAAGATCTGCTTCCTGTAGGGAGAACATAATGAGCCTCATGTTCCTAGTGAAAGTCTGTACAAGGAGAAGTGCAGTTATTACCCTACTGAGCTTGACTCCCTCATGTGGCACATTGATGTTACAACAATTTCTAGCAGCAGCCAACATGCCCACTTCTGCATTCAACTGTACAATGCATTTCAAACATGTACTCGCCTGTTCCAGCACCTACTCAAGAGCAACTCAAAGTCAGTGGAGGGTTAAGATGATTTCTTACATGTGAATTTTGTTAACTTGGTCCATCAGTTCCTCATCAGATGGCAACTCTTCCTGTAGCTCCTCCTCCTCGTATTCATCACCACCATCATCATCCTCATCCTCACTGCCCACATCACTGCCGGACAGCTCCGCCTCAGATTCCACAAACTGTGCCATATGGCTGTCGGGACACAAATATACACATAAAATGTGTTTGTTAGCAATAATTCCCTCTAAAATGCGTTCAAATATTGGTTACATTATTCAGAAATCTCTCCAAAATCCAAAATAGACCTACATTTTCTTCTTGCCTGGGCGTCGCCCAAAAACTGCTTCCCGTTCCTCATCCTCTTCATTCTCAGTTTCCTCCTCTTCAGTATCTGATTTATTCTCGTTTTCCTCCTTAAAATAAAAACAAATTGTTAACAGCACAAACTGACAGACATTCACACGTTTAGCTGCGGTGTGTAATAAAAAAGAAAAGAAAAAAAAGACCTAGACACATTTTCTGGACAAACAGTCCCAGCACAACCTCACACCACAGGTTGAACTAATGTCGCCACACTGGGCAAAGAAAACTGAGTATTTTATATTTTTGGAGCACCTTTTCACTGAGGCTGTCCACATCTGACAGGAGCCGGAACTCACAGTCGGCTTCCTCCTCCTCCTCTTCCTCTTGTTCTTCAATTATGTTCTTGTTCCTGTCCATATGAGCGCAGTTATTAGCATTAGAAGCAACAAAACACAAACAAATCTTTGAGGCCGAACCAGAATCCCGATTATAGCCTGGTACCTGTTTGTTTCAGAGGGCTTTTCAAAGGTAGGACTGGAGACCGATCGCAGTGAAGAAGCAGCTAAAGAGGTCATATAATATAGTTTGTTACCTACAAAACTTGAACATGTCTCCATTCACCTTCAGAATACACAACAAAGACAGACTTACACGGGCTTCCAGTGAACTTGCCAGAGCAGAGAGCCAGCAGCTGGTCCATGTCTGCCTCGGAGCTGCCGTGACTCTCTCCTCTTTGCTCTTCTGGCTCTAAGGTCTTGCTCTTCTCCCTGGGCTTCTCCACTGTTTCTTCAGGCTGTGTGGTAAAAGCTCCAGAGCAGAGTCCCAGCAGCTCGTCCTCTGCTCCAGGCTGGGTCCGCCCTGATCCGAAGGCCCCTGAGCACAGCCCCAGGAGCTCTCCCATGTTAGCGTCCATGGCGTTTTCATCGAGGCTGTCTAGTATAAGCTGCCGTTTGTGGGAACGGCTGGGCACACCGCGAGGGCCGACGTTTAGGAAGCCATCGGCATCCAGTAGCTGGGAGTGTGTGTCCTCCTCCAGTGAGAAACGACCCTGGGAATCTCCGGCCGGAGGGACGGCAGACTCGCTCGGGGAAGAGGGAGCATAAAGGTCTTGAGAATCCTCCACAGGGAGCGAGAGGGAGGGTTCGGACATCTTACCCGAGCTCTGAAGAAGAAGATTAGACATTAAGTACCTGTTAAATTATTCTGATTCAAGATTACAAGAAATGTGACTGCACCTTAATAAGTATTCACAATCATCCTAAAGACTGTGCAAATGAATTCAGAGAAAGTTTTCCTGATAATTTACTCTCCTCCATGTCATCCAAGATGTTCATGTCTTTCTTTCTTCAGTAGAAGAGAAATTAAGGTTTCTTAGGAAAACATTCCAGGATTATTCTCCTTATAGTGGACTTCAATGGCCTCCAAATGGTTAAAGGTCATTGACGATCAAATGATCGTCATTTTTGAAAAAATACATCTGTATATGCTTTATAAACACACATGATCACCTTCTAAGTGCTTCCGCCAAAACCACATTTCCGTATTCCCCAAAAGGTTTACACTGTATGTCCATATTCTACTTATGGAACGAATGCAGCACCAGTTACATTTTTTTCCGTAAGCAGAATAGGGAAAGTGTAGGACATACAGTGTAAACTTTTTGGGGAATACGGAAATGTGGTTTTGGCGGAAGCACTTAGAAGGTGATCATGTGTGTTTATAAAGCATATACAGATGTATTTTTTCAAAAATGACCAATCGTTTCGCTAGATAAGACTCTTATTCCTCGTCTGGTATCATTTAAAGCCCTTTGAAGCTGCACTGAAACTAATTTGACCTTCAACCCATTGAACCCCAGTGAAGTCCACTATAAGGAGAAAAATCCTGGAATGTTTTCATCAAAAACCTTCATTTCTTTTCGACTGAAGAAAGAAAAACATGAACATCTTGGATGACATGGAGGAGAGTAAATTATCAGGAAAATTTTATTTGAAAGTGAACTAATCCTTTAAGTCAAGTAAGAGCTCCTCACCTTCGAGGCAGAGCCGAGGAAGCTGGGTCTGAAGAGGCAGGGAGAGGGAGAGCGGAACACGCTGTTGGACAGGCCTCTTCCTGCAGCTCTGTTGACCGGCTGATATGATGGGATCATCGAGCCCATCAGCTCAAAACTACTGTTATGACTGCTGTCCTTCGCCAAAGAAAGGGTGTCATCCTCCTCTGTGAAGAGAACTGAATCTCAGTCTGATGACACACATATTTGATACTACAGGTGTGACCAGAACAAGTAAAATAATACTATAATTAATAATAAATACTAATAATAATAAAAAAGAAGAGGTAAAAGGTAAAAAATAGGATTGGACATTGAAAATTTCATGATTCGATTCGATTGCAAGACTAGAGTTTACAGTACGTCAAACGAGGGCGTTTAATATCATACGCACTCACCCATTTTATTGTCTGCTTCATTGGCAGCAGCTTCTGACCTTCTTACACCATCCCTGGACAGAACAACACATTCAGTTAGTATGGACTACAGAGAGCGTGTTGCAGCCGAATTATGAAACGAAGACGTACCCTGTGCGGGAACAGGAGTTGCCGGCAAACAGCATCAATGTTCCATCAGTGTCTGCTGGAGATGGAGAGGGACTCTTGAATCCTGGGGAGGGGCATGTTTTCACCGAAACTTCATCTTCACCTTCCTCCTTGTCCAATGCCTCCTCTCCATCCTCCTCCTCTTCATCATCACCACCATCCCCTAACAATTCATCAACACCCTGAAAAGGAATGGAACAAACTTTAATATATATATGATATGAATTAAGAGAAGTCACAACCAGTAATGCCTGTTTCTAATACCTCTTCATCCTCTGACTCAGTCATCTCTGCTTCCTCTTCCTCGTCACAATCCTCATTGTCAAGGCGATGCAGAGCAGCTCTGCGCTCCCTCTCCTCCTTCCTGCGGATGGCCATGGCTTGTTGCAAGCGAGACTTCAACAACACCAGTTTCTCACCTAAAAAAAAAAAAGTAAAGAAAGAAGACATTACAAAAGCATCTATACCTGCAAATCAAAGCATTCAGGCAGGGCTTTTTTCCAAGTTGAAAAATTTAGGAGTGCATAAAATAACTTTTAGAGAAGCAATGAAAAGCCCTGTGTGGAAAACGTAGTGATTGTACCTGGTTTGACTTTTGCAGGCTCGTCCTCTCCCTCATTGACAGTGATCGTGATTGATTCAGAGAGTAGTTCTTCCTGTCCTGAGGGGGCGCTGTCTTTCCTCACCACATTCAGCTGCAATGTGCGCTCCCGTTTAGGGCGAGGAGCAGGCAGGATGTGCTTCATGAAGCGTTCCTGTAGTGCTTTCAGAGCTGCATTCACACACACACACACACACACACACACACACACACATTAAATCATCAAATGAAAGGTGAAGCAAATTAAAACAATCATCATATCCAAAATCTCACCTGGGTTTTCTTGAGGCGGCTCCAACTGGACAAAAGCACCATCATCTGCACACAACTTTGCCACAGGAGGAGGATCCAGACCAAGCTCTCTTAGTCGGGCTAGTTTATCTTTTCGAGGTTTGAGCACATGAGGGGAAGTCTGAGCCTGATCGACTGAGACCTGTTGCTTTTCTTGTTCCTCGTCTGAATGTTTAGCTCCCTCGGATTCTTGCTCGACGGGAGCGTCTTTCTCTTGACCCACAGGTTTGGGTTCGTCAGTGCTCATTTCATGTTCTTCTTGTGCTTCGTTGGAGGTCTGTGGTTTGTCATCGTTACCAGGATCATCCTGGCGAGTGCTGGTGTCTGTGTCTTCTGGAGGCAGTGATGTGGCGGACGACTGGTTATCCAGAGATGACTCTGCTGGAGGGCTGAAGTCCTGCTGAGGTGTTGTGGGTTGGTCTGGAGGTAGATGTGCAGTAGTCTCTAAAATACAAGCCTGGTACTTGGCAGACCTTGAGGACGGGTGAGAAAGAGATTATATTGGTTATTTATACTGTAATAATGTATACGAGATAAACGAGTTCAGAACTGATAAGACTTTAAATCTCATACTTGAGCAAAGCCATGGCAGGACCCTCTGGACGAGGTCTTCTCTTGAAGAACTGGTCAATACTTTTGGGCTCTGGCATGTGATACGGCAGATTGAGCATGGACTCTGCAAATGTGTAAGAGACAGCAATCTCAGAAATTAATTATTTTATTATTATTATGATGAGGTGATATTTGGAGTAAGATTTTTTTTTATGTTTTTTTGGAAGAAGCGTCTCAGAAGGCTGCATTTATTTGATCAAAAACACTGTAAAAATTGTGAAATATTATTACAATGTAAAATATTTGTTTTCTATGTGAATATATAGTAAAGTGTAATTTATTCCTGTGATCAAAGCTGAATGATGATTTGCTGCTCAAGAAACATTTATGATTATTATCAATGTTCAAAACATTCAGCTCCATATTTTTGTTTTCATGATTCTTTGATTACTAGAAAATTCAAAACAACGTTTAATTGAAATATAAATTTTATAACATTATAAATGTCTTTTTTTGGGTCAACTTAACGCATCCTTGCTTAAAAGTAATAATAATAATAATTATATATATATATATATATTACACACACACACCCACACCTTATAGACCAGGAGTGTATGTCTGTTAGTTTGACCGCTCGGGTAACATTCGGACTAAAGCATGACTGTAACTGCTCTTATTTAACGCTGAGCACATGTGGCGTCTGACTGACCTCGCACCAGTCTCTGACTCTCACTGTGAAGCTGCTTGATTGCCTCCTTGCTGGCTTTTGCTGCTTTCCTCTCCTGAAAACACAATTTGTTCAGTAAAAACACAAGTTAACACAATCAACGAGAGCATGTGACATTGAGCACTCCCACCTTTCGCTGTGGCTTGTTCTCTTGCTCCTCGTCTCCACTGAACTCAGACAGATGAGGCTATAGATAAATAATAAGTAACACATTAGTAACACATTCAGATTTGCGTAGTCCGTCTCAACATGGAAAACTGATTTCTGCACTCACTTTGTGTTTGGCCTTCTTTCTCACAGCTGATCGGATGGCATCTAGAGACTCTTCCTCTTCACCTTCCAACTGATGGTCAGAGTCTTCCTCTAACTGGGCGTCAAACAGATCCGAGTCTCCCAGCAGACAGCCGCTGTCATTAAGTGCTTTGGTCGGAAGGGCCTCCTTAAAACGGGGAAAAAATAAATGGAAGTGAATTAAATAAATAATTGTTGTGAAACGGTCATGGTTGTTAAATGATCTAAACACCCACCTCGGTTTTCTCTTTCAGTCGTTTTATAAGTGCAACATTGCGTTTCTCTTTTTCTTTGCGTCGTTGTGACTTCTCCCGCTTTTTCTTTGCTTCTTTTGGTTTGACTTGAACTTCCGCTTTCTCAGGCTCACTCTCATCACTATCCATTGAGATACGAGACACTCGTTTCCCTCGCTTCTTTTTGAGGTTCTCCATCTCCTCCGTCTTCGTCTCCTCATCGCTGGACTCCGACAGAACCAGAGCATTCTCCATTCCAGCCTCTTCCTGCTCCCCGTCGCTGTCACTGTCCTGCAGTGCTTTCCGAGAGCGTCCCTTCCGACTGACAGCGATATCTTCATCTGAATCTGGAACAATGGTTGGATAAAGATCTGTTGTACACAATATATTTTAGGCATCACTAATGAAAATTCATTTTGCTCATTCATCAAGGCAGTGGGGATGCGTCAAATCCTCAAACAGTTCTCTACTAATGGCGTTTCACACCTGGCTCGTTTGGAGCGTTTGTTTCAGAACCTGGTGCATTTTCTCCCTCAGTTTGGTTCATTTAGGCATATATGAACAAGGGAATCGCGCTCGGATCTGCACCAAAATAATCGGTCCGTAATCCCCTGAACGAGGTTCGCTTGTGGTGAGAAAGCCAACTGAAATTTGGTTGGATGAACATATTTCAGAACGGTCCACAAAAATACAGATGAAGTGACCGATGACCGCTAGGAGCCGAATCCTGGAACATAAACAGGTGCACACACGCTGACCAATGAGAGGAGAGTTTACTCGCACTTGACACATATTAACTCATTTTGGTCAATTTAGAAATGTTGCCTTGTGAACTGAAGCAAGAAGAACATTGCAACAATTTTAATCCTCGTTTCAGAACAAAGCAAATGATCTACAGGTGTTGAAACGCCACGTTATCTTGAAGTCGACATGAAACGGAAGTTGCGATTGTGTTTTCTTCCCTAGTGTGATGTATACTCAGTTGAAACGGCTACTACAATATTCCATAAAATAAGTGTCAATTTTTATTTGATGACGACTTTAGTCAGGGTTAGTTCACCCAAAAATGAAAATTATGTCATTAATTACTCACCCTCATGTCATTCCACACCCGTAAGACCTTCGTTCATCTTCAGAACACAAAGAGATATTTTTGATGAAATCCGATGGCTCAGTGAGGCCTCCATAGCCAGCAATGACATTTCCTCTCTCAAGATCCATTAATGTACTAAAAACATATTTAAATCAGTTCATGTGAGTACAGTGGTTCAATATTAATATTATAAAGCCACGAGAATATTTTTGGTGCGCCAAAAAAACAATAACGACTTATATAGTGATGGCCGATTTCAAAACACTGCTTCAGGAAGCTTCGGAGCGTTATGAATCAGCGTGTCGAATCAGCGGTTCGGAGCGCCAAAGTCACGTGACTTCAGCAGTTTGGCACGCGATCCGAATCAAGATTCGACAAGATTCATAACGCTCCGAAGCTTCCTGAAGCAGTGTTTTGAAATCGGCCATCACTATATAAGTCGATATTTTGTTTTTTTTGGCGCACCAAAAATATTCTCGTGGCTTTATAATATTAATATTGAACCACTGTACTCACATGAACTGATTTAAATATGTTTTTAGTACATTAATGGATCTTGAGAGAGGAAATGTCATTGCTGGCTATGCAGGCCTCACTGAGCCATCGGATTTCATCAAAAATATCTCAATTTGTGTTCTGAAGATGAACGAAGGTCTTACGGGTGTGGAACGACATGAGGGTGAGTAATTAAAGACATTTTCATTTTTGGGTGAACTAACGTTAACCCTTTAACCCTCTTACCCTGTTGGTCCTCAGTGATCATGTTGGTGTCAATCACAGCGTCCTCCAGCGGTGAACCCATGCCACTGTCTGAATCACTCTCAGCTGTTCGTCTTTCATTCAGATCTACAGGCTACAAAATATAACATTTGAAAAGCACGTTTATATTATTTTGACAGACTAACAGTGCAAAAATAAAACCAATAAAGTTAAATTTGATCGCTTTTGAAAACAGAAGAGAATGTAAATATCGTTGGTGACTACATAAATATCACAACTAGAAAGTTACCAACACTGTGTTTAGTGCTTCTTTCGTCTGCTGTAAACACTACATAGAATATAATACAAATAAATTAGATAACGAGCAGAATCCCTCTGGCCTCAGAGAACAGGGTGAACAGCTAAGCTGGCTAGCTAAACACAAATAACCTGATGAACTCATTCAAACTTTCAATCACCTGTTGGGTGAATTAGTTGTCAACATGTACTTGTTCGCCGAATATAGTCATTTATATGTATTTTGTTAGTGTTTCGCGGTTATTCGGCTCGGATACGTTACCCGCTCAGAGAGAAGAGAGCTCATCTTCAGGTCGAGTCTCGAGCTTCACTCGGTACAAACTACATCAATCGCACGAGGCAGTCTCTCCAAAGACGTATAAACATAGAAAGCGCAATCTTTATATTCAAAACTTCATAAAGTCAAAAGGTAAACGTTATTTTTACAATGCGAACACAAACACGGCCATCTCCCGCCCGATGAACGACTGAACTTCAGCCTTCGCGCGCTGAGCTCGAGCGCTTTTCTTTAACTGTCTCCGTCATTCTTTTCGAGCCTCGCTATTGGATGAACGGTTGTTGGGCGCTCTTTGGGCTGTGCTGATTGGACAGGACTGTCAGCACTGAAACACCAATAACGCGCAGGATTGGTCAAAGCTGACTGTAAATGGACAACAACAGAGTTCCAGCAAAAAAGGCGTTATTTCCCTCAGAAAACATTCAATGCGCTTAATGTGCTTAATGTTAATATATCAGATAAACAAAAGTGAAAAATAAAAGTTTTGAGTGTTTATCAGTTATTGGGGCTTTTTAAAATTCACAATATTCGATATTATTAATCAATACACGTACCAAATGTGACTTACAACAGAAATTAGAGCGGATTTTCCCTGGATTTAGATGCTCAACTGAACCATGTGGCGTTCTTAAAATCAAATTACGTATTAAAACATCACAACTTGTGGATTAATGAACCTCACCGACCAAACCTTTATCATTTTCCCTTCGCGTGTCAGTGTGCGCGTCCACCAACCGAATTTCGCGTCCCCGCGCATGCGCACTTACAAATCCCATGGATCTGCTTTAAATCACTCAGAAGACAACGCAAGCACAGCGCTACACATCTACGCATCCTTCCATTTCTTAAATTAGCCACCTTAAGCTTCGAGATACCGCCCCCAATTTCAGTGTCGGTACGGAGCCGCCAGGCCGGGACAGAGACGGAGAGAGATCCCTCGGCCATGGAAGCGCTCGGACCCGGTAAGTGCTGGAAATGAAGCCGTGTGACAGCGTAGTGCGGGCCGTTGCGCTGCCTCACCAGGGCCCGCGGCGGCGCGCTCGTTTAGGCCTCAACGGAAAAAACGAAAACAATCCCTCTTTCACGCCGCGCCCGCTTGTCAAAACCGTCCTAACGACACCAAGCGGTTGATAATCGCTCTCCACCGCGGAGAACGAGTGTTTGTGAAGCCAACAAGTGTGTGTTTATTAGTCAATGAGCGTTAAATGGCTCGAGCCAGTGCGGAAGACGGCATTGTGTGGGGGGGATTTAACCACACGCTTCTTCCTTCCGCGTCTGCCGCGAACGAGCCTGTACTATAAACAACACGAACTCTGTTTTAAAAACGACTGAACGCTGTTTTATTCTCGACTGTTTGTTAGTCAGAAGTTCACGGATGTCGTTATGGATGTGTTGCGCGAGCTCGAGGACGCGCGCGTGCGGTGTAGCTGAAGCGCGCGCGGGTCTGTGTTTTTTTTATTGTTGGCGCTTTGTTTGATCCCCATGTGCGTTTGTTTATGCCTAAATGTTGACCATGCCAGAGGATAACGACTGACAGGACTTTAAGCGCCTCTGACACGGACTGGACTCGTTGTCACTGCACGAGTGAACTCGCTGACCTCTGAGAAACAGGCTTAATTATCGTGACATGCATCATAATTATCGATGTTTGTACAGTATTAAAAGAGCCATTCATCAAATTGCCACGTTTTTGAGCACGAGCTGCATTTGTTTTCATGTTGTTTGTTTACAAAGTTAATGCATTTGTGCTTTTGAAAACATCAAGTGTTGCTTTTCATGAACTCTGCAGATCTTCTGGCTCATTAACTTTTATCCAATCAGTGATGTGTGTGTTCGTGTTTGTTTGTTTATTGGACAGCCTTGTGATTGACTCTTGTTAGAGAGCACACTCCATACGGAAATTAATAGTGTGTGTGCACTGTTTAAACATTATATTAAACAGAATAAAATCAATTGTTGTGTGTTTTTGGGAATGTTTTCTTTGTAAATCTGACTTCCATTCTCCAGATGTGAGGTCAGGACAAAGATCTGCCGTCAGAGTGCAAGAATGACAGTGTACGTTGCATAATTCTGATCTGCGGCACAATAAAGTGTGTTTGTTGTCGTTCTGCGGCTCTGCTGACCAACACCAGCGTTGTTTTTCCTGTTACTACAGATCAAGGTTGTAAAACTCAACATGAAGTCAAAATTACCATAATTGATCCACTGGTCTTATTTTGAATAATGCACTGAAAAATTGCAATCTTTAATCAAATTGTAGTCATTTGCATAACTAATGAGCAATGTTAAACAACCGCCAAACATTGCAAACTCTGCATTTCACTTTTCACTAATGGAAAATTAAAATGTGTTGGAAACAACTATTAATGTTGACATTTTTGCAATCTTGCATTATGCTTTTAATAAGTACTGTTTAATTACTGAATCAATAGGAAACATATGAACGATCAGCAGTTATCTGTGGCAGATCTGATGATGTGTTGATCATGTGATTCAGTGGATTCATATCTTTGTCATGTCTAGCGTCCACTGTGTAATCCAGGTGATCTGCCCGAGTCTTTACTGAGTCATCTTGAGTCCAGCTGCCCCTCAGTTTAAGTCTATTATGCCGTTAGCTCACAGCAAAAGCCTGTTGCCATCAGACACTGTTCGTACTTTTGCATTGATGGCCAAATTAACCTGCAGGATCTAGCTGACGTTTCTAATGCTGTAAAAAGTGGCACATCTATTTAACTTCCTCTTGGTTTTTGTATAATTTGCCAGTTATTCATATTCCTTTGCACAGTATTCAGATTTTCTGTATGCATGAAATACACAGTGTAGAAAATGCAATACATTAATACATTAATACTAAACATTAATTTCACTTCTGCTGTGATGAATTGTAATTGCAGCTTATATTTTTTAACTTCTCTTTTTGATGGAATGTTTACTTGGAATCACCCAATGTTATGACATTTTACACAAAATTGAGTTTAAAGTGTTATTAAGATTATAACTGCACATGCAACGTCACGTGACTACAGTGTTGTGTACACAAGCCTTTGTTGTGGAATAGTGCCTTGATTCGCTTAATGATTTTAAAGAAAAATACGCACTATATAGTATACACTTCACAGTCTTCGGTAAATGCCCTTACGCTTCAAGTCATTTCTAGACCACAAGGCCGTTGTTTGATGTTCTGGATCAAATAAGCAATCCAGTGCCTTTTTGTTCATGGGTTACTTTACCCATAATGCAAGCATTAGGATAGCACAGAAAGCCCAGGCTCGATAAATGATTTGAGTCTGAAGGCAGTAGCTGGTGTCTGACGCCCGTCATGGTGTGAAGAGTAACAGCTGAGTGGCCTATATATAGAGTCCTCTTGGTTTTTGATGAATGCTGGTTTTCCCCCGTCTCCACCCGGCCGTGTTCGTGCTGTAGACCAGAGCGCTTTGTTGGCGTTGAGAGGAGGGGGAGCCATAGGCGGACAGTATGTGGAAGAGCGGTTTAGAGGCTCCCGATTGTTCTTCCCAGCGCTTGTCTTGCTAACTGGAGCGTGTAGGTCTGAGAGGGGCTTCGACCCCTGCAAAACACAGCGGTTTGACAAAGAGGTGCATCATATCACTCTGACGGGCCAGTCGCCGTCCATCCCCCAAAAACACTGAAATAAGGAAGTGAAGCTCCTAAAAGGACTGTTGGATCATTTGAGGCCTTTCCTGCGGATCAGTGTCCGATGGGTCCAGCCCTGTGAAATCCGTTTGATTTATTTATTTTCCTAAATTCTGTTTTATTAGTCCAAAATTCTCTATTTTCCATTTGAATTTTTCTGGTCTCTGATTTAATGGTTAAATTAAATGCAAGTAATCAAATTTCTTTAATTTCCCAAATTCTTTTTTTTTCTTTCTTTTGTTTTATTCCATTTTAATGGTTTAATTAAACTTAAATCCCAAATTCTCTTTTCCGTTTTTATTTCTCCAATTTAATTTAACAATTAAATGTTAGGAATTAAAGCATGTATAATAAATTGTTACAATTGTTAGCATTAATTAATAGTTTAACAAAGAACAATTTTAAGGCCCTATAAAATACATTTGATTTTTCTTTTTTTCCCTCAAATTCCCAAATTCTGGATTTCTTTTTTCTGGATTCCATTTAACTGTTTAGTCATATTTTTGATTATTAAAGTTTAATTAATCATAAAGTCATGCATTAACAATTTAATAATTTTATTTTATAATAATAATAATAATAATAATAATAATTAATAATAAATTATTATTGTTATTATTTATTATAATGGGTCCCTATGACATGTTTTCAGAATTTTTTTTTATTTATTTTATTTATTTATTTTTTTATTTAATACAAATTTATTATCAAAAATGGTGGTAATTAAATGAAGGCATACATTTAATCTTTTAAATATTAAATTAATTAAATGAAAATTAAACAAGTCCTGCACAAAGATGAGGTTTACTGTTAAAATTAAACGGTAGAAGAAATATTGTGATTTTATTCCTTTTTAATAATTTCGTGTACAGCCCTACTTTTGATTTATTCATCCAAAATAATAAAAAAATTCTGTAAAATTCCACATTATGCAGTAAATTCCACTTTTGCAACTGGATTCTGCGTTTCGTTCTGTTTTCCACATTGCGAAAATCATAGGGCCCTAAATAGTATTGAATTTAATTTCAATTGTCCATCATGTATTAAATCCCCCTGTGGTGAAAATCAAGTTTTTAATGTTTATATATGTCTATGTGGTGTTTTTAAATATGCTTTAAGACAAACCATGTGCAAATTCATAAGTCAACACCATCAAGACGTGTTCTCAAAGACATGGTTTGAAATCGCTGGTTTCTGACGTCACAAACTACCTTGTAACTAATCACGTCAACGAGTGTATCTCTGAACTGGTGCGAGTGAGTGGAGGCGGGGCTAATTTGTTATTAATTATTCTAAATGAGAAGTGTGTAGAGTTACATTCAAGCGTTTAAATGAAAAAAGTGTTTAAATGTCATTTTGGTGATCAAAGATGAGTTTTAAGGGATAAAATGATTGACTACAGGGCATAGGTTTAATTTATGAGTTAGTGTTTTAGCAGACAAGTGTTTCTTTGGGTTGTGATGTCGTCATCGCAGCCCCCCCATGTGACCCTGCTGCCGTCTGTCTGCGGCGGACACACACTCTTTTGTCCGACGGATCGTGTGGGGCTGTCTGGAGGCGGGACATTAATGATTGGCTGTTATTGTTCCTTATTTTGTTGGTGGGTTTTTGTACTCTGGGTGGGTTAAAGGTCAAGGTGGATGTCTTGTCGCTTTAAGTTGTTATTGTCTGTGTAATTGTCTGTTCTTTCCAGTTGATCAATCTGAAAGCCGGACATGCTGTTTTTCATGAAGGAAAGGGCATGTCGGTGTGTCACAGATCTCAGTGGAGGATGTTAAAGAAGGTTCAGACTTGTCTTCAGGCTTCATCTGATCCGAATGGTTGTGTTTTTCTTCCAGGCCCGCCTGCCCCTCCCTCCCTCTTCCAGCCACCGCGCCGGCCCGGATTGGGTACGGTGGGGAAGCCGATTCGCCTGCTGGCCAATCACTTCCAGGTGCAGATCCCCAAGATCGACGTCTACCATTACGACATCGACATCAAGCCTGAAAAGCGACCCCGCAGGGTCAACAGGTGCATAATGTTATAATTTATATAATTTTTTAAAACAAAATCCTACAAATTTTACTGACCCCAAATGTTTGAATAATAGTGTATTTATTTAATTATTTAGGGTGTGTATATGTGGAAACTGACATTACTAATTCAGCTATAATTAGTAGTGAAGTTATTGCGCGTGTTCAAGGTTGTGTTCTGTTTTGATCCACAGAGAGGTGGTGGACACGATGGTGAGACACTTTAAGATGCAGATCTTCGGGGACAGACAGCCTGGGTATGATGGCAAGAGGAACATGTATACGGCGCATCCGCTACCCATCGGCCGGGACCGGGTAATGAAAGCGTGAACAAATGTCTAATAATGTACCTGCTTTTCATTGTGTTAAACTCCTTTTAACTCGAGCATTCTTGACGTGTGCTGCAGGTGGATCTGGAGGTGACGTTGCCAGGCGAGGGCAAGGATCAGACCTTCAAGGTGTCTCTGCAGTGGGTGTCGGTGGTGAGTCTGCAGATGCTCCTGGAAGCTCTGTCCGGTCACCTGAACGAGGTCCCGGAGGACTCTGTTCAGGCTCTGGATGTCATCACTCGTCACCTGCCCTCCATGCGGTAAGCACTTGGCAGGTTTGGTTCGATTGAAACGAACTCTGGTGCGAATGATCTGTTAGTGCGGGTCAAGTGTGAAACATGTTTAGGGGTCTCAGTCCGCTTCCAATAAAATCTGTTGTAGTTTGTCTGAAATATGAACCCAACATGGAGCAAAGACATCTAAATGAACCAAAAACAGGATGTGATGATGTCACAAGATGTAGTGATGTGGGAGAAAGGAAACTTTGAATCAACTGAACTGTTTTTCATAATGATTCACTGTTTCGAACCGCTGGTGAAAACAGTGTAAAACACATTTTCTTGAACAATTGTGAATGTTTTATTGAAAGTGTAATCTATTTAATGATATTAACAAAGCAACCTTTAAATATAATATGTTGTTTTATTAAATCGTAGTGTTTGTTAACAAGAGACAACTCTTCTTTTTTATTATACAAATGTGTCATTAAATATCTACAATTTTATAAAATTGATCCGAGGTCTGGTAAAAATACAATGTCGAAACAATACGACAAGCGCATGTAGCTCAGATGTTCAGCAAGTTCTGTCACAAAATACACAACATAAAAGCTGTATATCTTTATCTTAATTGTAATGTTGACATGCATTCTCTGTAAAGCTGCTTTGAAACGTTATGTATTGTGAAAAGCGCTATACAAATAAATGTTAATAGAATTGAATTTATGTTTGGTGTTAAAACAGTCTGTGAACCAGGACTGAATGTATCAGAAGTGTGAACACACAATAAAATTTTTCTCTTTGCTCATGTGAGTTGTGTAAGCTCAAATTTTCCCTGACCTGACATCTTTGGCACCCTCTGACACAGGTACACTCCAGTCGGTCGTTCCTTCTTCTCACCACCAGAGGGATACTATCACCCGCTGGGAGGAGGGAGGGAGGTTTGGTTCGGTTTCCATCAGTCGGTCCGTCCAGCGATGTGGAACATGATGCTCAACATAGATGGTATGTTTTGTCTTCCAAAGTTTTCTGTGTTACTATGCATCTATTGGCCATTTTTAATTATTTTGTTCCCCTCACACACACTCCAGTGTCAGCTACAGCCTTCTACCGAGCCCAGCCTGTCATCGAGTTCATGTGTGAGGTTCTGGACATCCAGAACATCAATGAGCAGACCAAACCCCTCACAGATTCACAACGTGTCAAGTTCACCAAGGAGATCCGAGGTGAGGATTGAAGCAGGTTCATGATGTCATTTATTGCTGGGAAGTACACTTCTGTTCAAAAGTTTAAGGGTATGTAAGATATTTTTAAAAAATGTTTTTGAAGAGGCTCTTCTGCTCACCAAGGCTGCATTTATTTGATCAAAAATACAGTAAAAACAGTAATATTATGAAGTTATAATAATTTATTAAAGTATTGTAATATATTGTAGAGCTGCACAATTACCAATTTGTCTATTAAACCTTTAACAAGTACGATCACAGCGAACACTGGGATCTGAGTTGGCGCTGCCGCTGACCCAGAGAGAGCAGGTGTCATATATAGGTATGAAACAGCTTCACAAACAACCACACAG
Organism: Ancherythroculter nigrocauda; assembly: GCA_036281575.1. Taxonomy (NCBI): domain Eukaryota; kingdom Metazoa; phylum Chordata; class Actinopteri; order Cypriniformes; family Xenocyprididae; genus Ancherythroculter; species Ancherythroculter nigrocauda. The sequence goes on along the minus strand of VTFQ01000009.1, from coordinate 43,660,983 downwards.
TAACATTATTTCTGTCTTACAATAATTCAGATTATCACAGGGATAAACGTTTATAGTTCAGATATAAACACTGATGTCTACAGTAGAGATCAAAATTGATACAATCTTCATTTGAAGTTGCTTCAAAAGGTGATTTTTCCCTATTACATCGTTACACCAGTAGGTGGCGACAAGATACTTAAATGTATTTGACATTGAATCATTCATTCAAGAGATTCGTACAAAAACACGGATTCATCTCGTAATGAAACGAGTGAAGTCTTTAGGCTTTTTCTAGATGCATCGGCGTTGGTCAGATGATCGGCGTTTGACATCAAAGTACCGATTCAATAGCATAAGGAGTCGTATGCTCTCTAGACGCTCTCGCGGTACCGTGATGTCATACGCCGATCAGTGTGCGCAGCGCCAATGCATCACGAACAAGCCTCTTATGAGTGAGTCATTGAATCATTCATTCAACAGATTCATTCAAAAACACTGATTCATCCAGTAATGAAACAAGTAAAGGCTTTATGAGTGAGTCATTGAATCATTCACTCAAACCGATTTAAAAAAGAATAATGAATTCTAATTAATTAAATAGACTGCAGCAATTATAACATTTTGTCAGAATCTCTAGTAAATTACATGTTATTTTGTTTAGCTGTCTGTTCAGAATCGTAGGAGAATCGCAATCTATTGAGGAAAAAAAAAAAAAAAATCATAATTCTCAATTAATCCAGAATTGTGCAGCTCTAATGTGTTGTAAAATGTATTTTATTCCTGTGGTGCAAAGCAGTTGTGCTGCTTCATACTGTTTTTGTGGAAACTGATACACTTTATTTTTCAGGATTCTTTGATGAATAGAAAGTTCTGTTTATTTGAAATAGAATCTTTTGTAACGTTATGAATGTCTGTACTGTCACTTTTGATCAATTTAATGCATCCTTGCTGATTAAAAGTATTAATTATTTTGCACTACATCAAGGGCCAAAACTGCTTCAGTTCTTCTTGTGTACTTAATCGCTGAGCTAATGTCATTGTGTGTTTAGGACTGAAAGTGGAGGTCACACACTGCGGCCAGATGAAGAGGAAGTACCGTGTGTGTAACGTCACGCGCCGCCCTGCCAGCCATCAGACGTTAGTGTCTTCAACGTTTTTCAGTGTTTGCAAAAAATGTGATATTTATGCATTATTATATACCCACCAGTTACATTTCCTCTTCTTTTCTGCGCATTCCTGCAGATTTCCTTTGCAGCTTGAGAACGGACAAGCTATGGAGTGCACCGTCGCCCAGTATTTCAAACAAAAGTACAGCCTGCAGCTCAAATACCCCCATCTGCCCTGCCTCCAGGTGGGGCAGGAACAAAAGCACACCTACCTGCCCCTTGAGGTAAGAGTCATGCCCATCATATGAGGCGTTTTCCCAGCATTCACATGTACAGAAGTGAATGTGATTGATTGACTCTTGTCTGGTATCCTCCGCGAAGGTTTGTAACATAGTGGCGGGACAGCGCTGTATAAAGAAGCTAACAGATAACCAGACCTCGACCATGATCAAAGCTACGGCCCGCTCCGCCCCAGACAGACAGGAAGAGATCAGCAGACTGGTGAGTGAATCAATAATGATCAGTGGTCCATAATGAGAAGTCTAGCTAAGTTAAAGGAGCCAATCACTTAAAAAAAAAAAACAATAAAAAAATATGTATTTGTAACTTGACTGCTTTCACCACTAAAGCTCCTGTAAATCCTTCCAGGTCAAAAGCAACAGCATGGTGGGCGGGCCCGACCCGTACCTGAAAGAGTTCGGTATCGTGGTGCACAATGACATGACCGAGGTGACTGGGCGGGTCCTCCCAGCGCCCATGCTTCAGTATGGGGGCCGGGTGAGTACAGACACTGGGAGGGACTGTAGCAGGGTGAGTACTGGGGCTCGGGTGCCGGTGAGTGCGGGTGGGTCGGGAGCGGTGTGTGTGTGTGTGCTGTCGTGGGATGAATGGACTAACCAAAGGAAAAATGATCAGACTCCACTGGTGTGTTTTGGTTAATGCTGTTCATGCAGCTTGAAACAAATCTGTTTTAACATCTCAGATGATGTCGAGACTCGATCATCGTGATGAATACTACTACAGTCCTCCGATCGTAGACTCTTTGCTATTGCTTGAGACTAAAACTGTACATCAACATCTCATTTTAACTTCCACTAATGGATGTGAGATGTTACTCATCACTAGAGAGGCAGCATCATTGATCATCTGAATATTGGGAATATTTTTAACCTCTCAGTAGAGTCTTATCTTCGTTCCTGTGAAATGACCTCTTGAGTGATTGCTCTCTCTTTGCTAACAGAACCAGTTGTTTTGGTTGAGTAGAAACACTTGCATGTAAAGAGATCTGCAACATCACATTTTACTTAGTCACTGACACTAACTTGTACTGTGCACTAAATGTGTGGGCAGTCAACATTGTCACTAATTTAATGAGCTCAATTAAAAATTGAGTTACTGTTATCACTAACATCTTGCTTGTGTGTTTGTGATGAGTGCTTTTGAATGAAACGTTTATCTTGATGTATGTTTTGATGCTTCAGTCTTCAGGGCTTTTCCTGTTATTTATTTTATTTTCATTATTTTATTTTATAGTGCAATATAATCAAATAATTTGAGATTTTATATTGTATTATATCATGTAAATTATATTTTATTACATTATATATTTGATTATATTGTAATATAATTTATATTGTAATTTTTAAATAAAATAAAATATAATAATTGATTATATTATTTTTGATTATATTTATTTGATTTTTTTTGTAATGTTATTATATTTGATTATATTATATTAAAATATATTCCATTATATTTAAACATTTAGAACTGTTACTGTTGACCTTTAAACCCTGAAAACTGGAGCAGTTCTTTACTGTATTAAATTCAAATAACTCCTGTATTGACATTCAGATGCATTTCCTAAATACATAAATGATGTATTATTGCATTAATTACTTGCTTCACGCTTGACCTTTACAGCTGATTTGTACTGCATTTCTAGACTAATTTCTTTCTGTAACTCTATTACATTATTAAAACATCTGTGTTTAACCAGTAAGGAGGTTGGGAGTGGGTCTTTCTGTGTACGCTACTGTCTGCTGTTAGTCCAGGTTGAGTTGGGTTTGATGGGTTTGCAGTGGAGGATGTTGGGTAGAGTGTGTATCAGGTGACGAGCCGAGGGGTTCACTAAGAGTGTAGGGACTCTCTCCTCAGAACAAGACGGTGGCCACACCCAACCAGGGTGTCTGGGACATGAGAGGAAAGCAGTTTTATGCGGGTATTGAGATCAAGGTGTGGGCCGTCGCCTGCTTCGCCCCGCAGAAACAGTGCAGAGAGGATCTGCTCAAGTAAGGACCTTTTTTATAATTTGCTGCACGTTTCTCGTGTTTTCACCTTTGTTAAAGATTCTTCTGTGTGTGTTTTAGGAGCTTCACCGACCAGCTGCGCAAGATCTCCAAGGATGCCGGGATGCCGATTCAAGGCCAGCCCTGCTTCTGCAAGTACGCCCAGGGCGCAGACAGCGTGGAGCCCATGTTCAAGCATCTCAAGATGTCTTACGTGGGACTGCAGCTCATTGTGGTCATTCTGCCGGGGAAAACGCCCGTCTATGGTAAAGGGACTGAAAGCAAAGAAATATCCGAGAATTTGACGCTGTAATGCTGAAGTGTTTGTGTTTCTCCAGCGGAGGTGAAGCGTGTGGGAGACACTCTGCTGGGAATGGCCACTCAGTGCGTGCAGGTGAAAAACGTGGTGAAGACGTCCCCTCAGACGCTGTCCAACCTCTGTCTGAAGATCAACGCCAAACTAGGGGGCATCAACAATGTGCTGGTGCCACATCAGAGGTGGGTTGTGTTTATTATGCTATAAAAGCCGTCTATAGTACTTCACAGTGAAGTATACAAAAGAAAAGATGGGATGAAGTTTTGATCAAATCCTTTTTTTTTTTTCAGATTGAAATATCAGATGTAAATGATGAGAGTGTGGCCCAAACAATGCTTGCAATAAAACTAAAAAATAACCATGTCACCTAGCAACAGGATTGACTACTCTTTCTCTTTCTGTCCGTCAGGCCCTCTGTGTTCCAGCAGCCGGTCATCTTCTTGGGCGCAGATGTCACTCACCCACCCGCGGGCGACGGGAAGAAGCCGTCCATTGCGGCGGTGGTGGGGAGCATGGACGGACACCCCAGCCGCTACTGTGCCACCGTGCGGGTGCAGACTTCACGCCAGGATCTGTCCCAGGAGCAGCTCTTCAGTCAGGAGGTCATCCAGGATCTCACCAACATGGTGCGAGAGCTCCTCATTCAGTTCTACAAGTCGACCCGGTTTAAGCCCACGCGCATCATCTACTACCGCGGAGGAGTTTCTGAGGGCCAGATGAAGCAGGTGAGTCATCAGAGATGTGGTTCACACTGTCATTTACTCGCCCTCATGTTGTTCCTATCCTGCATGTCTTGTGTTTGTCTTCGGATCACGAATGAAGATATTTTTAATGAAATCTGAGAGATTTCTGTCCCTCTATATTGACCTCTGTTCACCCAAAACCCACTTCAAAATGTTCATAAAGAGATTTTAAAATAAATCCATATGAACGGAGTGTTCTGAAGAGACACGATCACTTCATATGATGAGCAGATTTATTTTAGGCTTTTATTCACTTTGATCAATGAACATAAAATGAAGCGAACCTCATTGGTTCTCACGCTTGAGCTTTCGTTTACCATATTTGAATGCTGTAAAAATCGCTCGGGTTTCATTAAAAAATCCATAAGACTTTCGTTCATCTTCAGAACCCAAATGAAGTTATTTTGAATGAAATGAGTGCGAGTAAATGCTGACAGAAGTTTAATGTTTGGGTGAACTGTGCCTATTCAAACTTAAACTGCATTGAAAGCTGGTTTTATTTGAATGTAATTTATCCATCTTAAAATCATAATTTCATGTTTTGTTGTTGTTCTTCAGTTAATATTGTTTATCGTCTTGTGCAGGTGGCCTGGCCGGAGCTGATCGCCATCAGGAAAGCTTGCATCAGTCTCGAAGAGGATTACAGACCGGGAATCACCTACATCGTAGTGCAGAAACGTCACCACACTCGCCTCTTTTGCTCCGATAAAGCCGAGAGGGTGAGTTTCCACTGTTGTTCGTGATGAACACTGTTAAGTGTGCGCTACCATTCAGAAGTCTGGGGTCAGGTAACATATTTTAAATGTTTTTGAAAGTCTTCTGCTCACCAAAGCTGCATTTATTTAATCAAAAATACAGTGAAACAGTGAAATATTATTACAGTTTAAATCAGCTGTTTTCTATGTGAATATATAGTAAAGTGTAATTTATTCCTGTGATCAAAGATGAATTTTCAGCAGCATTACTCCAGTCTTCAGTGTCACATGATCCTTCTTACAGCCCCAAACCTTTGAACAGTTGCGTATCGATCTTGTATACAAGTTTCTTTGCATTGACTCAGGTCGGGAAGAGTGGCAATGTCCCAGCAGGCACTACAGTGGACAGCACCATCACACACCCCTCAGAGTTTGACTTCTACCTGTGCAGCCATGCTGGAATCCAGGTGAGTCGCAGAACGGTTGCTTTATCCATTTGTCCGTTCGCAGTTTTTCATGCATTTGCATTTCCTCTTCCTCCCATAGGGCACTAGCCGTCCCTCTCACTATCACGTCTTGTGGGATGACAACTGTTTCACCGCCGACGAACTGCAGCTCTTGACTTACCAGCTCTGCCACACCTACGTGCGCTGCACCCGCTCCGTCTCCATCCCAGCGCCAGCCTACTACGCCCGGCTCGTGGCGTTCCGTGCCCGTTACCACTTGGTGGACAAAGACCATGACAGGTATATCAGCACTAAAATAGGAAGTTCTTGTGAGGTTAACCAATGGATGTTTTTGGGCTCTTCTAGAACAGGTTTTCAATCTTGAATGTTCAAAAAACACATTATTTTTCCCATATTTGACATAGTTGCAGCTCCTCTCTTCCCAGTCTGTCAGAAACGCTCTGGTGAGTTTCCCGTACAACAGCGTAACGCACTGCTTAACCAGCTAGATGATGTATCGTTGTAGAAACTAACTAGTCACGACTGTTTCCTGAAACTGGATGTCACGTGCAGGTGGACGAGCAATGACTTCTGCTAATTAATTGGCTCAAGATCGCAATTAATGTATTTAACAGGGTTTCTGCGGGTCTTGGGAAAGTCTTCATTCACCCTTCCACAAATTAAAAAGGTCTTGAATCAAAGCAGAAATTCATAGTCATGGCATTAAATGTTGCTTTGGTCTTAAAAAGGTCTTAAATTTACCTTCATAAAACCTGCAGAAACCCTGATTTAATTTTATTAGACTTTCTGTTGTATATGTAAATTAACTATTTCATGATTAGTGTACTTTACTCTCTTATACAGCACATGTGGTTCATTCAGTCAGCAGCTGCTGTTGGGAACCGAAGACTACGTCACTGTTTTTGTCCGCTGTTGTTTTGCTTTATTTGATGAGTTTCCCTCATGTGTCATTCTCTGGGGTTCCCATGCTAAAATATATAGATTAAATGTGTGTATATGTATTTAAATTGGATGAAAGATATAGAATGTGCTGAATGTTAGCTTGCTTATTGTGCCCAAGAGCATGATCTGTTTAATTCCACATGTCATTTTAACAAGAAACTGCTGTAGTTCCAACCGCCTGTTAGTGCCGGATCGTTCAACTATGCTGGTAATGACGGAACTTGATCAAAGTTGGTTAACGATGCTTTTTGGGAAACGCACCTGTTTAGTTCCTGTCTCTATGAAGCCCCTCCTTCTGAAAAGCACAATGTGCTCTGATTGGCCGGCTGGAGCAGTGTGTTGTGATTGGTGTTTGGGAAATGCCCCGCCCCTTACCATAACCACCAGTTTCAACACACTACTAACTAACTCAACCAGGCCCCGCCCCTTTATTCTGCATATGAATTATTGAAATGAGGAATATTGTGAAGTTCAGAAACTGATATAGAGAAGAACTCCCGCTGGAGGGAAATCTCTTTCCCGCTCAAACGGCAACATTACACACTAAAGACAGATGTGAAAAAGCAGAATAGGTGTTCTTTAATGCTTCCTGTGTCCCCTTCTCTCCGCAGCGCTGAAGGAAGTCACGTATCAGGACAGAGTAACGGCCGAGACCCTCAGGCCCTGGCGAAGGCGGTCCAGATTCACTATGATACCCAGCACACTATGTACTTCGCCTGACGTCAGCCAGCAGGAGACGCACTTCTACACTCCCTCTTCGATCTGTCTCTCTCTCTCTTCCTCTTCCTGTTTCTCTATCGCGTCGTCGTCTGCAGCCAAGCAGTTCTGAACCCAGGGGGCCATCTGTCAATCCAGTCGAAATCGGTCGGCCTCGGAAGAACCAACCTCTACCAGCAGTCCTGCACTGAGAGGCTTCCTGCCTCCAATGCACAGAGAAAAAAATCAATTTGAGCCATTTTTAACACTTTCTTTTCTTGTTTTGATTTTGAATGTTTTTAATTTGTAATATACACTGAGTGTGAGCAAACCTGCGCCATTGGTCAGGGCAGCTCTGGCTCTCTTAGCTAAGCTGGACTCTGTCTACTTTTACCTCAAGCCGCAATTGGCTGAATCTTGTCACATGTCTTTTGGGGTGGGGCGGGGGCGGGGCTTGCATGTCTGGGTGGGGGGGGGGGTTGACTTGTTTTGTCTCCTTTTTATGGTCGTATTTGGACTCTCCTCTCAGTCTTTTACAAACGAGGTGACCTGGGTATACATGCCCATTACCCGCTACCGTTTTGTGCGCTTGTGTGCGTGTGCGTGCGTGTGTGTGTGTGTGTGTGTGTGTGTGTGTGAATGTGAGTTCATGTCTCATGGCAAGCCACTGAATTGTAAAGGGAAATCTAGGAGCGAACTGCTGTAAATGCCTCGTTTTTTTATATTAACACACACATAGATGTATAAAAAAAATATATAAATATTTACAACTCTATAAGCATATTCCACTTGATCTAACAGGCTTTCATAAGCTGATGGTTTTGTGTAGCAGTAGCATTACCCATGGGCAAACGGGGCTTGGTACAGGTGCCATTCTGCCCGTGGCGAGACCGGAAACGCATGCGTCTCGTTCGGATGTTTATTTTACAGGGTTAAAGGTATGGCCATTGCACAGTTACGGATGCGCCGTCTGATAGGCTAGGCTTGCAACATACAGCACTCTCCCTTCTTTTATGCATTTATACATAAGATTCAAATCAGATTTGTAAGAGTTTAATATAAATGTTTTTGTGGTAAACTTTAACAGTTTGTTAGAGTAGATAATCGTCGTTCTTGTCGTTTTAATGTCGATATTGATCAGTTGTCTGCAAATCAGTCGCGTAACTAATTAGGAGGCATTGTGGGTTTTTTATACGGCTTAATTTCTTGTGGCAATGGTAACGAGGGCCCAAATTGCTTTGGTTTGTCCTTTTTCATGTTCGAAATGATCAGTTTGAGTTTCAACTCCATACCAAGTTAATGGAAAGAAAGTGACAAATCCGAAGTTTTTAGGGAGGAGTTAGCAATGTTTGGCAGTTATATGAATTTTACACTTAAAGTGTGTTTTATTACTTCTGTGTGTATATGAACTTGAATCTGAATGAACTTTCTCTTGCGTATTAAAGATAGGACACCGTACATGAAGACACGCGAGCCTGCGGTTTGAAGGGTCTCCGGCGCGCACGCCTCGTCAGGGGGACGCTCTCCAAAAACCCTTTTGTAATAAACCATCCGTAAAGCAGCAGGTTTGCTATGAATGAGTTTGAGCACCAGCCTGTCGTTGGCGTGGACGCTGGCCCCGTGAAAGAAGAGGAAAGGGGCAAGGGCATCACATGCAATAAATTGGATTTAGGTGTGGAATAGGTTACTGGCTTCCAGTTCGAATCGTGCGTGTCCTTTTTAGGCGGTTCGCTAAATTGTTACATGACAGTTTCTATCATGATATCATTGCAAAGCAATATAACCCAAAATCTAGAACAATTTAAAAGCTGTAATCGTCGATGTGGCTGTTGGTTGGAATCTTATTGCCGTTTGTTTATGTACTTATTTTGCTTGTATCAATCAGTGGGAATGTGCATATGGTGGACTAGCTCTTTAGGCTATGTGGAAAAATGTTCAAATTTAAACTGTGCTCGCCTGCATGCCAGAGTATTGTTATGAAATATTTATTATGGCGCGGAATATTTTGTTTTTCTTTCTTTTTTTTTTCTTTTTTTTAAATGCGTAAATCAATACAGTGAGACTGTTTCGAGTAGCGATGTTGTCCGGGATTTTAAAACTTTTCTCCATACATGTCAGTAGCTGTGAGGGACGGATGTAGGGCTGAAGGGTTGAGGACGTCGGCCTTTGGGAGCTCCAACCCAAACGAGGTACTTTCTTCAATCACTGGGCCGCTAAGACTGACCTCCTCGCCCTTTCTTTCCAATTAGGAGTCCTGTCTGGTCCCTCTCTGCTCTCCAGTGCTGTGGCGCCGCCCTGGTGGCTCCTCCACACGTGCGCCTCCTCTCTGCATGTGGTGGGCCTCGAGGGTCCACTGCACAAGGATTACCTCTTTTAACCTCTTGTTTTGTTTTTAAGCCATTCTCTGCCCCGATTTAAAGAGAGCATGATTTTTTTTTTTAAATTCCTATTTGATATATATGGCTTTGTTATTTGAAAAATGTGTATTGTAATTTAATTTTTTGTTTCTCTTACTGGTGTGTAGCTTTTTTGTGCTGTTCTATTCTCGTGTTCTGAGCTGTGTGATTTTGTCCAATAGCAATAGTGGGCACTTTTTCTTTGACCTGCTGGGGAACGCCTGTAGCTTCTCCCATCCAGTGCCCCGTCAGTTGCTGTATTGCTTTGTGACATTTTTAAAAAAAATCTCCCCTCCTTTTTTTTTTTTTTTTCTTTTTTTTTTTTTTTTTAGCCTGCAGGGAATATTTGTGTTATTGTGCAAAGTAATAAATTGGTATTTTATGCCTATAACACACACCTCTGTGTCCTGTCATTATTCACTTATCCTACTTTTTTAAAAAAAAAAAAATTGTTAGTATGTATTGTACAGTTGATTTAAATCATATCTTTTGTACTTAAATTATTTTTTTTTATGGGACATTTTACAAAAATGAATTTAATTCAGAGCCACTAGATGGCATTGTCTACTAATATCTAGAAGGTAAACAACTTACTGTTTTGATGCAGCACTATCCAGCATAAATGGTTTTCTTTGCTTTATCTTAAAATTACAAAATCATTTGTACTTAATGTATAAATGAAACCGACCAGCATTTTAAATTCAGTGACACTTTATTTTATAGTGTCCTTGTTACATATGTTACATGTACTGTAGTAATAACAGTAAACTTGTTACATGTACTGCAGTAATAACATTAAACTTGTTATATTTGTTACATGTAATAACAGTAAACTTGTTAATTTGTTACATATACTGTAGTAATAACAGTAAACTAGTTACATGTTACATTTACTGTAGTAATAACATTAAACTTGTTACATGTACTTGTAATAACCGTAAACTTGTTACATGTACTGTAGTAATATTAAATGTGTTAAATGTTACACGTACTGTAGTAATAACATTAACCTTGTTACATTTGTTACATGTACTTGTAATAACCGTAAACTTGTTACATATACTGTAGTAATATTAAATGTGTTAATTGTTACATGTACTGTAGCAATAACATTTAACGTGCTATATTTGCTAACAGTAATAACAGTATTTTGTCATTTGTTTCATGAACTGTAGTAATATTAAAGGTGTTAAATGTGTTACACGTACTGTAGTAATAACAGTAAGCTAGTTACATGTTACATGTACTGTAGTAACATTAAATGTGCTACATTTGTTACATGTACTGTAGTAACAGTAAACTAGTTACATGTTACATATACTGTAGTAATAATAAACTTGTTACATTTGTTACATGTACTTGTAATAACAGAAAACTTGTTACATGTACTGTAGCAATAACATTTGACGTGCTACATTTGATAACAGTAATAACAGTAAATTTGTTTCATGAACTGTAGTAATATTAAATGTGCTAAATTTGTTACACGTACTGTAGTAACAGTAAAATAGTTACATTTGTTACATGTACTGTAGTTATAACATTAAACACGCTACATTTGTTACACATACATAACAGTAAACTAGTTGTTACATATACTGTAGTAATTACAATAAACTTGTTACATTTGTTACATGTACTTGTAATAACAGTAAACTTGTTACATGTACTGTAACAATAACATTAAATGTGCTACATTTGTTACATGTACTGTAGTAACATTAAATGTGCTACATTTGTTACATGTACTGTAGTAACAGTAAACTAGTTACATATGTTACATATACTGTAGTAATAATAAACTTGTTACATTTGTTACATGTACTTGTAATAACAGAAAACTTGTTACATGTACTGTAGCAATAACATTTGACGTGCTACATTTGATAACAGTAATAACAGTAAATTTGTTTCATGAACTGTAGTAATATTAAATGTGCTAAATTTGTTACACGTACTGTAGTAATAACAGTAAAATAGTTACATTTGTTACATGTACTGTAGTTATAACATTAAACACGCTACATTTGTTACACATACATAACAGAAAACTAGTTGTTACATATACTGTAGTAATTACAATAAACTTGTTACATTTGTTACATGTAATAACAGTAAATCCTAAATTCAAGCCTATAGTAAGTACACATTAATAATATTAATCAAATGTATAATTACACTGTATTAAGGACACCTTAAGATAAAGTGTAACCTTAAATTCTTCTGAAAATCAGCATTTATTTTCACTGTGGTAAAGAGCAGCTTGGGTGTTTTGATTTAAACTATTTTTGTGTTACAAGAAAGTAGGTCATAAAGCTTTGAAAAGAAGATTTTTTTTTTTTTTTCCAATGTCACTAGAGAATTGCGTTCTGTTAGTGGATACTGATCATCACAGATCAGCTGTTGATATTACTGCGCTCACATTTCTTCAGTGCACAGCTTGCCTGTTCAAAAGCTGCATCCTTGTATGATTGTTAAACCACACTAGAGCTTCTCTGTGGGCCGACACTCTTTCGTCTGCTCTTTGTTTTGTGTCCCGCTCTCTCATTTCCTGTGTCCTGTGTCCTGTGCTGTTGTCATGACCACTGTTGCCAAGGAGAGGCAGAGAAAGGAAACTTAAACCAGGGATCTTGTACCCATAATATTTAATTCATCACCACAGACACTAATGTCTGCACACGGAGCAGGACGAAACAAAGGAAAAGGGCAAAATGATCCAGTTTGAAATCATTTATTAGTCTCTTTAGCAAATAATTATTTTAAAATGCAAGTCCCCCCCCCCCCCCCCCCCCAAAAAAAACCCCAACAACAACACTATCACTTCCTCTTTAATTACCTTGCGAAGTAACCTTATATTGCTGCAATTGGATCATTTGTACCTTTGTAATATATCTCTACTACTTCACAGCCATGTAAATTCACACTTCAGCCTGAAATGCTGTTATACTGAGCATTTATGAGAGATAGTGGTCCATTACAACAACAAAATGAATTGGTGTACTGTTGCAAAGTGTGAGGATTTTGCTGTCAGCCCTCAGAAATGCCCACAGAACCAAACACCCTCACAAGCCTCGCACTTCTTTGTCAAAACAGTCTCATAAATGAAGGTAAGCACTCTTTAGCAGCGGGCCTTCAAGAGGCTTGAGCGTATTGTTGGCGGCCCATAGATTGTCTTTGTGTTAATTGATTCGCTCGCCCTCCCTCCTCTGTCTCGCTCCATCTGCCTTTATATCCCTCCATCAGCTGCTTTCCTTTCAGGATGAGAGTGGCTTTGCTTAGCTGTGTTTCAAAACTGGCACACTTGAAACACCTGTAAGGGTGATCGGGCCGCCCAATAGGCGATCGCCACTCTGAACGCAACCAACCAACCTGTGAAGATCTTGTTGCAGGGAGGGATTGCTTTTGTCTTTGCCTAAGTGGCCTGAAGCACAGCAGCCTTTTTGTTTCTGCTCTTGAAAAGAGCATCTAACATAAAGGTCTTGAAACAAGACAACGTCTTCACTATCCTCACAGGTGTAACATCCTTTCTGTTGGATAATTTACGCAGGACTTTGCCGTCGTTCGTGCTTGACGTTTGTTGGGTCCTTGGAAGTAATGCATCTTTGACAGCCACTGCATCCACGTCACGGTATCAAATTCAATCGGCGTGACCCATTTGGGTAAGGCAACACCGGACTGGGTGGCAACAGAGACACACGTCCCTGCGATAAGAGTAGATCTTTCTTTACCGAGAAGACTTTACAGCGGTGCCAGACCAACTTCTACCCTCCGGACGCAGCCTCTCATTGAAGTTCAATCAATCCCATGAATGTGAGTTGAGACAAGTGGCAGCAGTGCCCTGAGTTCTTCAATTATTCATCACCTCAAAGGAAGACCAGGCGAAAGTGAACACAACTGTCTGAGAGAACAAAGACGGACCAGAATGAAGCAGAATAAAACTTTGCTCTGAGAAATTTGAAAGACAAAACTGGCAAGGAACTTTCAAGAAGGACTGGCCGAGACGGATTGACAAACGTGACCATTTTGCTCTGAGAAATTTGAAAGACAAAACCAAGAGGTCTGGCATAGGAACTTTCTAGAAGAACTAATTGCTGAGGATTGGCAAACGTGACCAAAAGACGGACTAGAATGCAGTTGAAGAAAATTTTGCACTGAGAAATTTGAGACAAAACTGGAAAGGAGCTTTGAAGGAGGACCGAGCGACGCTTCTCGCTGAGGATTGGCAAACGTGACGAGACCAATAAAATTGACAAGAATGCAGCTAAACGAAATTCTGGTCTGAGAAATTTGAGACAAAACTGGCAAGGAACCTTCTAGAAGGACTGATCGACGCTTCTCGCTGAGGATTGGCAAACGTGACCCAAAGACGGACTAGAATGCAGCTGAACAAAACTTTGCTCTGAGAAATTTGCGACAAAACTGGAAAGGAGCTTTGAAGGAGGACCGAGCGACGCTTCTTGCTGAGGATTGGCAAACGTGCCGACCTCTGTGGGCAAGGAGGGCCGAGGCAATTATCCATAGTCGGACCACCTGCAAGCGGAAAGGTGTCGTCGAGGTTGTGGCCCGAGGAGGCGTGGTACTCAGAGGGTGGTGAGATGGTGAACACGGGTATGCAGTTGATCAGCTTCACCTGCGCTGTGACGGGTTGGGTGATGGCTATAGCAGTGACCGCGCTTCCCCAGTGGAAGGTCACGGCCTTCATAGGCAGCAACATCCTGACCTCTGAGATTGTTTGGCAGGGGATCTGGATGAACTGCATCTATCAGACCACCGGCCACATGCAGTGCAAGACCTACGACTCCATGCTGGCTCTGCCGCCCGACATCCAGGCGGCGCGGGCGCTGATGTGCATCGCTATCTTCTTGGGCTGGTTGTCCTGCACCGTCTCTTGCTGTGGAATGAAGTGCACCACCTGCGCCGGAGACGATCGCCATGCCAAGGCTGGCATAGCGCTGTCCGGTGGGGTGCTCTTCATCCTGACGGGCCTGTGCGTCCTAGTGCCGGTTTCCTGGACAGCAAACACTGTGGTGCAGGACTTCTACAACCCCAACGTTCCCCTCCAGCACAAGCGAGAGCTGGGTCAGGCTATTTACCTGGGATGGGCGGCAGCTGTGATTCTTATGATCAGCGGGGCGGTGTTGAGCAGCACCTGCCCGCACATGGAGAGAGGAGCGTACAGACGTGGGTACATAGGCCGTAGCTTTGCAAACTCGAGGCCTTCCGCTCCCGATCCGCCCAAGCCGATCACCACCAGCACCCTTCCTCTTAAGGAGTATGTATGATCGAGAGAAGTGAACAGGGACGATAATTAAAGGTGCACTCAGTATTTTTTTGTTTCAATGGATGGATGCATTTTGTGGCATTTGAAGTCCTATCGTTTATTTCTTTGATGACATGTTGATGCTATTGACTCTTTCGTTATGTTGTCTTTAATATGCATATTGTTGGGTTTGCTTTCGTTTAGATGCACTTTTATGTTTAGGTTTGTAAAGCTTTATATTAAAAGTGTAATTTCTGTATCACTATCAGCACAAAAATGCAATTGAAATCCACTTTTTTTGTTCTTCAATGCACCCTCGATCAACCCATGCTGTGAGTTTGGAGTGGGACTATCTGTTTGTCTGAGCAATGGTAAACGAGTGTGTTTGAAAATAATCTTTGCAATTCTGTTTGGTGACACTTTCACCTTTAAAGCTGTAGCTTTAAAATGTCATTTCTGCACCACTAGCAAAATGGAATTGAAAAATTAATGATTGCCAATTACCATTGAAAAACAGATAGACACGCTTCAGCTTTAAGTAGTTTTTTTTCTCGTGAGGCGTGAGTCTACATCATTTTTCATGTCAAAAGCATTATTAATTTCTTTAGGGTAAAACGTTTTAATGTGGAAAAATGTACTGAGTGCACCTTTAATTAAAGACGGTCTAGTATCTAGAACGAGATCACAGTGTTTGAGCGGTCAGTTTGCAGTGGGTCCAAGAAACATTTTCTTTCCATTATTGTGTGTCTCTCTCCATATCACTGTATATTCTCATATGAGGTGTTTATTCAGGTACTGTACTATTTATGAGTACTTTATTTAGATTTTACGTCTTAATTTGATTTTGTTCACACTTCAGTTTGGGGAACACATTCACTATTAACTACAATAAACTCCTAATTTACTGCTTATTAATAGTTAGTAAGGTAGTTGTTAAGTTTAGGTATTGATTAAGGGATGTAGAATATGATCATGCACTAATATGTGCTTTATAAGTACTAATAAACAGCCAATATGCAACTAGTTAATAGTGAGAATTGGACCCTAAACTAAAGTGTTCATTTGTTTTTTTGCCTAATAGTATTAACTATAGGACTCTTAGGCCCATTTTGCAGTGTTTTTTTGTAAATCATAATTTATTTATCGTGTTTTGTAGACTCATGACAACTCAACGCTGTTGTTCTTACGTTTGCTGTGTTCACTGTGACTTCATTATTTATTGAAAATGTGTGTATTTGAACCATTTTAGGAATAAAAAGGATGTGTGATGTGACATTCAATAACAACAGTGCAATCGTTTTTTCAATGTAAAGAATAAAAAGCATAAATTAAATAACCACATTTATTAAAATAGAGCACTGCTCTTACACTGATGCTGATGCAAAGCATGTATTTAGCAAAATAAAATTAATTCAGGAGTCAGATCCATCAAACTGCATCTGTATAGAGGTAATAAACTGTCTCTCCATTAAAGATCCTTCGTTGTGATACTGAGAAAACCCGAATGTGGACATGATCTTGATAATCACAGCAGACATTCATTCAGTCTCCATGAAGAATGATACTTGACACAATGCATCTAAAACACAAAAATACACCATGAAAATATACAAATGTGTCTCTTATGACTAAAAACATTTGGAGCTGTTTGCACCTGTATTTAGAGCTAACCATGTGTAATCAGATCACCCAAGACGGACGTTAATACCAGGTGAAAATGGGGCCGAAGAGTGTAACCTTATCTGATCGTGAATACAAGACAAATACCTGCGATTCTCTCCTCTCCGCTGGCTGAATGTAGAGATTCCCATCTCTTTGGCGCCATTTCCATTAACGTAAGGTCACTGGGAGTCAGCGACTGCAGGAGGTTCCTTCTCTGCACTAATCTGACCAGATGAATTGAGGAATTCATCGCATGTTTCTAATTCACAGAGACGTGAGCTATCACATATAAACACACAAAACGACTGATGACCAACAGTGGACTTCGTCGATATAAAAACTAGGGATGGGTACTGACACAATTTTCACAATTCGATTACTATTCACATGCTTTCGATTTGATTCAATTATTTTGGATGTAGTATTTCAGTTTCAGCACATGGCAGATTTTCTAGAGGAAAAAAATCTCTCAACTAATGCTGTAAACTACACATGAGAGTCAGCTGGTACTACTATAATAATATTGAAGGTTAAATTAACTTATTTATATACAAACACTTAAATTACACTCAATGATGTTTTTATTATAAATAACGTTTAGAATTACATAATCATATTTCTATGCCAATTCGTTTTTTTTTTTTTAAATATAAACATTTAAATGGCGGCTGTCATAACTGATTTATTCAAACATTCATTAAATATTGAAGAACATTATAATGAATATGTAACGGTGCATAGCTATATTTATCAGAATGCTTTCTAGAGTTCACTTTTCTAGCTGACTAATGAGTTTATGGTCACTGAATATGTTTTTCTGAGGTAAATGTGACGTCACGTGACATTGAAGCTGTTTTATTGAGGTTGAAGCACTGATTGAGCGATTACACGAGACATGATACGGATTTCAGTAAGTTGTACTGTATATTTTAACATACCTTCAGATGTTCATGTTTATTTCGCTGTAACTGGTATTAAAGCGGAGGAGAGGATGATCACATGCTTCTCTTTAACTGAGGCGCTAAAGCGATCCGTCACGCCACATTAAACAGCGCCAAAACGGTATTTATTTTCTGAATCTCATAATAAGATGGACGTCATTTGAAATCTGAGACTTTGTTCATATCAAAAGTAACAAAGATTATTGTGATTTATTGGATGGGAGGAGCTACATATTCTGCTCATTCATCAACTGAAAACAGAGTAGAATAATCGATTCTTGGGATTTAAGAATCGATATCGGTTCGTAAAAATGAGTATTGATTAAAATCGAGAAATCGCTATTTTTTACCCAGCGCTAATAAAAACAGAAGTTGCATCTTTTCTTCCCTACTGTGACGAGTGCAACAGCTTTGCAAACAAGAACAAATGTAGGGCGGGGCTTGATTTAGATTTCATGGTGACTTTAAAGGATACTGCAGGCGGTAGTAGCGTTCCGCATCCTGAAGCCACTCTAACATATCTGAGACGGAGGGACAGACGGCTGATCTGGAGACGCAACCAGCGATGTCAAGAGTTTCTGCGTTTTTCTCATAGAACTGGAAGACCGCAGACACCTGTTGACCGACGGCGTCTCGCACACGCTGGAGAACATCCCTGAAAACAAACACACCGTTAAACGATGCATTTTATGTGCATTAACATGAAAATCAAACAGGACTCACATCTTCTCAGCTAGCTTCATCAGAACCGCATCCACCGCCAGAGACAGTTTGTAGTGAAGGCGTTCGTGTAAACTGGGGAAACTGGAAAGAGGCGTGTTTGAAATCTGGACGCTTTTCAACGCCTTCAACTGCACTGCAAGATTTCCAAGAGAGCTCAAGAGAGGCTTACATTCATCTATTCCACTGTCCCAAACCAGTTTATTCGCTTTCAACACCTCAAAGCATGTTTTGAGCTCTTGGTTCATTGATAATAAAGCTGAACTGGACATTTTCAGTGTTTGAGAAACATCCAAACACAAATGCATTTATTTAAAGCTATAATAATAATCACACTCCTCCAGATATCTGATAAAACATAAATAATGTCATTGAGTGAGTGTATAAAATCATCGCATCTTAAAAGTACACGTGAGATGAGCTCCTTCCGGGAAAATGCATCATCATCCACCAATCCGCTTTCTTCTTTCTTTAGCCTTAACAGTAAAACACTCAACCATTGGGCAGATTCTTTATTTAAAAAAAGCGATTTCTTATTGGTCAGAACGCGGAGCATTTTTACCTAGCGACAGTCAACGCTGCATTCTGATTGGCTTAGCGCCGTAGCAGCGTTAAATTTGAAAAGACTCTTCCGTTACCGCCGCTTTTCTCTGAGAGACTCTCCGTGAAAACATAAACACGGTCATCAGGGTAGGACACATATAAACACGCTTTAATTAACTGGATATATATAATACATACTACAATATATGAGTGTTTGTGTTTCAGGATCATCATGGCTCCCAGAAAACGCACTCAGAACGCGAAAACCAAGAAGAATCCCAAAACGCCCAAACTGGAAGCGTTTCTGCTCGATTTTGACGACGAAGGTAACTCACATTTGTCACATAAAGTCTATATAATGTTCAGGCTGGAAAGGTTTATGTTTGTTCTTTGTTTGCAGTTCACACCATTGTGGAAAGACTGAAGGAGAAGACGAACAATCTGCTGAAGGACGCGGATAATCTGTATAAGACGGCTCTGATCAAGCTGCCCATGGCGGTGAGGAAGATGAACTGGATCCAGTACTGCAGTAAGAGTGTGATCTCTCTGTTGTCAAACATGATCAGCTTCTCTTTTATATAATCAGTGTAGACTTTAGGTTATGGTCTGCATGCATATCATAGGAAGAAGAATATCGCATAACTACACTTTGATATTCTGACTCTCAATTCTCATTTTCACTTTCAGATATAGAGAAGCCAAAGTCACCAGTGGATGATTCAAAGGTACTCTCATTAAACAAGTTAAAGGGTTAGTTCACCCAAAAATGAATATTCTGTCATTTATTACTCACCCTCATGTCGTTCCACACCCGTAAGACCTTCATTCATCTTCAGAACACAAATTACGATATTTTTGATGAAATCCGATGCATAGCCAGCAATGACATTTCCTCTCTCAAGATCCATTAATGTACTAAAAACATATTTAAATCAGTTCATGTGAGTACAGTGGTTCAATATTAATATTATATAGCCACGAGAATATTTTTGGAGCGCCAAAAAAACAAAATAACGACTTATATAGTGATGGCCGATTTCAAAACACTGCTTCAGGAAGCTTCAGAGCGTTATGAATCGAATCAGTGATTCGGATCTCCTATCAAATGGCTAAACTGCTGAAATCATGTGACTTTGGCACGTAAAGCTCTGAAGCAGTGTTTTGAAATCGGCCATCACTATATAAGTCGTTATTTTGTTTTTTTGGCGCACCAAAAATATTCTTGTGGCTTTATAATATTAATATTGAACCACTGTACTCACATGAACTGATTTAAATATGTTTTTAGTACATTAATGGATCTTGAGAGAGGAAATGTCATTGCTGTGAATGCATTGGATTTCATCAAAAATATCTTTGTGTTCTGTAAATTTGTGTTCTGAAGATGAACGAAGGTCTTGCGGGTGTGGAACGACATGAGGGTGAGTAATTAATGACATTATTTTCATTTTTGGGTGAACTAACCCTTTAAAGTCATGTTTTTGAATGTTTTCAAATCAGTCACTGTTATCTTAACGTCTCTCTCTCTTCAGGTGAGGGAAGAAGCTGCTCAGGTTGAACTTGCTATTGCTGAGAATCATGCGATTCACAAGCTTGCTGGAAAAGGTACATTTTGCTTCCTCTGTTAACTTGTATAAATGTACCTGTTTTCAAAGCTGATTTTCTCGTTTTTACTTCATTTACAGAAGCTAAGAACGGTGCAAACTCGGAGGATGAAAACATGGCACCCCTGAAGTCTGCAGTGAAGAAGGTTTGTATTAGTGTGGGCTTCGTTATCTACCTAACGAGCGTTCAAATCATGTCTAAGTTATTGCATTGACATGAAAAGCATAGGTTTGTCATCATAAAACTGTATGCCAACAGTGAATAAATGTGCACGTCACATCTTAAGCATCTGAGTAGGAAATCTGAGGCAGCGCATCCAAGCTTATATTTATGCATTTAGTCAAGTCAAGTCAAGTCAAATTTATTTATATAGCGCTTTTACAATTGGTAATTGTTTCAAAGCAGCTTTACATATTAGAAGCACAGAAAAAAGGGAAGTGGTTAAAAATAAGCTGTACAAACAAGCGTGGTAATATGTAACATGTACAAGATGGTGCTACATTAAGCCAATGTCGGCTGACTCCCAGGGGTGGAAAAAACCCCCTAGGAGAAAAACCCAGCGTGCTAGCACTGGGAAAAAAGTCCTAGGAGGGAAAAAACCCCTTGGAAGATATATATAATATATGTAAATGGATATGGAGATCAAAATCTGAATTATGCATTTTTATTATAGAGATTAAAAATAGATTATATATAAATATATGTAAGCGGATACGGGGATTAAAAATCAGAATTATAGATGCAGCCAGAACTGGATCTGTAGGCCCATTGTCTCCTGGGCTACATTGTAGTCAGGTCCAGACACAGGTTCTCCATCTGATCTGGATACGGCCTGGATCCAGCACCCGGCAAACCTCAGGATAAGCAGAGAGACAGATATTAGCGTAGATGCCATTCTTATTCTGATGTACAGGTATATCTAGTGTTATAGGAAATGTTCTCAGTTCCGGCCGACCTAATTATTGCAGCGTAACAATCCTTTAACGGATTTGAAAAATGTTAATGTATTGATAATGTGTTATGTGTATGCAAGAGCAAAGAGATGTGTTTTTAGTCTAGATTTAAACTGACAGAGTGTGTCTGCTTCCCGAACAATGCTAGGAAGATTGTTCCAGAGTTTAGGTGCTAAATAGGAAAAGGATCTGCCGCCTTCAGTTGATTTTGATATTCTGGGTATTATCAACTGGCCTGAATTCTGAGATCGCAATAGACGTGAAGGACTATAATGCATTAAGAGCTCACTTAGGTACTGGGGAGCTAAACCATTTAGAGCTTTATAAGTAAGTAGCAAGATTTTAAAATCTATACGATGTTTAATAGGGAGCCAATGTAATGTTGACAGAACTGGGCTAATATGGTCATACTTTCTGGTTCTAGTAAGAACTCTAGCTGCCGCATTTTGGACCAACTGTAGTCTGTTTAAAAGCCGAGCAGAACAACCACCCAGTAGAGCGTTACAATAATCTAGTCTTGAGGTCATGAATGCATGAACCAACTGTTCCGCATTTGTCATTGAGAGCATATGTCGTAATTTAGATATATTTTTTAGATGGAAGAATGCGGTTTTACAGATACTAGAAACATGACTTTCAAATGAAAGATTGGTATCAAAGAGCACACCCAGGTTCCTAACTGAGGACGAAGGTTTAATGGAGCACCCGTCAAGTGTTAGAGAGTATTCAAGGTTTTTTCGTGAGGAAGTTTTTGGTCCAAAGATTAGGATATCAGTTTTTTCTGAATTTAATAATAAGAAATTTCTTGTCATCCAGTTTTTAATGTCAGCTATGCATTCTGTTAGTTTTGTGAATTTGTAGGTTTCGTCAGGGCGCGAGGAAATATAGAGCTGAGTATCGTCAGCGTAGCAGTGAAAACTAACACCATGCTTCCTAATTATCTGTCCTAAGGGCAGCATGTACAGAGTGAAAAGCAACGGTCCTAGTACTGAGCCTTGTGGTACTCCATATTGAACCTGTGATCGATACGACATCTCTTCATTTACTACTACAGACTGATAACGGTCAGATAAGTATGATTTGAACCATGCCAAAGCAGTTCCACTAATGCCAATATAGTTTTCAAGTCTTTTTAAAAGAATGTTGTGATCGATAGTGTCAAAAGCAGCACTGAGATCTAATAACACTAATAGAGAAATACAGCCACGATCGGATGATAGGAGTAGATCGTTTGTAACTCTAACGAGAGCAGTCTCAGTACTATGGTATGGTCTAAATCCTGACTGGAAATCCTCACAGATTCCATTTCTTTCTAAAAAGGAGCACAGTTGTGTTGAAACTGCCTTTTCTAGTATCTTTGACAGAAAAGGTAGATTCGAGATTGGCCTGTAATTTACTAAGTCTCTCGGATCTAGTTGAGGTTTTTTAATACGAGGTTTAATAATAGCCTGCTTAAAGGTTTTTGGCACGTATCCTAGTGTTAACGATGAATTAATTATATCAAGAAGTGGACCTACGACCTCTGGAAGCATTTCTTTCAATAGTTTAGTAGGAATTGGGTCTAACATACATGTCGTTGATTTTGATGATTTGATAAGTTTAGATAATTCTTCCTCTCCTATAGCGGCGAATGATTCTAGTTTTACCTCAGGGACACTACAGTGCACTGTCTGAAGCGAAACTGTAGACGGTTGCATGTTTTTAATTTTCTCTCTAATATTGTCAATCTTGCAAGTAAAGAAGTTCATAAAGTCATTACTGCTGTGCTCTATGGAAACGTCAGCAGTTGAATCTCTGTTTCTAGTTAATTTAGCCACTGTGTCAAATAAATACCTAGGATTATGTTTGTTTTCTATTAAGAGATTTGAAAAATAAGTAGATCTAGCATTTCTTATAGCCGTTCTGTACTCAATCATTTTTTCTTTCCACGAAAGGCGAAAAACTTCTAGTTTTGTTTTCTTCCAACTACGTTCAGCTTTTCTCACATTTAACAGACGCTTTTATCCAAATCAACTTGCGTTGCATACAAGGTATACACTTGATCAGTTCATGCATTCCCTAGGAATCAAACAAGCGTCATGCTTTACCAGTCAGTTGTGTTAAAGTAAGTGCTTTATAATTCTGTAAGGACCCCATTTCATGTGTTTCTCTCTTTAATGTGTCTAATGTAGAAGAAAGCATCAAAGAAAGCACCTTCAACCTCCAAGAAGGCCAGAGCGCTCTCCATCAGCAAACAGAACAACACCATCCAGAGGTAAAGAAAACACACCATATGATCAGCTGCCTCCCAGAAGTCCAGAGGTTTGCTCTTCTGAAGATCCATGTTTGTGTTTTGTTTGTAGGTCCACAAGAAAGCCTTTGATCACTCCTGCTAGAAGTCTCCTCGAGTCGTCAGTCATCGGCTCCACGCCGCTCATCACGCCACGCTTCGACCCCAGGTCAATACTTACACACATCAGTGTCGCTGGATATTCGTTACTTTTTTGTATTAATTTAATACACAAGTCAAAGCTTCAATAGACATTGAGTTTAATCAGATCACATGAGTGTTTGAATCCAGTTCAACATCTTTTAACGATTAAAAGCTCCAGTGTGTAAATGTCTTTGGTCCGTCAGATTGCCCAAGACTCCAGGACTGAGACTAGCGCGTCACAGGGAGAAGGTGTACAGCATGTCCGTCAACGGCTCGCCTATTGCAGGCGGAGGAGAGGACGTCGTCATCAGCGTCCCGCTCGGAAACGGAGAGGTGTGTGATCATTGCTGCTACTCGTGGAGTAAAGCACCTTGTGTCTGTACGTCTGCATGACATGATTTCTTCATGATTTCAGTGCATTCAGCTGCTGGCCAGTGAGATGGACTCTGTAGATCTGAGTCAGCTGGACGAGAAGGCCCTGCGCAGCATCAGAAACCTGCAGGTGCGTCTTTGTGTTCCGACTGGAACTGACAGGAAACCATGGCACTTTTTTACTGAATTCAATTTAAATTCAATCAGGGTTTCTGCAGGTCTTCAAATGTCTTTCATTTCATTCGCCGTTATACAAATTAAGGCCTTAAATCAGAGCAGAAATCTTAAATTCATAAAGTCATGAAATTAAATGTTTCATCCTCTGCAAAAAATGTATATCTTCCTCAGTATTTTTGTCCTGTTTTCCAAAACCAGTATCTAAACATCTTTAAATCAAGATACATTTACTGGAGAGGTAAAGTGAAGTCTGTGAAAACTGAGCAAAATGAAGTGAGTTTATGCTTAAAACAAGACAGATATTTGTTCTTATTTTAATTATAAACTCCATATTTTGTCATTTTGTTTCTCCAGTAAATGTATCTTGATTTAACCCTTGTGCATTCAAAAAAAAAAGGTACACTTAGGTTAAAAATGGACAAAAATGTCCATGCCAAAAAACTGTCATAGAAATATGATGTATTAATATTTTTTTCCACTTTCACTGATGTCAATTTTTTAACCAGCATCTGTTCTATCCATAGATACCAAATATTCATTAATTTTAAGAACTTTAACCCTTTAAATGCTGGTTTGTTTACATAATGCCATAGGTGTTTTTTTATGAAAAAATTAAAAATAGTAGTTAATTTTCATAAACTAAATGCTAAGCAGAATTTTTTTTCTTTGCTTATTAGATTCTTGGGTGGGTCAATGAAGAACAACAACATTAATTTTGAGGCATTTATATTTTTTATGTAGTGTCAGATTTTTTACAAAAAATAACACTTAAACTGTCATAGAAATATTATATATTAATATTTTTTCCACTTTCACTGATGTAAATTTTTTAACCAGCATCTGTTCTATCCATAGATACCAAACATTCATTCATTTTCAGAATTTTAACACTTTACAAATCGGTTTCTTTACATCCTCGGCTTCTAATGCACCTGTGTGCTCAGTGTCAGTGGGCAGCACTAGTTTCAGAGCTTCCTCTGCTGAGTAACGTCTCTTCAAACAATGAAATGATCAACCCCTCAAGCACCACATATTTATAGGTTTGGCTGTGAGGACACCTGTGTGAACTCAAACTTTGTATAAAATCTACCAGACTAAAAAATCAGTATTTTCTTGTGGTGAAAACTAAAATAATGTGTTTAGGGGCTTCTGAACGTCTACTTCAAATTCAAGCGTAACTTTTATCTCCGTACAAAAACAATAACAAGTGAAAAAGTGCAATCAAGGGTTAAGATGCGTGTTTGGTCAAAAAGAAGAACCTTAAAGCCTTCTTTGACCTTTTTCATAGTTTTCACATGGCCCTATGACCCTGCCAAGGGTGTGACTCATACATGGAGTGGGATTTTTGATTGCCAGTATGATATAATTTCTTTCAAACTAATTACACAAATTAAATTTTCAGTAAACACCTGCAAACTACACTCTGACATCCTTACCAGTATACCCACACAATTATAGCTGCATTATTTTTCAAATTGACTCTATCATAGACTATAATATGCATAAGCAGAAAACTCAAATAAAGCGAGTATTTCTTTTATATGCCAAATTTGAAAATATGGCACAATCTAGTAAAAAATGGTAAAAATGTAAAATTTGAAGCCTTGCCGATAGAATGAATGCCTATTTGCAAATATTGTATCATTTTATAGTCAAATGGCCCTGGGTTAAAAAATTGCAGTTTTAATGGGTTTCAATGTGGACATTTTTGTCCTTAAGGTCCTAAGTGTGAGTATTTTTTGTACGGAGGGTAAAATTGATTTTTTGAAGGAAATGAGGGTAAAATATTAAAATTCCAATAAAAATAAACACCTGAGCCAAAATTCATGTAGTTGGCATTAACAAAGGCACACTTATAACAAAAAACAAAACTGAAATGGACAAAAATGTCCTTAAGGATGCACAAGGGTTAAGAATGTTTAGATATTTGTGCTGGAAAACAAGACAGAAACACTGAAGAAGAACATTATTTTATTGCTTTGTGATATGGCAGAGCAATTCATGCTTTTCTTTCTTTCTTGTGGTAAGATGAATTAAAAAGTAATGGATATCTGTTGTTAGCTGTGTTTCCAAACCATACATTTACGTTTAGAGAA
This sequence comes from Ancherythroculter nigrocauda, assembly GCA_036281575.1. Lineage (NCBI taxonomy): Eukaryota > Metazoa > Chordata > Actinopteri > Cypriniformes > Xenocyprididae > Ancherythroculter > Ancherythroculter nigrocauda. Next base: position 43,634,610 of record VTFQ01000009.1, on the reverse strand, counting down.
TATATCATGTTCACTTCAATATATTCCTTAAATTTTCATTACTTGGTCTTAAATTTACCTTCATAACCTGCAGAAACTCTGTCAATTTCCACTATTAAACTGAGTTTAAACAGTGAGCGCACCTTCTGTAATTAAAACCTGTTCTTTTGTTCTAACGCAGAATCGCCTCACGACTCTTTGTGGAACGTCGAAGTGAACTCCGTTTCTCTCTCGTTGTGTTTTCCAGCACTGTGTTCTTGTATTCATTCACATTTTATTCTTGTATTATAACCATGTGTGGCTTTTATTCATTTTTCCTTCATCTTCTCAGTCTGTGCTGTAGTTTCGCTGCAGTGAGCTTTTAAAGGTAAATGTAAATAAGATTAGAAGTAGTGCTCATAATCTGTGCTGTAACACCTTTTTGTAAATATGACTCTTAAAAAGACCTTGATTCCACATCCCTGCTGTCTTGTGCTTCTTTCCTTAAGTTTCTCTTGAGAGTTTTGTAGACATCACTGTACGAGCTCAATCCACCTCGACAGGATAGTTCACCAAAAATGAAAGTATTCTCGCCTTGCCTTTAACAATTTAATGAATGTGAGTAAATGGAAACCAGAGTCTGTCGAGCTCCAAGAGGAATTAAATCCAACATAAATCTGATGATAGCAAAGACGAATTTAAGCTGTAAATATTCCTGTCCTTCACTGGCCTGTTTTATTTGTTTATAAACATCTAATTTTGAATGTCTATTAAAGCTTAATATATCTTGTATTATTTAATTTTAATTTTAATTTTATTATTTTCTCTTTATATTTTATTTTAATATATTTCTATGTGTGCTGTAGTGTCGGTGTGTCACTAGAGGGCAGTGTGCGCATGTCCTTAAACACTACTATCCTCTACTCCTTCAAACACTCAGAGGATTGTCCAAGGACGGGCAGAACAGCTGACTAAGATCTTGGTCAGTTTAGTCATTATTCAAGTTCAAACTTATAAAATTAATATTCCGGTATTAATGATAACGAATGAGAAATCTCTCTCTCTCTTTGGCCTCTGCATCACAGTCTCCTCTCTTCCTTGACCTCTGACCTTCAGTGTTGGGAAGAGCTGGGAAATGCTTCCAATTAGTGCTTGTTAATGCGATGCCCTGATTACAGGAGCGCCGGAGGTGAGGTCAGCATCCGCTCCACACTGCAAGACGCTCGCTGTCGCTAAAGATCAGGGATGAAGAGCTCTGTGGCTTCATGGGATTGAACAGATGTTGTGCTCACTGAGGCGTTGAGTTCAGATCCCCTGTTAGCAGACGACGCCAGCGCACCTGCTTTATCAAACACATCCACTGCGCTGTTGTGCTTCAGCTATTGAGCTGGAAAATACTCTTCTCCCTGCAGAAACAGGCCTTGATTTACAGAATAATGATGCACCGGAGAGACAGGCCCGTCTCCAAGAGCGCAACTGTCATTTTAGTAGTTTCTCTTAGTATATATGGGGCAAAACTGTAAATCTAACCATATAATAGTAAAATAATGCACTGTTTTAGGAAGTAAAAAAAGAGAAATCATCTTATAATTTATATTTATGGTTTTCTTAATCTAATGTTCTTTGTTAGAGTCATGTCTGGTCCTCCATGCTTTTCGTCCCTAATCTAAATTTGTGTCTCATTACACAGTCGCGTGTGCCACATCAGAGCCGTGATTTCCACACATGCCTCATCACCTTTAAAATCCAGAGGAGACGCTGCCTAATGTGCAGAGAATGGAGGAAATTGGCACATTTGTGGAGAGATGGATTGCCTTGGCATCGCTCTCCCCGGCCAAATGAATCCCTCCGTCTGCTCCTCACGAGAGCATCCGTCCCTCTTCTTCTCTCTCAGTGCAGCGTGAACACGGACAGACACCGAGGCGTGAGAATACTGTCACGTTTCGGTTCTTGAGAGGCAAAGTCATATTTTTATATGCCGTTGAAGTTATTGGTTATTGGTGAAGATTCTGCTTATTACTCAAGCTTCATTAAGGGATGAGCACAACACACTGCAAAATAAGTGTTTTCCTTAAGAAAAAATAATTTTTAATTTATTTTTCTGTTAAAAAACAGAAAATAGTCTTGTTTTTCCTTTGAATGAAGTTTATTTTTCTGACTCCACTGACGGATATTTGTTCTTCATTTAAAGGCACAGTATGTAAGATTTCTGGGATTAAAGTATCCAAACACCACTAGAACGATGAAGTAAACATTTTTTGTTGACTTGTGTACTTGCATTATCCCAGATGTTTAAATCTAAAGAAATAAGCAGTTTTAACCATGACATCATCCCCGCGTTACCCTCGGTTTCTGGTTTTATTTTGTAGAAACGATGGAAACACCAAAGATGCTTTAATATATGATGTGTTTTATCAGACAGATGAGCAACTGTTCATTCATCGACAGAAAACGAATCATGTTGTACAGCTCAACAGTCTTATCATTATTATATCGATCTACTTATTACCCCACACATAATAAAAGTCCCGCCTCTCTCGATCCACGTGTCGCGCTCGTCTCTCATCAGCAGTCGCTCCAGCGGCCTCGCTCCTCTCTCTCATCACTCGCTCCTCTCTCTCATCACTCGTTCCTCTCTCTCATCACTCGCTCCTCTCTCTCATCACTCGTTCCTCTCTCTCATCACTCGCTCTGCTTCAGTAACGTTAATAATCTCATCCAGGAGCATCTGCTCGAGTCCCGTCGGATTCTTTTCCAGCGGCTGTGAGGTGAAGACAACATCTCCCATGATTCCACACTCAATCTCGGCATCATCAAGCTACGCCTTCATTTTGAATAAGCGACCTCTAGTGGTGAAAAATTACATATTGTCTCTTTAAGCACAAGCGTTTTAATGATTTCTTTCCATCATTTGCTTCTCCAGGATATGTATCTTGATTTAAGAATGTTTTGTGCTGGAAAACAAGACAGAAGAACATCATGTTTTATTACAAAAATATTAAAAATGACAGAATACAATTACATCATTTGAAATATGCTGGAAATGGGAATTGTCTTTCTTTTTTATCGTTTTATAACTCGTGAGAGTGAGAATGTGTTCAAGAGAGTTTATCTGACCTCTAGATGACTGACGGATCCCTGAAGCTGTTCGCTGGACGCGACCGGACACTTTAATTACGTCTTGTCCGTTTGAGGAGCAGTTAATGAGATGATAGAGACTGACGGGTGTGATGATGATTCTGCACCTGATCTGAGCTTCACAGTGTTCTGATGGGCATCGCACACCTTTACAGCTGAATGTGACGGAGCCGTCCGACTCTCAGGACGTGTTCAGTGTTGTTTCAGCGGTCAGGAACACTGAATGAACCACGAACATCAAAGACGGAGGAAGCCTCAGAGGTCTGATACAGTACAGCAGCTCATGCTAATGCCTCTGTTACTGTGCTGCAGCGACAAACACAACATACTGACCTACCGTTTCATCTGCTGCTGCTGATTAATGCGGCCCAAACCGCTCTAGCTACGACCATTATCTAACAACATGCTAGCAGTGTGCTAATTCATGCTAACAACATAATAAACCGTGCAACATGCTGAAACATATTAGCAATGTGTTAAATCATGCTAGCAACATGTTAAACCAATGTGCCAAGTCATGCTAGCAACATGCTAAAACACATTAGCAATGCCAACCATGCTTGCAACATATAAAATCATGTTAGCAAAATGTTCAAATATGTTAGCAACATTTGAAAACATGCTAGAAACGTGTTAAACATGTTAGCTATGTGGTAGAAACATGCTGGTAACATGTTTAGTCATGTTAGCAACATATTAAAACATGTAAGCAATGTGTTATATTGCTAGAAACATGTTAAAATGTAAAAAACTGCTAGCAATGTGCCAATCATGGTAGAAACGCTAACGCCGCACTAAGTCATGTTAATGACATGTTAAAACATGTTAGAAACATGCTGGTAAAATGCTAAATCATGTTAGCAAACATGTTGAATCATGCTAGCAACATGTTAAGACATGCTAGCAATATGGTAAAACATGTTAGCAATGTTACATAATGCTAAAACATGTTAGCAGTATGATAAATTATGTTAGCAACATGTTAAAACATTTAACAATGTGTTACATTGTGTTAGAAACATGTTAAAAAAGTTAGAAATGTGCAAATCCTGCTAGAAACATGCTAAAGCTGTATTAAATCATACTAGCAACATGTTAAAACATGTTAGCAATGTGATAAGTCATGTTAGCAACATGTTAAAACATGCTAGCAATGTGATAAATAATGCTAACATGTTAAGACATTTAGCAATGTGTTAAATTGTGTTAAAACATGCTACAAATGTTAGCAATGTGCCAATCCTGCTAGAAACATGCTAAAGCTGTATTAAATCATGTTAGCAACATGTTAAAACATTTAGCAATGTTAAATCATGTTAGAAACATGCTAGCTCTGTACTAAATACTGTTAACATGCTAAAACATGTTAGCAATGTGCGAAATAGTGGTAGAAACATGTTAGCAATGTGCGAAATAGTGGTAGAAACATGTTAGCAATGTGTTAGAACATGTTATTAACATTTATTGACTTCTTTGAGTAAAATCTTTGAACTTTAAGCTTTTGAAAGTTATTTCAGTGTTTTTTGTCAAGCCAACATCAAAGTTTGTCATCAAACTTTACTCATCTAGTTTGAGAAATGTTGCATGTAGGCAAATTAGCATTGGTTTTATTTTCACGTCTCATATTTATATTTTGCGTGGGTTTGGGGTTTCTTGAACTGAGAATGCAATTAGCTTTAAAGAAAAGAAAAGAAGCAGTCTCTGAAAAAGCAGAGTCTCTTTAGCGCTTTGGTTCAGAGCACTCTTTCTCTAAAGTGCCTCAATAAAGTCTATCACCTTATTTGTGAAAGTAATATGGCCCAGTGCGATCCCAAATTACACATAAATGACACAGCAAATTGGAAAATTAGGAGAGGAGGGAAGGGTAATTTGCAAGCAAACAGAGTAAAACCAATTTATTAGGAGAGAGGGAGAAAAATAGCCACAGAAAAACATCAGACTCTGATTCAGACGCGCAGCTTTATCTCTGAAATCCTCCACAGGTCAAACATCTGCCTGAATGAAGGTCTGAAACGCTGAAGAATGAAACAGAATGATACCTTTATGATCAGTTTGATCATTACCAGATAAAATGAAGCCTGAGCTGCTTTTCACAGTGTTTCTGCTCATAATTTATATAAAAAAATCACATATTTTTGTGTGTCATTTCCAGCTGAACTGTAATTTTGGTACAGCTTTGATTTTGGATAATACATTTTGTATACACTTTATTGCAAAAATGTTTAAAGAAAAAAATGTTAGTTCACCCAAAAATGAAAATAATGTCTTTAATTACTCACCCTCATGTCGTTCCACACCCGTAAGACCTTCGTTCATCTTCAGAACACAAATTAAGATATTTTTGATGAAATCCGATGGCTCAGTGAGGCCTGCATAGCCAGCAATGACATTTCCTCTCTCAAGATCCATTAATGTACTAAAAACATATTTAAATCAGTTCATGTGAGTACAGTGGTTCAATATTAATATTATAAAGCCACGAGAATATTTTTGGTGCACCAAAAAAACAAAATAACGACTTATTTAGTGATGGCCGATTTCAAAACACTGCTTCAGGAAGCTTCGAAACGTTATGAATCTTTTGTGTCGAATCATGATTCAGATCGCGTGTCAAACTGCTGAAATCATGTGACTTTGGCGCTCCGAACCGCTGATTCGACACAAAAGATTCATAACGCTCCGAATCTTCCTGAAGCAGTGTTTTGAAATCGGCCATCACTAAATAAGTCGTTATTTTGTTTTTTTGGCGCTCCAAAAATATTCTCGTGGCTTTATAATATTAATATTGAACCACTGTACTCACATGAACTGATTTAAATACAAACCCGATTCCAAAAAAGTTGGGACACTGTACAAATTGTGAATAAAAACACAATGCAATGATGTGGAAGTTTCACATTTCAATATTTTATTCAGAATACAACATAGATGACATATCAAATGTTTAAACTGAGAAAGGGAAAAATAAGTTGATTTTAAATTTCATGGCATCAACACATCTCAAAAAAGTTGGGACAAGGCCATGTTTACCACTGTGTGGCATCCCCTCTTCTTTTTATAACAGTCTGCAAATGTCTGGGGACTGAGGAGACAAGTTGCTCAAGTTTAGGAATAGGAATGTTGTCCCATTCTTGTCTAATACAGGCTTCTAGTTGCTCAACTGTCTTAGGTCTTCTTTGTCGCATCTTCCTCTTTATGATGCGCCAAATGTTTTCTATGGGTGAAAGATCTGGACTGCAGGCTGGCCATTTCAGTACCCGGATCCTTCTACGCAGCCATGATGTTGTAATTGATGCAGTATGTGGTCTGGCATTGTCATGTTGGAAAATGCAAGGTCTTCCCTGAAAGAGACGACGTCTGGATGGGAGCATATGTTGTTCTAGAACTTGGATATACCTTTCAGCATTGATGGTGCCTTTCCAGATGTGTAAGCTGCCCATGCCACACGCACTCATGCAACCCCACACCATCAGAGATGCAGGCTTCTGAACTGAGCGCTGATAACAACTTGGGTTGTCCTTGTCCTCTTTAGTCCGGATGACATGGCGTCCCAGTTTTTCAAAAAGAACCTCAAATTTTGATTCGTTTGACCACAGAACAGTTTTCCCCTTTGCCACAGTCCATTTTAAATGAGCCTTGGCCCAGAGAAAACGCCTGCGCTTCTGGATCATGTTTAGATATGGCTTCTTTTTTGACCTATAGAGTTTTAGCCAGTAACGGCGAATGGCACGGTGGATTGTGTTCACCGACAATGTTTTATGGAAGTATTCCTGAGCCCATGTTGTGATTTCCATTACAGTAGCATTCCTGTATGTGATGCAGTGCCGTCTAAGGGCCCGAAGATCACGGGCATCCAGTATGGTTTTCCGGCCTTGACCCTTACGCACAGAGATTGTTCCAGATTCTCTGAATCTTTGGATGATATTATGCACTGTAGATGATGATAACTTCAAACTCTTTGCAATTTTTCTCTGAGAAACTCCTTTCTGATATTGCTCCAGCATTGGGGGAATTGGTGATCCTCTGCCCATCTTGACTTCTGAGAGACACTGCCACTCTGAGAGGCTCTTTTTATACCCAATCATGTTGCCAATTGACCTAATAAGTTGCAAATTGGTCCTCCAGCTGTTCCTTATATGTACATTTAACTTTTCCGGCCTCTTATTGCTACCTGTCCCAACTTTTTTGGAATGTGTAGCTCTCATGAAATCCAAAATGAGCCAATATTTGGCATGACATTTCAAAATGTCTCACTTTCAATATTTGATATGTTATCTATATTCTATAGTGAATAAAATATAAGTTTATGAGATTTGTAAATTATTGCATTCCTTTTTTATTCACAATTTGTACAGTGTCCCAACTTTTTTGGAATCGGGTTTGTATGTTTTTAGTACATTAATGGATCTTGAGAGAGGAAATGTCATTGCTGGCTATGCAGGCCTCACTGAGCCATCGGATTTCATCAAAAATATCTTAATTTGTGTTCTGAAGATGAACGAAGGTCTTACGGGTGTGGAACGACATGAGGGAGAGTAATTAATGACATTATTTTCATTTTTGGGTGAACACATCATTTCCATCACAGAATGAGAGGGATTTTCATGAACAAAAATGACAAACTCAACAGAATTCTCTCATTATAATAATGCTACAGACAAATTAAACTAGTGAGGGTGAGAGAAGTGTGTTACACAAGTTTATTTTTCCAGTCTAATCCACAGGCCATATTGCAGTTGTATCAGCTCACAGTAGTCACACACAGATAAATGCAGGTTTTTTGTTGTTTATAGTTCTTCTTTGCGTTCGGCTGAAATGCTGACCTTACTCTTGGCTCAGCCTTCACGCTTCTGTGAACCTTCATGTCCTGAACAAGACTGCTTTACATAGTACAGGTCAGTCCAGAAACACTCCAGATGCAGTCTTCCTCAGATCTGTGGAGTGCTTCAGTAATGAAGCCCAGAGCATATATAACAGCTGAGTCATTTGACTTGTTTTCTGTGATGAAAACAGCAAGCGGAAGCGCAATGTGAATAAAGACCTGCCTTCAATGAAACCTTTCAATCAAAGCAAAAGCAATTTTTAGCCGCACACCTGCGGTCAGAGAGACACAAATGAGCATGTTGATTTATTTTTCCAATGTTAGTGCCTCAAACCAAAGCATCGGAAACTTGACACAACACAAGTTATTAAAAGTGCCAAAATATAAATACAATTAATGATTGTTTTTTATTATTATTACAGTAAAAGCAACAATGCTTGGTTTAAATTCCAAGAACAATCTTTGCTGTTTCGTATGTGCCGCTTTACACACGACTGAAGCCGACATATAAATCCTCCTATTATTCTCTCCTTCACACCTCTGAAGTGAACTATATCTGTCTGAGTCTCTGCGCTCCTCAGGCTGCAGACGGACGGCCGGTGTGAGTCCAGAGAGTTTCAGGTCCCTGGTCTGAGGTTTCTGACCATCAAATGGGCCCCGTGGGTTTCGCTGGAGAACGCGGCTCCTCTCACACCATCTGTCAGCCCGTTCCTGATCCATAACCCCGGGAAACCTGTCCAATCAGCACGTAAAGGGCAGCCATGTTGGATCACAGCCATTGTAGCAACATATTGTACCACACCATGTTTGTTTTGTTTTGTTTAATTTGTCCAAATAATGGATCAATATGTCGATCCGTTTCTAGTTCAAGATTTCTCTTTGTGGGTTCATTAGAAAGTCTGTATGGAGGACGTCTAGCTGCTATTCAATCTGAATTTAAACTATTGAGAAACCAAATCACAGAAAAGTTGATCTTACTTTTACTGTAAAACTTTACAAGTATCAAAATGAAAGCACACTTAAAGGGTTAGTTCACCCACAAATTAAAATTCTCTCCCTCATGTCGTTCCACACCCGTAAGACCTTCGTTCATCTTCAGAACACAAATTAAGATATTTTTGATGAAATCTGAGAGGTTTATGACTCGTCCAATATAATCAACACTTTCAAGGTCCAGAAAGGAACTAAAGACATCGTTAAAACAGTCATGTGACTGCAGTGTTTCAACCTTAATGTTATGAAGAGATGAGAATACTTTTTGTGCGCAAAAACAAAACAAAAATAACCACTTTATTCAACAATCTCTAGTGATGGCCGATTTCAAAACACTGCTTCAGGAAGCTTCGGAGCGTTATGAATCTTTTGTGTCGAATCATGATTCGGATCGCGTGTCAAACTGCTGAAATCATGTGACTTTGGCGCTCCGAACCACTGATTCAATACAAAAGATTCATAACGCTCCGAAGCTTCCTGAAGCAGTGTTTTGAAATCGGCCATCACTATATAAGTCGTTATTTTGTTTTTTTGGCGCACCAAAAATATTCTCGTGGCTTTATAATATTAATATTGAACCACTGTACTCACATGAACTGATTTAAATATGTTTTTAGTACATTAATGGATCTTGAGAGAGGAAATGTCATTGCTCAGGCCTCACTGAGGCATCGGATTTCATCAAAAATATCTTAATTTGTGTTCTGAAGACGAACGAAGGTCTTACGGGTGTGGAACGACATGAGGGAGAGTAATAGATGACAGAATATTAATCTGTGGGTGAACTAACCCTTTAAGGATGGATGTTTGTCTTTCTCAGATCTGTTTTTCGGGTGTGTTCTCACAGTATAAGTCAATAAGAAGGTGCGGTGTCAAGTTTATCTTTCTCTGAAGTATCTCTCGCTCAAACTGAGCAGGGCATTTGTACTTCCCAGCATGCTTCTGCTTCACTAACATGGAAGAGTGTAAAAGGTCTATCGCCTGAAATTTCCCGCGATGGCCTTATGTTGCTCGGCTATCTGTGATCAAAGCTATAAAGTGTCTTTACTGCGGCGGCACACAGACATCAGTCGCTTCACTGCAAACACACATCAGAGCATCCGCTCTCAGCAGACACACTGGAAGACAGAAGCACAATTACAGTAACAGGAGGCTGCAGATAATGAATCATTTCAATTACAGCGAACGATTCTGCAACAAAGTTCAGCGCTGATTAGATGGAATTGCGATGCATATAGTCTGTGTATCGTGTGTTTGTGATGTTTGAGAGCGCTGTTAAAGTCACAATCACACAATATATAAGAGGGTTATTTTATGAAACGGCCCCATTTAAATCAGTCAGGACAGACTGTTGCTCTGCTGCTCGACTCCTGGGGTTTTAAAGACAGGGCTGGTTGGGTTTATGGATAGGCCGGGGTCTCAAAATTAAGAGACCTGAAGACGAACTAAGCAGTTATGAATATTAAATCGTGCAGTGAGAAATGCACAAAGCTCACCATTCTGACATGCGTACGGAGACTCGGAATTGGAAATCTTGGCAAATTGGGGTGACGCGGGGTGACTTTGTTTATTTTGGCAAGGATGCAGTTCTCAGAAAGATAAATAAATTAGGATGAGGCATGGATCTGGGGTTCCAGCTTCACGCCTCAGCACGTGTTTTCCGGGATGGTGTGATGGATGGATGGGGTGCTGCGCCGCGAGACGCCCGACATGCAGCGAGCAGATTAAGAACGCCGACATACGAGGATGAAGGTCACCGCTATCTCTGAGCGAAGCGCTCAATCTCAAGTGTGAAACGGAAAATACTTCTGTCGGAGCGCATGATGAAGAGAAATTATGCAAACTTGTGTCCTGTTGTGTGGCTCGCCTGTCGAGCGCCAGACGTTTTGACAACAGTTTATTCAGTCTTTGGAATGGTTAAGGGTACAAAACATACACAAATAATTTGATGGTGGCTTGATATTAAGAATTAAAACCTTTACAGTTAGACTTCATAAGCCCCAATATTTTTAAAATAACAGGATATATGCATTTAAAATGTCTTTAAAGGCTTTTTCTGCCCAGGAAAATGTTCCAGAAATATTGATGAGTCATCCTGCACTGCATATATGCCTGTCCAATCAGATGCTGCCTAGAATAAGACTCCTCCCACTGCAGCTGAGCTGCGTTTGCAGGGATGAGCTTTTATTTCAAATAATACGGCACTGGAAACAACATTTCTTGTTGTCATTTTTAAAGTAAAAGTTTTTGATATGTCCTGAAATATTTTGAATGAATGCTTTACTTCAGTTTGTTTTAATTAAACTCCCTGTGCATATGTGACTTTGATTTACATTAAGCCTAATCAAAGTACAATTTTTAATTTTTAAACAGCCCAATTTTAAATAGCCTACAAACCAAAAATGTATTTTATTGTTTTCATTTACATATGCGCTTTTGTTTTGGAAGTTTTAATTTTAATTCATACAGATGATTTGAGGAAATTTCATTATGGAGGATCAGTAAAATTACGACAAGGGAGATTAATGTATAACAACATTGTCTTCCTGACAATATTTCAACAATAAGTCGTGAGTCGCGTCGGCTGTTTGAATCAGAATCAGCGAATCGCGAATGAATCGCTCGGTTCTTTTTCAATAACATATACATAAAGGTGAATTCAGGTTGATTGGGACACTTTTTGTCATTGAGATGACTAGGAAAAAGTGTCCCAATTAAACTGAATTCACTCGTGTTAGCGAAACGGTCCGAATCGGTTCGCGATTCAGTCCGAATGATTCAGCTCACTAACTCGTTCTCGTTCTCACTCAGTAAAACACGCAAAATCATGGATATTTACATACAATCCATCGAAATCAAACCTTAAAATCCATTCTATAGTTTCCCAGCGATGAAGATGGACTTGTGAACGACTCTGTACTACAGGTAAAGACATTTTCCAAGCGATTCAAATCACTACAGTACACGAAAGCACTTAAAAAGTAAAAACCATCAGAGAATATATTGCTTAATTTTTTTCATACTTGCTGCTATAAGGATTTAAAATGCAATTTATAAAAAGAAGCATTGAATTTCATTGTTTTGGGGTTTCTTGGAAGCTTCTTGGGACATAAACACATTTGCCTGCTCAGCAGTTCAGCCTCATTAGAAGACTCCCAGTGTTCATCTCTGTGTTCACCACTTAACCTGGACTAATATTTGCTTGCATGGCAGTCTGAATGCTTACAGTTCTGTGATTGTTTGTTTGCAAGTCACAGTGAATCAATAAGGCACTGGAAACCCATCCTTCACTGCTGTGAAATATGTGCATCCTGTCAATGTATACATTTCCATAGATGCACCTGTGGTGTCAGCCGTCTCTCAGCTCAAGAGGTACAGTAATAACACAAACTCGGTGAGATGAAGGAATGGGGCCGGTGTCATTCCTTTAGAGGAGAAACCTCCAAGGCGTCAGCAAAAAAAGGTGCTTGCTTTGTTTCTTTCAGCTATTCAGCAGTTTTTGAGCAGATGTTCTGCGCTCGTATCGGTGTAGTCACAGGTACGCCGGCAGTCTTTGCTGATGGAGTGTGTTTGCTCTGGTCTCAGCGTGGGTGGAGTTTTGAACTGGGCTTCATTAGTGCTGAAGATGAAGTTTAGGGGCTCCAGAGGGTCCAAATCAGATAAACACTTAGAATATCTCTCTCTGGCTTTGCTTTTGTTTCTCGTTCCATCTCTGCTTCTGTTTCACTCTCTTGTCACATGCATCATCTGCTCAGATCACTAGTTTACAGGTCGAGGGATCATGCATGTTTTTGTTGTGCCATTTCTGTAATAAAAAACTGATTTTTAAAATGTTAGAAATATTGCATACTGTTCAAAAGTTAGGGTTAATATCTTTTTAAAAATCTTTTAAAATGCTGCATTTATTTGATTAAAAATACAGTAAAAATAGTGAAATATTATTTCAATGTAAATCAGCTGTTTTCTATGTGAATATATAGTAGTGTAATTTATTCCTGAATTTTCAGCATCATTACTCCAGTCTTCAGTGTCACATGATCCTTCAGAAATCATTCTAATATGCTGATCTGCTGCTCAAGAAACATTTATGATTATTATCAGTGTTGAAAACAGTTCATAATTTTGTGATAAAGTTCAAAAGAACAGCATTCCTAGTTATCTTTTGTAAATGTCTTTACTGTTACTTTTGATCAATTTTAATGCGTCTTTGATGAATTTATGTTAATTTCTTTAAAAGAAAATCAAACTTTTGAGTGGTTGTGTATATTATTATTATTAATTTATGTTAATTAATGAACTTTATTTATAAGTTGTTTTATGATTAAATAATTGCAAATGTATTTTCATCTTTGTCTTCGTCTGTCTAATTGTTAAGCTATATTTCTTACTTGAGGATGAATGGCTGTTTCAAAAGTAAAGTGTAAATTTCCAAACAATGCAAGAAAAGTTTTATGTCATTTATGAGTAGATGCAGTATTAACTCAAAAGCTTTAGACCTCTTTGCTTTCCTTCTAAACAGGGATGCACCAGTAATTCTTTATATTAGAAAGCCGATAAGCGATATATTGGCCGACAAACCAAATATAATTTTTGAGAGCCTAATTATAAAAAACAAAAGTCTCACCATTAAAAAGCAATGTCTCAAGCACACGATTATAATGTTCTTATTATAATTTTATGCAGCTTATATGACAGACTTGTGCTGCACATGTTGAG
>VTFQ01000009.1:43505983-43615983 GCA_036281575.1 Ancherythroculter nigrocauda | reverse complement strand
TATCTATCTATCTATCCTCCATCCATCCATCCATCCATCGTTCTATCTATCTATCCTCCATCCATCCATCTATCCATCGTTCTATCTATCTATCCTCCATCCATCATCCATCCATCCATCCATCCATCCATCCATCGTTCTATCATTCTATCTATCTATCTATCTATCTATCCTCCATCCATCATCCATCGTTCTATCTATCTATCTATCTATCCTCCATCCATCATCCATCCATCCATCCATCCATCCATCGTTCTATCATTCTATCTATCTATCTATCTATCCTCCATCCATCATCCATCGTTCTATCTATCTATCTATCTATCTATCCTCCATCCATCATCCATCGTTCTATCTATCTATCTATCTATCTATCCTCCATCCATCCATCGTTCTTTCATTCTATCTATCTATCTATCTATCTATCCTCCATCCATCATCCATCCATCCATCGTTCTATCGTTCTATCTATCTATCTATCCTCCATCCATCCATCCATCCATCCATCGTTCTATCTATCTATCTATCCTCCATCCATCCATCCATCCATCGTTCTATCTATCTATCCTCCATCCATCATCCATCCATCCATCCATCCATCCATCCATCGTTCTATCATTCTATCTATCTATCTATCTATCATCTATCTATCTATCTATCCATTCATCCTCCATCCATCGTTCTATCGTTTTATCTATATATCTATCTATCTATCTATCCTCCATCCATCATCCATCGTTCTATCATTCTATCTATCTATCTATCTATCTATCTATCATCTATCTATCTATCTATCTATCCATTCATCCTCCATCCATCGTTCTATCGTTTTATCTATATATCTATCTATCTATCCATTCATCCTGCATCCATCCATCCATCCATCCATTCATCCATCCATCATCCATCCATCCATCCATCCATCCATCCATCATTCTATCGTTCTATCTATCAATCGTTCTATCTATCTATAATTTAATCTATCTATCTATCTATCTATCTATCTATCTATCGTTCTGTTGTCCTATCCATCCATCCATTTGAATTAAATGTTATTAAAATGCATTGCAAAAAATCTAAAATGTTTTTCATTTATATTTTATTTGATCATTTATGTAAAATGTTCTCACATGCATATAAATACTATTCTTTGGGCTGAACAGTATTTTGATGTGTTACTTCTGTAACATTGTTTTGTCTTTCATAATGTTTATCAGCAGATTGAGATTCATTTACCCCATATCCTGTGACCATATCCTCTGCTATTGGGGCATGTTGTCACAAAACACCTTTTGTTTGTGCCTGTACAGAAATATTGCATCTGCATCGGTGTGAAGAATCAGTAACCGCAGGGGACTTTCATTCTCTCTCGAATTAATCTCATTCATTCCTCAGAGACTCAGTTTATCATCCTACACTTTCCGTCGTATCATTATTTCCTTTCCTCCAGCAGTGTGTTGTAAATGTCAATAACACTGTGATGCACCGCTTGATAACACTTGAACTTATATCAGTTTTGGTAGAGTTGTTTATGTGTGGATGAATTGGATGAAGAGTGTGTGGTTGTGTCATGTTCAGCCCGCAGCGCTGCGGCGTCTGTCAGATCCTGCGCTGGTGTTCGGTGTGTGTCGCTGCCCCTCGAGCCTCCAGTGATCTAAACACACTTTCTGCGCTTGATGCTTCTGCTCTCTTCTGTTGAAAGGCCTCCAGTGTTTGCCGGTAATCTCTTTGTCTCTTTCTCTCACTTTCTCAGACTCGTTTTGTAATAGCTCACTAATCATAGACTACAATAAAACACCTTAGAATTGCAATTTGTGAAGCCGTGTGGGAGAGCGGCGTGAGATGATGGTTGACTTTGTGCAAATTAACTGGAGAGGAAGAGAAAAAAGATGAGGATAAAAACACTCCCGTTCCCACAATGCTGCAATTACTAAACTGATTGAGAGATCAAGATTTTTCATCTCGAGTGCCTGGAGCAAGAAAAACACTGCAAATAATCCTTTGAACAGATTATGAATAAAGAAACCTGATCTGTTTTCTAACATCTACATTAAAGACACTTGTGGAATTAATCAGGACCATAATTTCAGGAAGACTGTTTCAATTAGTTCAATTATCTTCACCTGTCTTTAGTGTGTAATGTTGCTGTTTGAGCATGAAAACGTTCTGTTTCTGAACTCCTGAAACGCCTCCATCTTGAGTTTTCTTCACAATATTCCTCATTTAAATAATTCATGCGCAGAATAAAGGGGCGGGGCCTGGTTGAGTTAGTCAGTAGTGTGTTGAAACTGGCGGTTATGGTAAGGGGCGGGACATTTCCCAAACACCAATCACAACACACTGCTCCAGCCGACCAATCAGAGCACATTGTGCTTTTCAGAAGGAGGGGCTTCATAGAGACAGGAAGTAAACAGAGCG
The DNA here is from genome assembly GCA_036281575.1 of Ancherythroculter nigrocauda. Taxonomy (NCBI): domain Eukaryota; kingdom Metazoa; phylum Chordata; class Actinopteri; order Cypriniformes; family Xenocyprididae; genus Ancherythroculter; species Ancherythroculter nigrocauda. The sequence continues at coordinate 43,613,565 of VTFQ01000009.1, read as the reverse complement.
TTACTGACAGACTGGGAAGAGAGGAGCTGCAACAATGGAGAATATGAGGAGAATAATCAACATTCCGGCAGGAAAACCTGTTGTGTATTGTTGTTTATTATGCGATTAAAGTTACGTTGATTGTTTCCCTCCTCCTTCTCTGAGCCTTTAACTTTGTTACACCCCTATTGTGCTTTTTCAGATATGACCTTTCATACAGTGTGTAATAAAGCTGTTTGTGAATGTAAATATAAAGATCAAAGTGCAGATAAACAGTTATTCTCTCCCAAAAGAAAGAAGCGATTCTGAAACGAGTCGTCAGTAATTCCAGCTTCACTTCCTGTTACAGTGTGACAATGTAAGTAATTTGCATAATGCCAGCCCATAGCCACGCCCCCAATCTCTGTAGTTTCTGAGGCTTGAAGAGTTTGGTTTGTGTTGTTCATGTCGAAAAGACGCTGTTTTATCCACTTTGATGCACTTTAAAGGGGCTCTATGTAGGAATGACACAGACTATATGATACAGAATAACTGAAGCCATTGTTCCAACCTTAAAGGGTTAGTTCACCCAAAAATGATAGTTCTGTCATTAATTACTCTCCCTCATGTCGTTCCACACCCGTAAGACCTTCGTTCATCTTCAGAACACAAATTAAGATATTTTTGATGAAATCCGAGAGGTTTATGACTCGTCCAATATAATCAACACTTTCAAGGTCCAGAAAGACCTCCAGAAAGAAACTGCCAATGTCACGTGATTTCAGTAAACGAGGCTTCGTTTCATCATAAGTGTTTCAAAATGTTTTGAAATTTCAATGGTTCACGTGACTTTGGCAGTTTGATTCACGCTCCGAACCACTGATTCAAAACAAAAGATTCATAAAGCTTCATGGGCACTAGAGATTGTTGAATAAAGTTGTTATTTAGATTTAGTTTTTGAGCACAAAAAGTATTCTCGTCTCTTCATCACATTAAGGTTGAAGCACTGCAGTCACATGACTGTTTTAACGACGTCTTTAGTTCCTTTCTGGACCTTGAAAGTGTTGATTATATTGGACGAGTCATAAACCTCTCGGATTTCATCAAAAATATCTTAATTTGTGTTCTGAAGATGAACGAAGGTGTGGAACGACATGAGGGAGAGTAATTAATGACTGAATCTTCATTTGTGGGTGAACTAACCCTTTAAAATGGCATAATTAGGGCACTTTAAGTGTTTATTTCTTTACTTGTGGAGTTTTTGGAGGTAAAACTACTTTGTCAAAACTGTTATTTGTAAGAACCTGCATCATTTAGTGAAATTTCCTTTCCAGAAGTCAAACCGGCTCATCCGTCAATCAAAGCGAAGAGTTGAGTTTCACCATCCTGACGCAGAGAGTCTGTCAGTGTCTGAGTTCAGCTCCAATCCGTCGACGTCTCATCATGTCTGCAGGCTGAACTGAACCATGTCAGCAAATATATTCACTTCTTTGTCAAATTCACAACGGGATTTGGATGTTTTTTATAGCTGAGAAACACTGCTCAGTCTCAGACCTGCGTTCTCTTTGTTTCCGAGTCTTGAATTACAAGATCGACTCCCAGAACAAACAAACATGCCACTCTTCCTCCTTTGAAGCGCTGATAGATTGGATAGACCTCGTTTCCTGATGACCAAACTTGTTTTGAGCGGCTCCGTGTGCACCATGTTAATTCGCTGCTTGTTTTGCAGCAGAAATCAATGAAGACGTTTTCAAACAAGCGTGTGTTTGTCTCGGTGCTTCAGTGTCTGTTCTGACATGTTTGTCAGCTTTCCTCTTCCTCTCTGCCTCCGTGATTTCATCCTCTCTCTCTCTCAGTGAGCCTGAGCAGATGTGTGTGTAGTTTTAATGGGAGTTTTTGATTTCTCTCAACGCACTAATATCCATAACCATTCATATTCATAGCCCGTGTTAATAAAGAGGAAAATGAGCAAATCCGGGATCTTTCAATGCCAGTTGGCCTATTATCCTTCATTATCTTTTTTAATGGCCTCGGAGTCAGAGACGGCTGCTGTGATTTCACAGAGAACAAGAGATTCGCTGTCAGATTTCTTGTTAGCTGCAGGAACATTAAAAGCCTCAAATAGTCTATCGACGACTGTACCGTGAGGTCCAGTTTATTGTTGTAATATTTCATTGTGTAATTGCAAATGTTGTAATGTTTGTCATCAATATATGATCAAATGATCGTATTAGTGATATTTTTTTTTACCAAAACTGATATTCAAGTTTTCATTTAGCCGAAAGCTGAAACTGAAAATTAAGTTTCAGTAATTAAATTTTGGTAAATGACAAACAAACTCTGTAATGACATTAAAATTCTTGTTTAGTCTGAATATTTTCAGTACGTCGCAACTTTGTTTGGAGTTTAATGAGACTTTTGTTATATTGCAGGTGAATAATGTGAGGATTGGTTGTATTTACACACTGTGAAAAAGAATTGTTGGTTTAACTTGGTTGCCGTGAAATGTTGAGTTCATTGAAATTAAAAAATTGAGTTAATTCAATGAAGCTGATTGGTTTAACTGACAGAAACTGGCTGAATATTACATTAATATTCGCCTCATTATCGAGTGACTAACGAACTTTGAATGGACGCGCGGCTTTTGAGGTCAACAGTAGATGTGGAAGCAGTTTCTCTATTTCGCACGTTTAGTTTGATTTCATCATTCGAGCGCTGCAGTGTTTCCCGCTCCTGTCGGCCCGTTTCCGGCTCTCGACCCGTCGGCGTCGGCGCTGTGTGTGTGATGGAGGCGGCGGAGGACGAATGTGTGCTGAATGCGAAACACTGGAGAAGACGCTCGCCCAAGTGTTTTATTTTAATATAGTTTTATTAATGTTTCCAATGGGCTTTTGTTTTTATATCTTTAGTTTTCATGTTCATTTTGTTATGTGCTTCTGCAATTTTATTCATTTTTTGTCTTTTTAAAATATTGCTATTTAGGTTTAATTTATTTTTATTTGTTTCCTTGTAGTTCATTTTAGTTTTTATTTATTTCCAGTTAATAATTTTAGTGGTTAGGCTTGAAAAACAGAAATGTTTTTAATAGTTTTAGTTTAAGTTAGTTTAAGTTTTATGAATTTTATTTATTTTTTTATTCAGTTTTAATTCCTGTTAATAATTTCAGTGCTTCAGCTTTAACTTATTTCAGTTTATTTCCAAGGCAAAATTTTGTTGAGATTAAATTTTTCAACTAATATTTGTTTTATTTTATTTCAGCTTTATTTCAATTAACAGAATTGTGTTTAATACTTTGTTTTAATTTGTATTTTTTTTTATTTAAATAATAATAATAATTTAGTTGATTTATTAATTTTGTTTCCAGTTAATAATTTTAGTGCTTAAACTTTTAAGTTTTTCAGCTAATATTTTTATTTTATTTTATTTAAAACAACTTTATTTCAATTAACAAAAATGTTTTAATAGTTTATTTATATTATTTAGTTTTATTTCCTGTTTTATTTCAACTTTATTTCAATTAATAGAAATATTTTTAATAGTTTTGGTTATAGTTTATTTATTTATTTATTTTTATGTAGTTTTATTTCCAGTTAACAATTTTAGTGTTTCGACTTCAGTTTGTTGCCAAGTCAACATTTCTATGTGTGTTTTTAAATGTATCTTTGTATCTATTAAATGTTTTGTATAGTTTCAGTTTCAGTTAATGATCATAACCCTTGAAGGCTCTGTGAGAGAGTGTGAATCATCTGTCAATCATCCTCTGCGTGCGTGTGTGTGTGTGTGTGTGTGTGTGTGTCAGTTGTTTATGGTCTCGGGTGTGTGGATGACAGCGGCATGTTTGGAGTGTCTTCTTCACACTTCCTGTAAAACAAACACACACACTTTTGTGTTTTACAGAATGTAAGATTGATTTCAGTGCTTTGGCTTTCCTCTTCACATGCGTTTGATCCTCTCTCTCTCTCTCTCTCTCTCTCTCAATCCATCAGCCTGTTTGTCCTTGTAAATTCCTGCATTATGAGTTGATCCGTCTCAGCAGGAGGAGAAACGGCTCAAACTGCTTCATGCAGTGAGTTGAAGAGCCGTTTGATCACAACTGGACAGATTAGAAGGAAAACATGAGGGGTGACAGCTTTAAATGTAGTTTTGCACCGTGTTTACCCTTGAAGAGTGTGTTTACCTCTTATTGTGTGATTCAGAGTGTTTTTGTTCGCCTCTCATGACTGAATGAGGGAGTTTTGTGGACGTTGTGCTTCATAAGTGAGATGATGACTGTTGGCCCTGGACACACTGGGAATAACTCTTGTCACCTACAGATGGCGCTCTTTATCTGCACATGCGGCCTAGAACTGTCATTCTGACCTCAGTCATTGAGTTCATGATCATGTACAAACACTCTCAGATACTCCTGAGTATCATTTCAGTTATTTGAATCCAACATTTTGTGTGTACGAGTCAAAATCAGATCGTTCTGTTTCTTTCTTACTGCACATTCCTGGTCGTATTGTAATAATAACTTTCTCTCCTTCTGTTCCTTCTCGGCTGATGTAACCAGATCCTTGTACATTTTTAGTTTTTTAGTAATTTTATGTGCAAAAAGATAAAAAAGGGTCAAAAGATCAGCATTTATTTGAAATAGAATCTTTTGTAACATTTTTTACTGTTACTTTTGCATCTTTGCTGTATAAAAGCATTTGTTTTTTCTTTCCAATTTTTTACTGATCATAAACTGTATTCTCTAATTTAAACATTTGTTGGTTTAAATAAATGCTGAAAGAAACATATTTAAACAATTTGAACATGCTGACGAGTGCAACTTTTTATTTTCTTCGTACAGTAATATACTGCAGTGTATTTTTCTCTTCTTCATTTGTTTGTTTTGTTTTTTTGCTCATGTTTGCTGCTGAATGTGTCGTGTGAACCGGCCCGATCCGTCTTCTGTGGACCGGCTCAAATCCTTCTTTAATATTAATGTCTTCTGAATAAACTGCCCAGAAATCATAATGAACCTGACAGAAAGCGTCACGTTTGTGCAGCTCTTTAGTCTAACGTTAACGCTCTTAAATGTCATAAAACAGCTAAATATAGCGGTTTGACGGGACCTCCAGAAACGAGGCCGGTTCAGTGTCTGCCGGTGAACATTTACTGTGAAGATTAATACAGCTGGAGTAATTCTGGTGTAGCGGGTCACTGAGCTCTGCTGTTATATCTTGTTTTAGGCTCTTTACAGCGGGCTGACGGATCTCACTAATAGAGACATGCTGTAATTTGTAAGCAGTGTAAATCAATGTGAGCGGGAGAGAATAAATCAGGTGATCATGGACAAGCACTAATAAGCCATTTCACTCTTAACAAATGACCTGCGTTAGCGTCTGTGTGTCTTTAGATGTGTACGGAGCCTCAGTGTGTTGAAACTGGCGGTTATGGTAAGGGGCGGGACATTTCCCAAACACCAATCACAACACACTGCTCCAGCCGACCAATCAGAGCACATTGTGCTTTTCAGAAGGAGGGGCTTCATAGAGACAGGAACTAAACAGAGCGTTACTGACAGACTGGGAAGAGAGGAGCTGCAACAATGGAGAATATGAGGAGAATAATCAACATTCAATCTAGTAGAGCCCAAAAACATAATATGGAGTCTTTAACCATTTTTAATTTCATTTTTAATTTAATTTGATTTATTTTACTTTATTTTTTATTTTAATTATAGATTTACATTCGGAATACATTATTTTCATGACCGTTATTCTATATGACTAAAAGTAAAGAAGTATAATGCAAAGACCTTTATGTATGTGTGAATATTTGTTTATTTTTAATTTAATTTTATTTCTAATTTTTATTTTTTAAAATTAATTTTAATTTTTTTTTTATTAATTATTTAAAATTTTAATTTTTTTATTTGATATTTAATTTTTTTATGATTTTTATTTTATTTTTATATATTTTTTTATTTTATTTTAGTAGGCTATAATGGTATATTTTATATTAATGGTATATCAGAATTCTCCTTTTGTGTTTCCACATTACAAACATCACGCAGGTTTTGAGTGACATGTTGGGGAGAAAATAATGACAGATTTTCCTTTTTGGATGAACTCTTCCTTTACCTGCAGACCTGAGAGCGGCGGCAGAGTCGAGGACAGTGAAGGTCGTGTTTATGTGTCTGAATACTGACGCCGCATCAGTTCTGAAGGCCGCGCTCTGATATCTCGGAGCCGTGAGCGAGTGCTTCCCCTCCTCCTTCATCCCACATCTCCATTCCCGTTTCATGATTTATTCTGCCGGAAAGGTCATCATAACTGCGCGGGTCCAGACTTCATCTGTTCTCTGAAAAATCACATTTATTTGCGACGCACATGGTCTTTACCGGCTGTTTGGATTGGCCTCGCTCTAATCAGAGAGATCACCTGTGTGTTTGTTATTGTGCTTCTGTTTGCATGAATGTGTGTGCAGACTGGGATTATCTGTGATTCTGTGTGACCCTTAATATGTTTACCTTGACTGCTTACATCGATTCTTTGTTTGTGTTGTTAGTTTGCTTTTGCTTCTACATTTACATTTACGCATTTGGCAGACGCTTTTATCCAAAGCGACTTACATTGCATTATACTATACATTTGTATCTGAGTATGTGCAATCCCTGGGATCGAACCCATGACCTTGGCATTGCTAGTGCCACGCTCTAACCACTGAGCTACAGGAAAGCTTCTAGACCCACATGAGTGTATTTACAGCTCATACTGTATCGGTGTGTGTACATGCGTTTCGTATGTTCTCTCTGAGGGTCACGGAGTCTGTAGTAATAATCCGATCCCTCTCCCACACTAACATCAATAATGCTGGAGGTCCGGGCGGTTGTTCAGCTCTCAGTCCTGATGAAAGTCTTGAAACTGGCGGATATGTAATGAAATCTTCTTGACACAAGAGCTCTTTAGAAAAGTGTGTGCATGACTTTGGATGTCCACTTTCACATATTTTTGTCTGTTTTTCTTCTCCGAGGGATACAAGAATGAGGTCTTTTACTCTCCCACCATGCTGTCTGTCGGTACGATACCCTCTCTGTGTGTAAACTCCATTACTGCCGTATGCCCTTCTCTGTCATCATCTCCGTCACACACACACTGTAAATCTGCTCCTGTGGTGTCCATCACAGAGTCTGTGGGTTCCATCACCACCTCAATCAAGCAGAAGAACAGAAAGCCTCCGTGCGAGTCAACACTCCCACAAACTCTCGCACGTCTTCGGTCTCAGCGACTTCATCGTGATCTGATCCTGCAGAAGAATCAAAGAACTCCCACACATCTGGTTTCAACAAACAGCTCGCCGTCCCTCCTCCTCCAGAACACGCTTTGATGTAAAATATCTAAATAGATGCTATCGGAGGAGATGTGAAAACAGAAGTACTAACTATAATTCTAATGTCTCTGTGGAGGCAGAAGATTAGAGAGGATCCTTCTGCGGAAAAAAGGTGTGAATATTCACTCGGAGCAGCTTCTTGAGTGTGTGGTTCAGGCAAATGTGTGTCTTTTTTGGAGTAAATCTGATCCTGGTTCATTATGGATAGTTGTGTTTATATATTCAGTTTTTAACATTTATATATTAACTTCTTGTGTGTTGTAGATGGGACAGACATGATAGGAAACATTAGGAAAGTTGCCCAAGCCAAATTCAAATACAAGTGCCACAGCACATCATATCGGAGCATGTGCGCTTCCCACGAGGCCTTCAACATTATTTGAGACATTAGACATTATTTGTGAAAGTTTTCAGCTACAAATAAGTGGCCATTCTTGTTCCAAAACCGCTAGATAGAGTGTGACATAAGAAATGTTTTGAGACTCATTGTTGAGCAATGTGATAATTCATAGTAGCAACTGCATAGCAACACTCAGCACCCCACCCAGGGTACCCTAGCAACACCCTAGTAATCACGAAGAACAACTCAGAAACTGCATAGCAACACCCTAGCAACCATCCAGAACAACCTAGCACCCCACCCAGGCTACCCTAGCAACACCCTAGTAATCATGAAGAACACTTTAGAAACTGATTGCCCTAGCCACCACATAGCAACACCATAGCAACCACCTAGAAAACCCTAGCCACTGCATAGCAACACCCTAGCAACCACCCAGAATACCCTAGCAACTGCATAACACCCTAGCAACCACCCGGAGTACCTTAGCAACTGCATAGCAACACTCTAGCAACCATCCCAGAACAACCTAGCACCCCACCCAGGGTACCCTAGCAACACCCTAGTAATCATGAAGAACACTTTAGAAACTGATTGCCCTAGCCACCACATAGCAACACCTTAGCAACCACCAGAATACCCTAGGAACTGCATAACACCCTAGCAACCACCCGGAGTACCTTAGCAACTGCACAGCAACACTCTAGCAACCATCCCAGAACAACCTAGCACCCCACCCAGGGTACCCTAGCAACACCCTAGTAACCATGAAGAACACTTTAGAAACTGAATGCCCTAGCCACCACATAGCAACACCCTAGCAACCACCCAGACTACCCTAGCAACCACATAACATCATCCAAGCAACCACGCAGAATACCCTAGCCATGACATAACAAAACTCTTGCAACCACCCAGAATACCCTAGCCAACGCATAGCAACACCCTAGGAACCACTCAGAATACACTAGCATCCTCCTAGCAACACCCTAGCAACCACCCCATGTACCCTAGCCACTGCATAGCAACACCCTAGCATCCTCCTAGAAACCACCCAGACTACCCAATTAACAGCATAGAAACACCCTAGCAACCACCCCGCATACCCTAGCAACCACATAGCAACACCCTAGCAACCTCCTAGTAACCCCCCAGAATACACAATCAACAGCATAGCAACACCCTATCAACCACCCAGAACACCCTAGCACCACCCCACGTACCCTAGCAACCACATAGCAACACCCTAGCAACCATCCAGAATACCCTAGCCACCACATAGCAACACCCTAGCAACCTAGTAACCACCCAGAATATCAGTCTGCTTTTCTAATAGACTGTATGGCCTTAAAAAATCTTCAAGCTTCAAAAGCTTTAAAACTACTTCAAAGTATGTCTCGTCCCATTTTTGCTTTCTGGCCACTTGAAGTTTGTCACGTCACGCCTGGTTAGGGCACACTGTAAGATTGTAGCGCTTCCATCTTCTTTTAACTTTGAATGACAGTTTTTCCCTCCTAAACAGCAGAGGAAATCATCAGCGAGGAGATCTGTGTGGGTCTGATGAGCAACGGTTTGATTATAGATGATGATGAAGAGGAAAGAAGGAACAAACACTTGCGTCACAGTTTTGTTTTTCACAGTGCTCAGTTCATGTCCCTCTTCCCCCCTTCATTATTTCTGGATATTTCTGAACTCTATTTTTAAGATGCTCAATGGAACACAGGCGTTTCAGGCTGGAACAATGTTTTAATCACCACCTTCCGATCATCCAGTATGAGCAGCGGCACCTGCGGAAGGCCCGGGAAGACCCGCTCATGTCGCTCATTTATTCTACAAAGACCATATTGTGTCCGCGGCGGGTGAGACAAAGAGCATTCCGCATCCTTCACCCTGCGAGACACTGGCATTCATCAAGCTGACCCGGATGCCTCTCAGTATCCCTGCTCCTCTCCCGGCCTCATCTGTTCATCACACATCCGGTTATTCATCTCGTCCCCCTCTCTCTCTCGCTTCACTCAGCTCGTATTATTACTAATGATGATGGCGTCGCGAGGCCAGACACTTCATTGTTCTGCACTCTCTCCTCCCGCGTTTATCTTTCTCTGCGCTCGTTTGTTCTTGCTCTCCGTCTCGTTGTGTGTCGGCGCTAATGGAGATAAGGAGACTGATTGTCCCGGCCGCGTGTGCGGAGGGCAGAGACGGGCGGATCAACATGGCACTAATTGTTTTCCAGCCTCTCCTGTCGACCGCGTCAGGCGCGCATTCATCATGAAGGTGTATCAGTGGGGGGGCAGATGACTCCCCGTCGCTTCATCCGTCAGACCGCGGGGGCCGAACACGCCCACGTACCTGAGACAGTCATCAAGCGCCTCGTTCCCGCCCTCCACCCACAGCACCAATCACGGTCTGCCTGGGAGGGCCGTTGCCTTGGCAACTGGCGGTCTGGCCTGACATCCCATCATTTTAAAGTTCCCTCAAAAAAGTCTTGACATGAAGCGAAGAGCAGGTTTACTCGGTTGGGGTTGAGGACCAGGATAGCTTTGGGATAGCTTGGGATCCGGAAGAGCCATCACTGACCCTCTTATTTTCCCTGGATGTTTGTCTGAATGTTAAGGAACCCTTGATGGAGAAATACCCAGCACCAAAATTAATCTCCAAAAGGATCTGAAAGTAAATATAAAAATATATGAGAGAGTCAGAAAGATTTTCTGTTTCTGTGGGAGGGTAGAGTGGGTTATATAAAATTTTAAATAAAGCGTACGCGTCAGAGGTAGTCAGCCCCAACCATCCTGAATGTTTGTGAATGATGGAGAAGCTCACAGTGGCTCTCAAACAGTGATAACACACTGAAAGGTCACGGGGTCATTCCATCTCCTGAAACAAACCAGGGAATGTATCCTGCTCTTTTTTAACCTTTCTATTTTGATCTGTAATATTTTTTAATATTTATTCAACTATGAAATGTGTATAATATATTTATAAATTTATTTATTAATTTATTCATTTATTAGAGTGCGTGTGATTGGACAGTCTGCTTTGTGCTTTTTGTTTTATTTCTTGTGTTGGGGTAATTTGTGTCCGGGCTATTTTATGTTGGGATAAATGTGAACCAGGGTAGGTTTGGGAGCTTGGGGTAAAAATGGGTAGGTTTTAGGGACCAAGGGATAAAATGGGTAGGTTTAGGTATGTGTGGGTTTGCATCTAAAGGGTAATTTGTCCAGGTAGGTGTGGGTAGGTTTGGAACCAACTAAATATTTTATTTTATTTTATTTTATTTTATTTTATTTTATTTTATTATTATTTTTTATTTTATTTTATTTTAAATTTTATTTTAATTTTTAATTTAATTTTGTTTATTTTATTGTATTATATTTTATATTTTTCATTATTTTGTTTAATTTTATTTAATTCTATTATTTTTTATCTTTTATTTATTTTATTTTATTTATTTTTTATTTTGTTTTATTATTTTATTTTATTTATTTTTTATGTTTTATTTTTAATTTTTTTAATATTTTTTATTTTCTTTGTATTTTTTATTTTATTTTAATGTATTTTGTTTATTTTATTTTATTTTATTTATTTTTTATATTTTATTTTGTTTTATTTTATTTTCATTTTCTTACATTTTTTATTTTATTTGATTTTATTTTTATTTTTTTATATTTTATTTTATTATTTGATTTGATTTGATTTTATTTCACCTGTTAAACATTGCCATTTACTTATAAACCACTGGTCAAAAAATGTTACAATGTTTCTGAAAGAAGTCTCTTCTGCTCAACAAAGCTGCATTTATTTGATCAAAAATACAATAAAAATAGTGAAATATTATTCCAATGTAAAACAGCTGTTTTCTATATGAATATATAGTAAAGTGTAATTTATATCCTAAATTTTCAGCATCATTACTCCAGTCTTCAGTGTCACATGATCCTTCAGAAATCATTCTAATATGATGATTTGCTGCTCAAGAAACATTTATGATTATTATCAATGTTGAAAACAGTTGTGCTGATTTTTTCCGCTGAATATAAAAGAAAAAATATAATGTATAATTAACATAATATCATATAATATATAAATAAAATCTTAAGAAAAATATTTTTACTGTAAGTTTTGATCGGTTTTATGCATCCTTGCTCTCTCTCTATATATATTATATTATGTATATATTTTATTTTATTTAGACAAATATATCCTTAATTTAGCCACTATTTCATCACATCATATTCATTAATTTTAGCCAATTTTACTCTGACTAAAATGACTCATTTTCGATCAAATCAACTTTTTTTGTCAAAAACATTTTATATAATGAGAGTGCAAAATTAAAACAAAAATTAATTCATTTTCTATATTAATTTATTATTTATAAATCACATTTACATAAAATACACTTCATCTCCAGCCCATTCTGATCTTGTGAGTTAAATCTGTATGTTTGTCTAATTTAATTTTCACACGGCTCTAAATTAATGAGTGCAGCTTTTTATGGAGTGAACATCCGAGAAATTACATTACATATGATGAAGTACGGCCGAATCCCTGGGGAAGTTTCCCCTGGTTTTCATCAGTAACGAAGGAGATGTATGTTCACATTTAATTAACCACTGCTTAATTTAAATGGACCGATGAGGAAAAATGCAGAAAGCATTGGAGAAACTGCTCAAGGTTTTCTCATGATTAGTAATCGCTGAAACGCCTCTTATATTAACATTCAGATTAACAAAGACACAACAGTGGATTATTGCACTACTAGTGCAGCTCAGCTCGACTGTGAATCTTTAATAAAATGTAATTTACTTCATTTAAATGCTGCACTCCTTCAGCTGTGTTTAGAGAATTCTTTCATTTATCTGTTTCTCTCGTCTCTCTCCACATTACACTCGTCCTTGCTCTGCCCTTGTTTAATTGTGATGAGGCAGATTTATGTCCTGCTCTCAGCGTCAGAGCGCTCGTGTCGTAAATTACCTCCGTATCGATTCAGCTGCAACAACTCGGCGAGGAGACGGAGCTTATTCCTTCACACTCACTTTGATACCTTTATTCATCTGCTCTCTTATTAGCATTTCAGCCACTCCCCCTTCACCCCGAACGCCCTCCTGCACGCCACACCGCCCGCTCGTCCCCGAACACTCGCGGCTGCGTCAGCGTTTGGGGATACGGGAGTGAGACATCAGGGAATTGAACCTGTTATTGGTGCTGCGTTGCATCAGAAACAAAAGGCTGAAGCTAAGGAAGGGTTTAAAGGGATAGTTCAACCGAAAATTACACTTCATGTTCATTAGTTTTGTTCCTGCTGGACACAAAGGGAGAAATTTCATGCTGCTCGTTTCCATTTGACAGCTCAGAGTGATCACATCATTTACACACTGCTCCGTACAACAAGAAAAAATCCCTATTGTTGAGCCGATTCAGAATGTTCCTTGAGTTTGTGGACTGAGAGCGTTCGTGACCGGCTCACACGTTCTCTCATAAGATGAGGCTGAAGTGGCGGGTTAAATGAGTGGTCTAGATGAGCTCAGTGCTCGTTTTTATTAACGCGTGTTAATGCCGACACATATGGGCCTGTGGCTCAATTTGCCAGCTGTAACAGATAATTATGTCCAAACAAACGCTCCCCACGGTGAGCAGATACCATCCATTTGCAATGTTCATTAAAATTCCTCCAACTGTGCCTCTGTCTGCCGGCAGCTCCTGAAACGCGGAGGATCGGCCGCTTTCCCGAAGCAGATGAGGATGCTGAAAGAGACGGACTGCCTTCGTGTGCTGGCGCTGGATCTCGCTGGGCAGATGAGCTGAGGTGACGTATGGAGACACCAGACTGACCTCTCGGACACCGCGGGGAGAAGTTAGTGTTGTGTGTGTGTGTGATAGAAGCCGTGAGTTTGGTGTGAGGTGGACGCCATTGTTTGGACCCAGACAGGGTTTTCAGACTGCAAATGAGAGGTTTAACTTACCTGTGGATGAATACAACTGAAAACTGCTTACCAGGACTTTCTGCTTCCAGTGCAATTGGAGCGGTGAAATAAACTAGAGCAAAAAACCTGCCTCAACAAAAATAAAAGTTAAATTAAAGCTGCAAGCAGCATTTGGCCGGGTTCAAGCACTTTAAGGCCTTTAAGCAGATAAAAAGGTATTTTATTTTATTTAGCAAGCATGTAAACACTTAGATCATAGATGGAAAAGACCATTTACAACCAATACAGGTAATTTAGTAAGGAAAAATATGTTTTTTAAAGGTTTTTTGACAGTTATAGCATCGATTCCCAATCTATTCCCCGATCTCCACCACTTTTTTTGGGTGTCCTCAGAGTGTGCCCATGTTAATTTTGGTGAAAATATCTTATTTCTTTTTGAAGTTATAGACACTTATATACAGTATATGAGAGCATAAAAAATAACCCAAGAATGTCTTTGATTGGATTCCCATCAAATTTTGACATTTGGGCCTTAACTTTTAGTAAACCAACTTAGGTTCCGTGTTGCCTACGCTGGTTTCATCTCGATAGGACTAACGGTTTCGAAGATATTCGCAAAAGTTTTTTAAGCGCTAAATCACAATGTAGCACAAACCATAAGCTGAAACCTGGTCTGGTATCGTTGGACTCGGCAAGGTTTCAGGAGTCTAAGCACGTGACTCCCGTGAAAATATGTCTACCACACCCAAAGTTATATACATTTTCAGCCAAAACCATTTAAAAATATATGTTTTTTAAAGCTTTTTAACAGTTATAGCGCCACCTATGGTCTGATCTCCATAAAAGTTGGCATGCTTCTTTAGAGTCTTATGCTTCATGTGCTCACCTAATTCCGTGAAGTTCTGAGTTTTCTTTTAGGATTTATAGGCTTTTGGGTATATTTAGCCACACCCATTATGTAAATGACCCTGTTATGGTAAAGTTTACCCTAATGGGTAAAGTTCAACTTTTTTTTTGATAATTATTGATCTCGAGAGTCCAGAGAATCATCCTGCGCTGGTTTCGTTGCGATCGGGTGAAAAACCTAGGACTAGTTAGCAAAAGTAGGTTTTTCAGCTATTCGTGAATAATTAATGAACGATTTGATTGACAGCATTAGTTCTTGAGGCAGAGTTGATCAGCATGAGGAGATCAAATGATATGCATATTGTGTGGATCTGTGAAACACCATGTGATTACTGAGGCGTAAAACTCATTAGTGCCAACTAGTGGCTGATTTCTTTCAAAATTCTTACACACCTATAGGACCATGAGTCGAACATGCCCACAGAGTTTCGTTCCGATCGGCCTCTGTTAACCTTGTCTAATAGGTGCTCAAACTTCATTGGCCGATGGCGGCCATGTTTTTTGAGATACGCCACTGTCCTCATAGACCATCATGCCCCCTTGGACCAAGACACTGCATGCCAAATTTCAAGTCGATCGGACTAACAGTTGCGTAGTTACAGCTGTTTTCATGTTTTTTCAAATTATAGTGTCCAATTGACGCAATTGTTTTTATCTTGACCAAAGATTGAGCCCTTACACACGTGCAAATATCTCATTTCGTTCTCAAGTTATAGCCATTTTAGTAGTAGTGGCGACCGTGAACCAAACTTTCGACTTTTTTTTTTTTTGATAATTATTGATATTCAGACTCCAGAGAACATTTCTGCACTGGTTTGGTTCCGATCGGGTCAAAAACCTAGGACCAGTTCGCAAAAGTAGCTGAAAATTTGGACAGGAAATTTCCGCCTTGAGCCAAGGATTCGTAGAGCCTGGGCTTAACGGTTCAGGAGTTATCAGCCATTTCATACTTTTGACCACTGTAGCGCCCCCGCCAGGCCAATCGGGGCGAGCCTTGGTACGTTTTGGATGGTGTACAACTCACGGTTTGGTCCGCCTGATCACTTTTAGGGGAGAATGCTGATCCTTGGAAAATTGAACAATTACAGTAGAGTTTCAGCGCTTGAACCCTTGATTAAAGTGCCGGCAACAGGCAGACGGACAGGAGAGAGAAGATTCCAGAGAGTTAGACGGACACACACATACTAGAAGATGAAAGAGAGGAAAATAAAAACAACGGCTGTGTTTTTGTGCACAGCTCAATATCATCTCACACACTTGCATCTCTTTATTGAACTCCAGACGCTCTTCGCTTCACCGTGAACTGAAGCTCCTTCACTGTTGAGTATGTTGCTAATAGGCATGTGACGGTATCAAATTTTCATGTTGCGATTAATTGATGAAGCTTTTATCACGGTATACGGTATTATCACGATATTAAAATAAGTTGCAAAACCATTTTTGTCATAGTTTAACAGGTTTAAGAACTCTTTTTGTAATAAAACAAAACAACTCTGACTGAAATTTTCAAACAGATTAAAATGCAATAGAATTAGGCTATAAAGAACAACAGATAACACTTTACTCTATTTAATGCATTAACTAAGATTGAGCAATAGCTACATTTGTTACAGAAAATGTTATTTTTTGTTAATGTTAGTTTAGAAACACAACTGATCATTGTTAGTTTTATCTCAGGTCCATTAAATAAGTTATTTTGATTTTAGTAATGTTATTAAATAGTAACTAAGAAATTAACATTAATTAATAATAATTAATACTTTATAAGTGTTTTTATTGTCAGTTTAGTGATAATGAATTAACATGTTAACAAATGAAGCTGTATGTTTTCAAAGTTTTACTGAACAATAACAAATAATCAGAACATTTCTAATCATTAGGGCATGTTGTAGTCCAGATTAAAATATAAAAATGTTTAGGTTTGAAAATAAATATCCTTTTAAGTCTTTTTTAAGTATTCAGTATTTGGTGCTGTGATGAACAACACTGAGATTACAAAAAAATGAATGTCTGTTTGAAGCATTTTAAAAACTTCACTAGCGCAGTTACTTTGTTTGCGCGGTTTCCGTGGTAACCGCTGCACGCTGCTGTTCCATCAGCGCCCTCTGCTGTCAGAGAGTGAACGCGCACTTTCATTCAGTGCGTCTCCTTCACTGGTTCCGCCATGTGCTTCTCGTGCACGTTGGGATTGTTTACATCTGAGCGCGTGTCCTTTTGACGCAGAATACAGCGGTGTTGTGCATTTTATACGATTGATGGGTAAAGTATTCTTAATTGCCTTATAAAAAATTAATAATTGGTAAAAAATGACTATTTACGGTATTCTGAAGTGCCGACGATTACAATATCGTGCATATTCATTATCGCGATTTATCGCATTACCGAATATCGGCACAAGTCTATTTGCTAATGGCCTCCATTGCTGCATCCATATATGGAGATTGTGGGCGTGTATTATGCTAATTAACAACAGCAGACGCAAGCTGTTTATTACACTGTTCTGTGTACACCTGTTTAAACTGGAAATTCAGAAAGAACCGTCATCAGTGAATCCGGCCCGTGTCAGCGTCAGTGTCGCAGGTGTGTTCACCTCGCGCTCTCTCGTCTCATGTGAAGGGTTCTGCCGTATCGTCGTCACCATTGTTTGAGGTGGTCTTGGTCTTGGTCTTTTACATGTTCCTTCCCAGACTCAGGAGAGGAAGTGTCAGGAGAGCCGGAGTCAGTCTCGTGGAATGATCTGGGTAATGTTGCGTGATGGGATTGTTCCATATTCATTGGAAAAGGTTGTAAAGCGAGCGGAGCGCCTCCTTCCCACAGTCAGAGCGTGTCGATCCGCTGCACATCGCTGGCACGTCTTCCTTCTCTTCTCCGCCTCCCTCGCTTTCTTTTTATTGTGGTTATTCTCTGTCAGGTTCAGGTCGTCCCCCGTGGGCACGTGGATGTTTGGATTCTTCTCTTCACTGCAGTTTCACTCTTAAAAATAAAGCTTCCAAACGGGGGTTTTCACAGCAGTGCCATGAAGAACCATTTTTGGGTCCCTAAAGAAACTTTCAGTGATCAGATGCTAAGAGTATTTTAATAATCTAAAGAAACTTTTCCCCTGTAAAGAACCTTTTCTGCAGTGGAAATATTCTGTGGATGTAAAGATTCTTCATGGAACCATCGATGCCAATAAAGAACTGTAGAAGAAAAGGATCTATATGGAAGCTTAAAGGTTCCGTCAGGCGCTTCATATAGAACCGTTTAGAGGTTTCATCATGGGATCATTATATAGATTTGTTTTTAATTAATTAATTAATTTTTAATTTTAATGAAATGTTATGAATTTAACAGCTCGTAAACCATTTTTTCACTAGAAAAAAATGAAATAACCCAGAGTTATTTTAGTTTTATTAAAGGGTTAGTTCACCCAAAAATGAAAATAATGTCATTAATTACTCTCCCTCATGTCGTTCCACACCCGTAAGACCTTCGTTCATCTTCAGAACATAAATTGAGATATTTTTGATGAAATCCAATGGCTCAGTGAGGCCTGCATAGCCAGCAATGACATTTCCTCTCTCAAGATCCATTAATGTACTAAAAACATATTTAAATCAGTTCATGTGAGTACAGTGGTTCAATATTAATATTATAAAGTGACGAGAATATTTTTGGTGCGCCAAAAAAAAAAAAACGACTTATTTAGTGATGGCCGACTTCAAAACACTGCTTCGGAGCTTTACGAATCGAATCAGTGACTCGTTTCAAAAAAAGGTCACGTGATTTCAGCAGTTTAGCCGTTTGATAGGAGATCCAAATCACTGAATCAATATTTAATATTTTATTATATTTTTGAGCTTTTATTTTTTGTTTTACTTTTATGTTAATTTTAGTATTATACAATCATTTAAGGCATTTCTCCTTATTAGTGGTTGACCGATATATCACCAAAGCTGATATACATCGGCTGATATTTGGCATTTTTTAAATATCGGCATCGGCTGACAAGTTTTTTTTTTGTTTGGCCGATGTGTCAGAAGCAGAACTTTTATTTTGACAGCACTTTGAACACAAGTGCCCAAGCACACAGCGCCCCCATGAGGACAGGAGAGTTTTACTCTGATAAACACTGAGCCTGGTGTGTAGAGATGATGTATCTGTGAACAAGCTTACACAAGTTACATGAAGGTGTAACAGAAATCTCAGGAGAAGCTGGCTGTATAAAACTGTGTGGGAGAAATGTGAAAGACATGGTTTGATATTAACCCTGGATTAGGGATTAATTTTATTTATAAATATATATATATATAATATGTGTGTGTATATATTTTAGAAATCAATCAAATCCGACAGCACTGTTATCTTGCAGATGACAGCACCTGTCTCTAACCTCCGCGTCCACATGCAGAGAGGAAGATTGAATGTCTCTATATGCTTGGAAAGAGCTGAGTTTGGTTTATTTGCACTTTCTCCTAATGCGCACTTCTTCTCTAGGCTCTTTATGGGAGACTGTGCTTCGCTCCGCACAAACAGCCCAAAGCTCAAAACACGCTGGGATGATTTTACTAGACAAGCGTGGCACTTTATTTGTGCCGTGTTTTACTGTAGAAACCTGCGTTTTATCCACTAACCTCCCACAATCAGTTTAAGCAGGTGCTAAATATGCTAAAAAAGAGCTGCATTTATAATTAAGACGTTATGATTTCGTCAGTTCAGACACGCCTCCTTTCTATGGAAGTATTTATGCCATCATTTAATACATATAGAACCTTTTTGGCATCAACGGTTCTTTAAAATTGATTCAAACCCCTAGTGTTCTATATAGAATCCATTGAACCTTCTTTTCCAAGAGATTCAAACCAGTAACATTTATTTTCCAACTTGAAAGAACCAACTCGGAGTCGTTTGTTTTAGGAATCGGGCTGCACTGGTCGAGCCGAATGTTTTTGATTCACTAAAAAGAACCTGTGCTTAAGAGTCATTTGTTTGTGAATCAAACTGCACTGGTCATGTTGTACACCTCTAACCCTGCAAAGAAACTCTAGAAAGACATTTGTCTACATTATTCGTTAAATGTAGATCAAAGGTAATAATCAACATATTTTTACCCAGCCTTATTCTTTTGTTGGTGAAATTAACCTTGCGCTGTTTCCAAGTTCTCCAGTCTGTGCTTGAGGAAAAGACTTTAGATATTCAAAGACGGTGCACTTATATTAATTATGAATAGGAGAAAGTGCAACACACAATATGGCAGAATAAGTCCCGTCTTTTAAATGAAGCTGGAAAAATAAGCTTTTTAACCAGCATAAGAAACAAAATTTATGAGACAGTTGTCAGATTTCATTGGTGACTTCAGATATGAAATTTTAAATATGAACAGCTTTGGAGAATCTGATGCAGTTGCATGACTGAATATCAAAGATGGCCGCCGAGTGGAATGAGTTGCCTTAAAGGGACTTCGGCTGAGGGCTTTCCGGTCTTCACATGTGATATATATTCATCCCGACACTATGTCCTCTGGAAGTTTCTGATTTAAATTGTACCATCTTTCTTCAGAGTTAAATTCTCTGCTGTCTCAAAAAGACAAGTGTCCTTAAATACCTTTCAAATTATTTCAGATTTAGTTTTCCTCTCGATAATACGCCTGTCCTTGAGATGAGAGGAGGGACAGTATTGAACTGTGACAGCAGAGGACATCGACTTCAAACTTGATTATCGCATTCTCCTAGAAGGAAAGAAACAAAGCCTTCCTAATGCTCCCCATCGTATCCCTCTTAAGCAATCAATGAATTTATTAATTAATCTTGCCAGCACCTTCTTGCATCTGTACATTGATCCTCGGCGCTTAGAATGGAGGCATCATTCAATTTCAATTTCGGCTCTGAACTCTTTTGGCGATCGATCGGCCGCACAGCCCCGGCCTGGGGTAAGTCATATTGAGAGAGGATGATACGGAGATGGAAATTGATTTGACAAATGGAGGAGTGGATGGGAAGAGCTCTGGAGCTCATGGCATGTGGCCGTGGGAGTTTAATGCCACAGGGGTTCAGAAAGGCCACTGCCTGATCGAAAGACGCAGTTCACTCGAAAATTAAAATTGTCATTATTTTCTCCACAGATTCACAGGATCATAGATGCTAGATTTTTCTAGCATGATTTAACACATTGCTAACATGTTTTAGCATGTTGTTAACATGATTTAGCACGTTTCTAGCATGTTTCTAACATGATTTAACACATTGCTAGCATGGTTTAGCATGTTTTAACATGTTGCAAGCATGTAGTTACCATGATTTAACACATTGCTAGCATTTTTTAGCATGTTGCTAGCCTAATTTAGAATGTTGGTAGCATGTTTATAACATGATTTAGCACATTGCTAACATGTTTTAGCATGATTAACACATTGCTAGCATGCTTTAGCATGTTTTAACATGTTGCAAGCATGTAGTTACCATGATTTAACACATTGCTAGCATTTTTTAGCATGTTGCTAGCCTAATTTAGAATGTTGGTAGCATGTTTATAACATGATTTAGCACATTGCTAGCATGTTGTTAGCATGATTTAGCATGTTTCTTGCATGATTTAACACATTGCTAACACAATAGTGTGTTGTTAGCATGTTTCTAGCATGATTTAGCAGGTTGCTAGCATGTTTCTAGCATGACTTACTAACATGTTTTAACATGTTGCTACCATGATTTAATGCATTGCTAGCATGTTTTAACATGTTAGCATGTTTCTAACATGATTTAACACATTGCTAGCATGGTTTAGCTTGTTTTAACATGATGCCAGCATGTAGTTACCATGATTTAATGCATTATTAACGTGTTTTAGAATGTTGTAAGCATCTTGCTACCATGATTTAACGTTTTGCTAACATGATTTAGCACATTTTTAGCATGATTTAACACATTGCTAACACATTTTAGTGTGTTGTTAGCATGTTTCTAGCATGATTTAGCAGGTTGCTAGCATATTTCTAGCATGACTTAGCACATTACTAACATGTTTTATCATGTTGCTACCATGATTTAATGCATTGCTAGCATGTTTTAACATGTTAGCATGTTTCTAACATGATTTAACACATTGCTAGCATGGTTTAGCATGTTTTAACATGTTGCCAGCATGTAGTTACCATGATTTAATGTGTTTTAGAATGTTGTAAGCATCTTGCTACCATGATTTAACATATTGCTAGCATGATTTAGCACATTTTTAGTATGATTTAACACATTGCTAACACATTTTAGTGTGTTGTTAGCATTTTTCTAGCATGATTTAGCAGGTTGCTAGCACATTCCTAACATGTTTTAGCATGTTGCTACCATAACACTATTTAATGTATTGCTAGCATGATTTAGCATGTTTCTAGCACGATTTATCACATTGTTAGCATGTTTTAGCATTAGCATCCACTGGCAGATATCTGTTCTCGTTTTAATCACAAACTCATGATTTTTCAGTAAACACTCAATATCTTCTCCAGTAAATGTATCTTGATTTAAGAACGTTCAGATATTTTAATGAAAATCAAGACAGAAATACTGAGCAAGAAAAGCTGTTTTGCAGTGAATGAGTTAGACAAACGTCTTTTATGGTAATTTTATTGATTTTCGCTCATTTTTGGAGCATGATCACTCACGTATGTTTCTTTTATGGTAAAATAACAGCATGAGTCAATAACAACACGACTCGGCTGTTCCTCTCTCAGTGTTGATGCTGAAGTTATGCACAAATCTCAGCACACGTCTGTGTTTGATGGTCTGTAACTCTGAGCTCTGCTCTTGTTCTGTCCTCCTCAATCTTCTGCCCTCTTCTTTGCTCTTTCATTTTCTCCAGCTCTGTATCCATCTCTTTTTCGGCAGGTCAGTGGTTCAGGGCACTCGAGGCAGAGAGATGGATAGAGCTGGGATAGAGGAGGGGAAACCATTACATGATGTGTGGAGTGGGACGAAGGGTCACGATGATCTTTCCCTCACTGTGCTGAGCCTCAACACTTCAAGGTTGTGTCCCGTCCACCTTCCACTGCTGCTGCAGGAGTTCCTCCTCATGTTCTAGTGAACACCTGTGAATGCATACTGCTGCATGTTATAGTGTGCATACTGCATTGTGTATGTAAACAATGTGTCTTCCACTTCCTGTGTGATAGATGAAGAAATAATCACTGCATTCTTTTACTCAAAGGTGGAATAAAATGCAGTTTTTTTTTTATTTCCTTCTGCAAATAGAAAGGTTTGTTAAAGATTATGGTTATTATTGTTATTATACACAAAATAAGGTTAAGAAAATATTAAGACAAATAATTTACTATTATTATTATAATTATTATTATATTACTAATATTTTTACTCTTTATATTTGCAGAAGGAAATAAAATTATTTTGCATTTATAGGTTGCTTTATGTAAAAATGTTAACATTATTGTATATATTAACATTATTATATGCAAATAATATTGTCACAATAGTACATTTTTTCTGTCTTCACTATTTGTGCATTACATCGTCAAGCTTTTATTTTGTATTTTATTCCGAATGCAAGCTCCGAGCGGAGCTGACGGGATCGGTGATGTCAGTGCAGTTAATCGAATCACGATTTGGACTTTAATGGACCCACGAGTGTCAGTCAAAGATATGAAAGAACTGACATGTCGCAGTGTCTTGAATGAGCCGGACATGCTGTTGTCCTTCAGGCGAGTGTCTGGTCTAACCTCATCCGCACAGTGGAAAAGAGACACAATGCACACGAGGAGGGTTGAAGAGCAGCAGACGCTCCGACGAGGCCATTATGTAGTAAAAATCAAACCAGCAGCAGCAGCGTTTTGCCTGCCGGCCGTGTGTTTCTCTGCTTATCAACTCTGTTATTGCTCAGACTTGAAGTTTCCATCAAATATTTGTGAATTTGCCTTAATTTTGAGTGATTACGCAGGACCCCCTCCTCCTCAATTGCTCAGCTTTATAAAGTTAAGCCAGGCTCAATTAAGGCCTGTTTGATCTTCGCCGGCGCGTTCTGCAATATTAATGAGGCTGTTTAGTGTCAGCACCTGTGGAGGGTGGAGCTCTGCCTGGCCAGAGTTACAGACTAATTAGAGATAATCTAGGCTTCCTAACGAGCCAGGTGTGCCAGAGAGCATCGAGAGCGTTTAGGTACTTCATCTCCCCCACAGATAATGACTGCAGAGACGGGGAGGAAAGATGCAGACGCTGCCAACGAACTGGAGGAAGAGATGTTTGTGTGTAGCTGAAGTCGCTTACGTTTGTAATTACTTCAACGAGCATCTTTTTCTCTATGTTTTGGTCTTTCGTCCACACTGAGATGTTCTCATCCTGCGTCTTTTTCCCAAGTGAATACTGTTTAGTCATGTGATGCATATACACCGATCAGGCGTTACATTATGAGCACCTTCCTAATATTGTGTTGCTCCCAAAACAGCCCTGACCCGTCGAGGCATGGACTCCTGAAGGTGTGCTGTGGGATCTGCACCAAGATCCTGTAAGTTGTGAGGTGGATCCTCCATGGATCGGACTTGTTTATTCAGCACATCCCACAGATGCTCCATTGGATTGAGATCTTGGGGCCAAGTCAACACCTCAAACTCGTTGTTGTGCTCCTCAAACCATTCCTGAACCATTTTCCTGACCCTGTCTCCGGTTCACCACTGTTCCTTACTTGGAGCACTTTTGATAGATACTGACCACTGCAGGCCGGGAACACCCCACAAGAGCTGCAGTTTTGGAGATGCTCTGATCCAGTCGTCGGTCCTTGTCAAACTATCTCAAATCCTTACGCTTGCCCATTTTTCCTGCTTCTAACACATCAACTTTGAGGACAAAATGTTCACTTGCTGCCTAATATATCCACCCACTAATGAAGAGATGATCAGTGTTATTCACTTCACCTGTCAGTGCTCATAATGATATATTTAAGAGATATTTTGCAAAAAAAAGTTCTAATTTTTAGTACTTTTAGTTAACGATAATAACCCTGCTGTGGACGACGAGCGTTTTGGAATAACGCAGACCTGTGTGTGAGCTTGTGTGTTTGCGTTGAGCGAGAGAACAGCCGCATCCATCAGGGAAATCTGTCGAGCGAGTTCAGGAGTCGAGGGTGTGTGTGGGAGGGCTTGCGTTCCTCATTATCACTACCTGTAGGCTCAGCGCTGGGAAAGTGTCGGCTGTAGATCGAGCGGGAAGATTAGCGGTAAGAGGTGAGCAGATGCAGGGATTACAGGAATCCCTCGACCCTCCCAGCAGCCATTAAAGCGAAACTAATTATTGAACGCCGGCCCCGGGGAGCCGCAACTGCGACTTCTGTCAAGGACCCAGCTACAGAGAAAGAGAAAGAGGGTATTTGTGTAAAATAATGGGAATAGTTTGCAGATTTATTATCAATAATGGATGCAAAATGGTCATAAGCATAAAGCAGACCTATAGGCTTTTCCCCAGATGGACCATCCATGGAGTCTATAATGCATATTGTACACTTAAAATAGTCTAATTGGCTCGCTAAACTACCTCTGGGAGTCTCGCACACAGGTTTTTATCATTCGATTGGAAAGCAAACTTTTGTTTAAATTTAAGTTTCCAGGCTCCGACAGTCACCGTCCTTCCACTGTGTGTTTGTGATATATGTGGACTCAGAGATGGAGAGATGTTTTGAGGCAGTTAGCAGAGCTGAAAATCTAACTTAAAGATGACCTATGATGCTTTTCCCCGTTTATCTGTCTTTAGTGTATGTAATGTCGCTGTTTGAGCATGAAAATGTTCTGTTTCTGAACTCCTGAAACGCCTCCATCTTGAGGAGAATAATCAACATTCAATCTAGTAGAGCCCAAAAGCAACATCAAGACTTTATAAAAGGGCATAATATGGTATTAGGTAAAATATGAAGCATCTGTTCTGACATCTACAGAGAAAATATGTATCCAAAAACCTAATTTCTTTATAAAATTATTGCCTTTTGCATCTGTTGCATTTGAGTAATCCCTTTTGATTTCTGAAATTGAGCTCTCCTTATTTTTTTTCCAATTATAATTATTTGCATCTAATTGATACAGAATTAAATGTCTTGTTTTTCATTATTTAATGAGTTGAATTTATTGGATTGAATGTCTCGCTCTGCATGTGGGATTCAAGGTAATTATGTGAGATGTCACAGCCGGCCTTAACAAGCTGTCCATGATGGAGTCGCTGTAAAAATTAACCTCAAGACTAACTGCTCTCTGAACATGAACAGCTTTTAGCTGTGATTCGTGAAGCAGCTGGAAACGTCAAGCAGTAGACTGACTTTAATTTTGTAGAGATTTTGCAAGACAATATATACATTTGCATTCACTAAGGAATTTTTATAGAATAGAATAGAATAGAATAGATGCTTCCTTTTGCTTTTTTTCAGCTATGGAATAAACATCAACAACGCACTTGTTTTGATTCCCTGAAAAAACACCAATGATAATGAGCCGATTATAATACATTTTTTTATAGAATAGAATAGAATAGAATAGAATAAAATAGAATAGAATAGAATAGAATAGAATACAATATATGCTTCTTTTCAGTTTCTTTCAGCTGTGGAATAAATATTAACGCACTTGTTTTGATTCCCTGAAAAAACACCAATGATAATGAGCCGATTATAATAAGTTTTTTATAGAATAGAATAGAATAGAATAGAATAGAATAGAATAGAATACAATATATGCTTCTTTTCAGTTTCTTTCAGCTGTGGAATAAATATTAATGCACTTGTTTTGATTCCCTGAAAAAAACACCAATGATAATGAGCCGATTATAAGTTTTTTATAGAATAGAATAGAATAGAATAGAATAGAATACAATATATGCTTCTTTTCAGTTTCTTTCAGCTGTGGAATAAATATTAACGCACTTGTTTTGATTCCCTGAAAAAACACCAATGATAATGAGCCGATTATAATACGTTTTTTTATAGAATAGAATAGAATAGAATAGAATAGAATAGAATAGAATAGAATAGAATACAATACAATATATGCTTCTTTTCAGTTTCTTTCAGCTGTGGAATAAATATTAATGCACTTGTTTTGATTCCCTGAAAAAACACCAATGATAATGAGCCGATTATAATAAGTTTTTTATAGAATAGAATAGAATAGAATAGAATACAATATATGCTTCTTTTCAGTTTCTTTCAGCTGTGGAATAAATATTAACGCACTTGTTTTGATTCCCTGAAAAAACACCAATGATAATGAGCCGATTATAATACGTTTTTTTATAGAATAGAATAGAATAGAATAGAATACAATACAATACAATATATGCTTCTTTTCAGTTTCTTTCAGCTGTGGAATAAATATTAACGCACTTGTTTTGATTCCCTGAAAAAACACCAATGATAATGAGCCGATTATAATACGTTTTTTTATAGAATAGAATAGAATACAATAGAATAGAATAGAATACAATATATGCTTCTTTTCAGTTTCTTTCAGCTGTGGAATAAATATTAATGCACTTGTTTTGATTCCCTGAAAAAAACACCAATGATAATGAGCCGATTATAAGTTTTTTATAGAATAGAATAGAATAGAATAGAATAGAATACAATATATGCTTCTTTTCAGTTTCTTTCAGCTGTGGAATAAATATTAACGCACTTGTTTTGATTCCCTGAAAAAACACCAATGATAATGAGCCGATTATAATACGTTTTTTTATAGAATAGAATAGAATAGAATAGAATAGAATAGAATAGAATAGAATACAATACAATATATGCTTCTTTTCAGTTTCTTTCAGCTGTGGAATAAATATTAATGCACTTGTTTTGATTCCCTGAAAAAACACCAATGATAATGAGCCGATTATAATAAGTTTTTTATAGAATAGAATAGAATAGAATAGAATACAATATATGCTTCTTTTCAGTTTCTTTCAGCTGTGGAATAAATATTAACGCACTTGTTTTGATTCCCTGAAAAAACACCAATGATAATGAGCCGATTATAATACGTTTTTTTATAGAATAGAATAGAATAGAATAGAATACAATACAATACAATATATGCTTCTTTTCAGTTTCTTTCAGCTGTGGAATAAATATTAACGCACTTGTTTTGATTCCCTGAAAAAACACCAATGATAATGAGCCGATTATAATACGTTTTTTTATAGAATAGAATAGAATACAATAGAATAGAATACAATACAATATATGCTTCTTTTCAGTTTCTTTCAGCTGTGGAATAAATATTAACGCACTTGTTTTGATTCCCTGAAAAAACACCAATGATAATGAGCCGATTATAATAAGTTTTTTATAGAATAGAATAGAATAGAATAGAATACAATATATGCTTCTTTTCAGTTTCTTTCAGCTGTGGAATAAATATTAACGCACTTGTTTTGATTCCCTGAAAAAACACCAATGATAATGAGCCGATTATAATACGTTTTTTTATAGAATAGAATAGAATAGAATAGAATAGAATAGAATACAATATATGCTTCTTTTCAGTTTCTTTCAGCTGTGGAATAAATATTAACGCACTTGTTTTGATTCCCTGAAAAAACACCAATGATAATTAGCCGGGGAACACGAGCGAACATGATGTATCTAATTAAAAACTGATGAAGTAAAACAGATCTTAATTTATTCCAGCTTGCTTTTTATTCCAATTTTAAAGCACCGCTATCAAACAATTAAACGTGTGCACGCTCACCATGAGGTCAGTTCCTCCTTCCATTAGAAACAAACGCTGGAAGATGAACATGAATTAGACGACGCCGTCATGATTCGTTTACTGAAAGCTTTGAATAAATAACATCCTCACAATTAGCCGTCTTGTGAGAAATCCAGTGCAGTTAAGTGACTCTTGACTGGTCAGAATGGGATCTGAATGGATTTTATTATGTTCAGAATTGTGAAACAGGAATAATATAAAGGAGATGGATTTTTAAGTATCATCTTTTATATGACAGGATATAGGGATGCACCAATAAGCTCATAATTATTTTTATTTTACGAAATATAACACACCATATCTGATATAAAAATTTTATATTTTTTATTTTATAATATTTTCATTTTATATGTATTTTATAATATATTCAAGCAACAACAAATGGTTTTATTTTTTGTTTCAGTTAACTGTAATAACCCTGATTCATATGAGAGCAATAAGACTGGAGATTATATTAATACGTGCAAAGAATTGATATACTTACTTACTGTTCCATGTGTGTTACGCAGAAAGAAGTGTGTGTGTGTGTGTAGAGAATGAGAGTGTGTAATTTTCAGGTTAAGTCATATACTGAAGGTTGCGGTCCTGGGATAGACCGACAGGGTTCTCATTACCTCTGGAGCTCCTGCTCCATTTTCTCATTCCCTGCTCCCCTGATAGAGGGAAAATTAATTAAAACTTGTCTTATTAACTCTGAGCTCCCAGGAGGACTCGGCTCGGCATGAAGCTCCGGCTCGACCTGAACTCACCCCCTCCGGCTCTTCTGTCCACAGGGACACACCAACACACACACTTACAGATCTGACCGAGCGCTGATGTGATGAGCAGATAAAGAGAGGAGAGATGAATCAGGACGACACCGCAGAGAGAGAATGAAGCAGTTACACAGAGCTCGAGGGTTCTTGACTCAATTTTAAAGAACGCTTAATTCCAAAACTGTTCTATGTGAGGAGAAATGTCTTAAATAATTGCATAATACTTCAGGAAAAGCATCATGTAATAATGACCCTCAACCCTGATATCAGTACATGTAATGAATTGTGTATCGTATAGTTGGCGAAACCCTCTGAGAAGAGTCTCACCAGATTCAGTGTGTCCCTGGAGTTTACCTTTAAAGCATGTCAAACACTCACAGGTCTCGTTTCCGTCTTTTCCCCTCCATCATCCCTCGGGTGTCTCTCCTGATGTAACCCAGCGTCAAGAGCTGAACTGACTCTGTAAAGAGCAGCGATCCTCCGTGAGAGCCTCCGGTGTCAGGCCTGATGGGACTGTGAAGTGCAACCCCGTCCTCTCTCGAGTGTGTGAATGTGTCAGGACGAGACGAGAGAGTCATGTGATAAAAAGCATCTTTTCCATGTTATTCAGAGTTACGTGACAATTCTATTTTAGAAACTGTTTCTATTTCTGCGATGTCACGGCTGGAACAACAGAAAATATGACAGTGATAATCTCAGGTTCTGATTTATTAATGTTAAAGGAGTTTAATAAGTTTGAATATCACTTATAGCTGCACTGAAAGCAACGATGGATAATTAACCTCAGATCCTGACAATGACATTCAGACTGTGAACAAACAACCGTATTTTATGACTAAGATTGTTTCAGTGTACTTTAATAATGTACATTGGTGTAATATTTATGAAATTGATTATGGTTGCGAGTGCCATACATTTGCAGAAAGACTCCGCCCACACTGTCTTTTGATTGGCTGTGGTTTTAGATTGATTTGGTTGCGAGTGCAGTGCGCTTACAGAAAGACTCCGCCCACACTGTCTTTTGATTGGCTGTGATTGTGGATTGATTCAGTTGCAAGTGCAGTGCGCTTACAGAAAGACTCCGCCCACACTCTCTTCTGATTGGCTGTGATTGTGGATTGATTCGGTTGCGAGTGCAGTGCGCTTACAGAAAGACTCCGCCCACACTGTCTTCTGATTGGCTGTGATTTTGAATTGATTCGGTTGCGAGTGCAGTGCGCTTACAGAAAGACTCCGCCCACACTGTCTTCTGATTGGCTGTGGTTTTAGATTGATTCGGTTGCGAGTGCAGTGCGCTTACAGAAAGACTCCG
The DNA here is from genome assembly GCA_036281575.1 of Ancherythroculter nigrocauda. Taxonomy (NCBI): domain Eukaryota; kingdom Metazoa; phylum Chordata; class Actinopteri; order Cypriniformes; family Xenocyprididae; genus Ancherythroculter; species Ancherythroculter nigrocauda. The sequence goes on along the minus strand of VTFQ01000009.1, from coordinate 43,583,294 downwards.
CCCACACTGTCTTCTGATTGGCTGTGGTTTTAGATTGATTCGGTTGCGAGTGCAGTGCGCTTACAGAAAGACTCCGCCCACACTCTCTTCTGATTGGCTGTGGTTTTAGATTGATTCGGTTGCGAGTGCAGTGCGCTTACAGAAAGACTCCGCCCACACTCTCTTCTGATTGGCTGTGGTTTTAGATTGATTCGGTTGCGAGTGCAGTGCGCTTACAGAAAGACTCCGCCCACACTCTCTTCTGATTGGCTGTGATTGTGGATTGATTTGGTTGCGAATGCAGTGCGCTTACAGAAAGACTCCGCCCACACTCTCTTCTGATTGGCTGTGATTGTGGATTGATTCGGTTGCGAATGCAGTGCGCTTACAGAAAGACTCCGCCCACACTCTCTTCTGATTGGCTGTGTTTTTAGATTGATTCGGTTGCGAGTGCAGTGCGCTTACAGAAAGACTCCGCCCACACTCTCTTCTGATTGGCTGTGATTGTGGATTGATTCGGTTGCGAATGCAGTGCGCTTACAGAAAGACTCCGCCCACACTCTCTTCTGATTGGCTGTGGTTTTGTATTGATTCGGTTGCGAGTGCAGTGCGCTTACAGAAAGACTCCGCCCACACTCTCTTCTGATTGGCTGTGATTTTAGATTGATTCGGTTGCGAGTGCAGTGCACTTACAGAAAGACTCCGCCCACACTCTCTTCTGATTGGCTGTGATTTTAGATTGATTCGGTTGCGAGTGCAGTGCACTTACAGAAAGACTCCGCCCACACTCTCTTCTGATTGGCTGTGGTTTTGGATTGATTTGGTTGCGAGTGCAGTGCACTTACAGAAAGACTCCGCCCACACTCTCTTCTGATTGGCTGTGATTTTAGATTGATTCGGTTGCGAGTGCAGTGCACTTACAGAAAGACTCCGCCCACACTCTCTTCTGATTGGCTGTGATTTTAGATTGATTCGGTTGCGAGTGCAGTGCACTTACAGAAAGACTCCGCCCACACTCTCTTCCGATTGGCTGTGATTGTGGATTAATTTAATTGTGTCTTGTAGTCTCGTTGCATCTGGTGAGGACGGACAAACTGCTTGTCTCTGGAATCTGATCTTGTTAGGACAGTATGAAGTGATTCCTCATGTTCTCCTCAACCGCTTTGAAAGTGTGCATTAGTCCTGCAGGAGTCACATGGTGTGTGTCAGGTTCGGATGCTTCTTTATTCCGTGTCTTCTAACATATGTTTGCGGCCGGATTGATACATCACACAGCTGATCTCTGACACGCTGGCAGCTGCTCCGGTATCCGTTCTGCTCGTCTCCCTGCGAACGCTAAGTGGATCCGACGCAATTAGGCTTCCCTCATCGTTCACGTTCTTCTTTGTTCTTTATAGTTAACAAGCTTGAGAATTTGGCACATAATCTGTTGTTATTTCTTGCTTTCCTTTTTAATTTGTCAGAGATTAAACACTTGGCGTAAAGCAGCAATCGAGCAAACAGCCTCTTCTGTTCGTTCTGACAATTAGAGCTTTCATTTCATATTCCGTTTCATTCCATCTGTCAAATGCATCCGAGTGTGTGTGTGTGTGTGTGTGTGTGTGTGAGACTATAAGCTATCTGTTTTGCATCCCGGGACTGTGGAGGTGAACTCAGATACAGCGTTCACAGTCCAACGACTCCAAACTGCCTCCGGAGGCCCGGACAAGGACAAGGAACAACCTGGATGCAGGAGAACAAAAGGAACAAACTAGAGAGGAGGAGGAATGTGAAAGCATCTGATAGAGTTCTCCTAATAGGAAAGATGATTGACGCCACCCTGAATAAGCTGACAGCCCATAAAGGTCATATTAATAATGACAGCTTGGCATGCAGAGAAAAAGAAAGTGTGCAGTCAACAAATCCGTGTGGAGAGTGACAGAGCAGATCTTTAATAGACAGTATGTTTGGATTTACAGTATATAGAATGACACTAACTTTCCTCTCAATTAGTGTGTGTGTGTGTGTGTGTGTGTGTGTGTAGTGCAGTGTATCATGGTTCTTCTGACTCTTGTTTTTTGACCTCATCCTCTCTCTTCCTCTCCTCCTCTTCTTTCTTTCTAAATGATCTCAATCTCTGTGGGTTTACGTGTGCTTTGGGGAGTTTTGACAGTGATTATTTGCATAAAGCAAGTAAAGATTCATTCCTCCCACTCTCTCATGCTTCTCAATCCTCTTATATCTCTCACATGTTTCTCTCTCTCTTGCCTTATTTCTTGCAGTTTCCCCTCAGAATTCACTCATTAGAGTTTGGGACGTTTTTATATTTCATATGTTCAGTTTTGGGTTTGAACAGGAGATTCTGCAGCTCATATGCGTGTCCTCATGCTGCCGTGTGAACGTATCATTGTTTGAGGAAATCCCGTTTCAGCCGATCCCCTTCTGTTGGGATGAAAGCAGTCCTCCACGCGCTGCTGTAGTGACGGTCCGGCTGAAGCAGAATGAGTTTATGTCATTAAGTGCTGTCAGTGTAACGCCGCTGAATCACTGCCTGCAGTGTAGAACGGGCCAGATGGCCCTCAAATCTGCTTCATATTCTCAGAAAACATGACTATGAGATCTGCTTGGATCACCTTCCTGGAATCCGCATGAACGCTTTTGGTAATGTGTGTGTTTGTGTGAGGCTGTGCTTGTGATTTTGCAGCACATAAAAAGTGTTTTTATTTTTATTTTATACACTATAAGAGAACTAGCATTGTCTGAGTAGGATCTTTTCAATGAATCACTTGATTAAATTCACAGTGAATCGCTGAATGATTCATCAATGATGTCCAGTGCATGGATTATGAATTGGTCAGTGAATTGTTTAACGATTTGTTCATGAAGTATCAATGCCCAATTCATGTATGAATTTTTCTTTTGAGTTATTTCATTCAGTGAATCAGTTCAATAAGTTAACAATGATTTACTAAATGATTCATTCGTGATTTATCAAATCTTTCCAGTGAATCAGCTGATTGTTCAGAGTGATTCTTTAGTTCAGATAGCACATGCAATTGAACATCGCTGCCAAATAGATTATTTGATTAAAATATACAGAAGTTCCTTTTTCAGTTTTCTTGCTGACATTAACATGATCATTAGACAGAAGCTCTGGTGCCTGAAGAGTTTCTCACATTGTAGTTCTTTTCACTATCAGTAACTGTGAATCAATTATCTCCTCATCACAGCCTGCAGATGATCCAGAAGTGAGAAGCTGTCTCTCCAGATGAGCTGATCCCTTTAGCATGCAATTAGCGCTCAATCACACACCCAGTCATTAAGACTTTTGCTGATGTATAATTTCATAAAAGAATCAGTCGTATGACTGAACAACAGGACGTGTCAGCAGCTCGTCTCACGCTCATTTCTTACACAGATCTGTGTGTGTGTGTGTGTTCGTTTCAGTGTAATTTTGAGCATAATTGCATGCTGACATTATGATTAAGAGATTTATGTAAAATTATCACACCTCATTTAAGGAAGAATTCTTTACTGTGAGCCAAAAATATTTAAAATCAGGTTTGTATTTGACTCTTTATTGGACTATAGTTTTGTCATGTGACACACACTGCCGTTCAAACGTTTATGGGCTGGAAAGATTTTTTGGTCTTAGAAAAAAGGCTTTTTTTTTTAATTTAAAAAAGTAATTGGTTTGGATTTGATGTCACACTGTAAAAAGAATTGTTGGTTTAACTTAAAAAAAGTAAGTTACCTGGTTGCCTTAAAATTTGGAGTTTATTGAAATTAAAAATTTGAGTTAATAAAATGAAGGCGATTACGGAAGAGGATTAGGGTCAAGCAATAATAAACAAATAAAACCATCCTGAGATTAAAGTTGTTAAATTTCAAGAAAAAAAAAAAAAAAGTCGAAATAAAATGTTGAGAATAAACTCATTAAATTATGAGAATAAAGTCATTAAATTACGAGGAAAAAGTCGTTAAATTATGAGAACAAATTCATAATTTAACAACTTTTTTCTCATAATTTAATGACTTTATTCTCAACATTTTATCTCGACATTTTTGTCATAATTTAACGAATTTGTTTTTGTAATTTAACAACTTTTTTCTCGTAATTTAATGACTTTATTCTCATAATTTAATGAGTATATTCTCAACATTTTATCTCGACTTTTTTCTCGAAATTTAACGAGTTTTTTCTTGAAATTTAACAACTTTAATCTCAAGATGGTTTTATTTTTTTATTATTTATTGGCCCTAATCCTCTTCCGTAGGCGATTGATTTAATCAACAAAAACTCAAAATATTATATTATCTGAACCACATTAATAATTATGGAAGCCTGTTTCCGCCACTAAATAAAAAAATAAAAAGAGTAATTGCAACTTTTTATCTCAGAATTCTGACTTTATATCATGCAATTGCGAGTTTATATCTCAGAACTGTGAGAAAAAAGTAAGAATTGCAAGAAAAAAGTCAGAATTCTGACTTTATATCATGCAATGAGATATAAACTCGCAATTGCAAAATAGAAAGTCAGAATTCTGAGATAAAAAGTCACAATTACTCTTTTTATTTTTTTATTTAGTGGCAGAAACGGCTTCCATAAATAATCTAAGTTGATTTGACAAAAGAAAAAATGTTATGATAACAAATCATTGATCAATTAGCGTCGCACACCTGTAGGTCATAGATAGGTGCGTAGGAAGAAAATCCAAGAAAGAAATCCAAAGAAAAAACAAGAAAATCCTGCACACTATCAACTTGCAAAACAATAAAAAAGGTTGTTTATTAGCTAATAAAGAACCTTTTTTATTGTTTTGCAAGTTGATAGTGTGCGTGATTTTCTTGTTTTTTCATGATAACAAATCATGAAAATATTTTTTTTACAGTGCAGTGCTTCTTGGGATATGTAGTCCATTTCCTGATAAAAGATACAAAATACAAAAAAAATCTTGAACCTTTTGTTTTTTTTCTCAAATTTTCTAATAGTTTTTTGCTGCGAAACAATGTTTGTAGTGCTGCGATTGGCTTAATACTCTCTACAGAAAAAAATGAATAGTAAAAAACACCATTTTTGTTAATGATACACTCTTGATCTTCATTCCCTATTTACACTGTAACACTTGCCAAACATGACGTACAATTATAATGTAGTGCCTTCTTTCCTCTCTCTCTCTCTCTGTGGTGTTTGCCTGTAAGACAGGCGGGCAAATGGCAAGACTAATTGAGAAGGTGGAAATTAAACAGGCTACAGAGAGCTATCAAAGAGCCTTTCAATTAGGCCTGTATTTATCACCGCCGGCAGCAGGAAGACCTTCTCTTGTGTCCGACACACACAGTCTGAAGACAAAAGAGGGAGCAGACAGCTGGGAAAACAAGTGTCATTTCAGGCTGAAGTTACATGAGTCTGGCTGTGTGTGTGTGTGTGTGTGTGTGTGTGTTAGGGTTAGTTAATTAATGCTGTGTCTCTTGTTTTATGCTCTTAATCTCTCTCTAGTCCAGCTCAGATTAACTGAGTATAATTGGTACTATTAGATACAAACTGGAATCTTTGAATTTATTGAAGTAATTATTTCATATAATTAGGTGGATGATAAAGTGTTGTTATCTGTGTGTGTGGAGCTGTGAATATATTACTTCACTGACATGGGCCGTTTCACAAGATGTAATATCAGTCTCTGGTGTCTCCAGAATGTGTGTGTGAAGTTTCAGCTCAAAATCCCCCACAGATCATTTATTACAGCTTGTCAAATTTGCCCCTATTTGGGTGTGAGGAAAAACACGCCGTTTTTGTGTGTGTCCCTTTAAATGCAAATGAGCTGCTGCTCCCGCCCCCTTTCCAGAAGAGGGTGGAGCTTTAACAGCTCAACAACAACAAAGCTGGAGAATCTCACGCAGCCAAAATGACGACGGTGTTCAGCCTTACATTGTTCAAACCGGAGTCGACACTGATGGAGAGACTCAGGAAGAAGTTACAACTTTTAGATGTTTCTGAATGGTTAGTGGATAAATTGATGTAGTTGCTGTGGAGTTGATTCAACTCATCCACTAGCATGTGCCGTCATGCTCATCTTTTGTGTTGAATTGACCCTCGTTTGTGGCGTAAAATGAACAACACTCGACTACAACAACTCTTCCTCTTCTCTAAAGCAGCCCAACATGGCCCCGCCCCCTTTGTTGTGTGTTCTCGGGGGCGGGGTTTATGTAAATTTTAGAAGCTCGTTGTAGTCCCTACCAGCCGTTTAAAAAGCGATTATATCTCCCTTTGCATTGAACTTTGAGCGTCGTAACTTTGCAGATGTTGTTCATGATCAAACAGCAACATTACACACTAAAGCTAAAAAGTCAAATTATAATCAAGGACCCCATCAAAGGATTTTTTGATAGATAGATTGATTGATTGATTGAAGTGGGTTCAAATTTGATCCTCTTCTTCCTTCTTTTTACTTTTGCCATGAAAAGTAGTGAAGCGCCTAATAAGAAAGATGCCTTTCAATATTTATACATCAAAAATAGAGACCCATCTCACACTTTATGGGCTCTAATGCATCCTTTCTTACACACACACACACACACAAACACACACACTCCTCTCTCTGACAAGCTCCATTAGTGTGTCTCTCACGGTTCTGCACTCCCCTTTCATAGATGACCTCACACGAATATTAATTTACTATAACATTAACAGCATCTCAGCTCTGTTCCTCTCAGCCCAACCTCCAGATACCCTTCATCCTCATCTCTCTCTCTCTCTCTCTGTTTGATAGAGTCACATACAGTACAGACATCCAGAATCTTGTATTACATGTTCATGCATTATATATGATCACAGTTTTTCTATTTGAATGTACATGAATGTGGGATGTGAGAGCAACACAAGCTTGATGGCTTATGGATTGATATGCAAAGTTTGAACCTTTTATTCACCAGCGTATCTTTAACCTCTGGGAGTGGATGAAGGTTGCCAAGACAGGTCTTTTCCGTTTGATTTACCGTACATATGTTGACAGATGTTCTATAATTCATAAGAATGCACATATACAATCATATATTATACATTATAGAAGCTGTCATGTGCTCACGCAGAAATACTGTTGATCATTTTCCGGCCTCATTAATCCTCAGGTCAACACGAGACACACTTCATCTGCTCAACATGGACCCAGAAACATGAGAACTGTGTCTTAATTGTGTTGCATTACTTGAAATTACACTCTGTTCAAAAGTTTGGTGTTAAAGAAATGAATACATTATGCATTAAACTGATCAAAAGTGACATTTATAATGTTACAAAAGATTCTATTTCAAATAAATGCTGTTCTTTTGAACTTTATATTCATCAAAGAATCCTGGAAAAAATGTTCAACACTGATAATAATCATAAATGTTTCTTGAGCAGTAATGTAATGTTTTCAGCTCACCAAAGCACCATTTATTTAATCAAAAATACAGTAAAAATAGTGAGATATTATTCCAATGTAAATCAGCTGTTTTCTATGTGAATATATAGTAAAGTGTAATTTATTCCTGTGATCAAAGCTGAATTTTCAGCATCATTACTCCAGTCTTCAGTGTCACATGATCCTTCAGAAATCATTCTGATATGATGATTTGCTGCTTAAGAAACATTTATGATTATTATCAATGTTGAAAACAGTCAGATTTTTATGGAAACTGATACATTTTATTTTTCAGGATTCTTTGATGAATAGAAAGTTCAAAAGAACAGCGTTTATTTGAAATAGAATCTTCTGTAACATAATAAATGTCTTTACTGTCACTTTTGTTCAATTTAATGTGTCCTGAAGAATAAAAGTATCAATTTCTTGGAAAAAACTCTACTGACCCCAAACTCTTGTGTCTCTGTAAGCGTCTCGGTGTGTTTGGGGTCACGGTTCTTCACATCACTGCAGGAGAAGGTTCAGGACCTCCAGCAGAGACTCTGACAGAGAACCACGAAATCTACAGGAAGAAAAATGAACGGATCCGCTCCGACAGACAGAGGCGGACCGAGTCATTCTTCGCGCTTCATTCACCTGTTCCCACAGTGTGAGTCTGAATTAATGAGTGAACAATTGCTCCATGAGTGAAATGAGGTGTGGTGAGGGACGAGACGAGGAACGTGGGCTTGCTTATCAAATATGCACAGGATTATTAGAGTATCGCAGTCCTGCAGAGGAGAAGTCATCGTAATACAGTGTGGCATTCATTCTGCATTACATTAGTGGGAAACGTGATGTTTTCTGCACTAATGCGCCTCATCATCGCCACAGCCAATCACAGGAGGACGTTCCTGAGCAAACCCTAAGGGAGAAACCATGCTTGAAGATGCCAGACTCATCTGTGGCATGAGAGAGAAAGTGGGAGGAAGAAAGAGGGATGTTGGTTTTCCTGTGGGACGCAGCTGGTGTGATGTTAAAGGAATCACACAGAAATGAAAATTCTGTCATCATCTCCTCACCCTCATGTTGCTCCAAACCCGTATGACTGCCTTTCTGCTAGACGACAAAAGCAGATGTTTTGAAGAATGTTATTGTTCATACAATAAAGGTCATTTGGGTCCAAAACAATATTGGACCTCACTGACTTCTATTATACAGGTGCTGGTCATATAATTAGAATATCGTGAAAAAGTTAATTTTTTTATTGTAAATTATTTTTAAAAATGAAACTTTCATATATTCTAGATTCCCTACATGTAAAGTAAAACATTTCAAAAGTTTTTTAATTTTTTAATTTTGTTGATTAGAGCGTACAGCTCATGAAAGTCCAAAATCCAGTATCTCAAAATATTAGAATATTTACATTTGAGTTTCATTAAATGACCATCCCTACAGTATAAATTCTGGGTATCTCTTGTTCTTTGAAACCACAGTAATGGGGAAGACTGCTGACTTGGCAATGGTCCAGGAGACAATCATTGACACCCTCCACAAAGAGAGTAAGTCACAGATGGTCATTACTGAATGGGGTGGCTGTTTACAGAGTGATGTATCAAAGCATATTGAATGCAAAGTTGACTGGAAGGAAGAAATTGGGTAGGCAAAGGTGCACAAGCAACAGGGATGACCACAAGCTTGAGAATACTGTCAAGTAAAGCCGATTCAAACACTTGGGAGAGCTTCACAGTGAGTCGAATGAAGCCGGAGTCAGTGCATCAAGAGCCACCACACTCAGACATCTTCAGGAAAAGGACTACCAAGCCACTTCTGAAACAGAAACAACGTCAGAAGCATCTTACCTGGGCTAAGGAGAAAAAGAACTGGACAGTGAACAGTGATCGAAAGTGCTCTTTTCAGATAAAAGTAAATTTTGCATTTCATGTTGAAATCATGGTCCCAGAGTCTGAAGGAAGACTGGAGAGGCACAGAATCCAAGCTGCTTGAAGTCTAGTGGGAAGTTTCTGAAGTTAGTAATGATTTGGGGGGCCGTGACGTCTGCTGGTGTTGGTCCATTGTGTTTTATCAAGTGCAAAGTCAATGCAGCCATCTTCCAGGAGATTTTGGAGCACTTAATGCTTCCATCTGCTGACAAGCTTTATGGAGATGCTGATTTCCTTTTCCAGCAGGACTTTAGCACCTGCCCACAGTGCAAAAAACCACTTCCAAGTGGTTTGCTGACCATGATATTACTGTGCTTTATTGGCCAGCCAACATGCCTGACCCCTGAATCTATGGGATATTTTCAAGAGAAAGATGAGAAACAGTCGATCCAACAATATACAGATGATCTGAAGGCTCAATAGTGCCTCAGCAGTGCCACAGGCTGATCACTTCCATGCCACACTTCACTGATGCTGTAATTTGTGCTAGGAGCAAGTCATTTGCTGTAATATGTGCTGCCGACCAAGTATTGAGTGCACAAATGAACATACTTTAAAGAACTTGAACTTTTCTGTTTTGAAAATCCATTTTTTGATTGATCTTAGGAAATATTCTAATATTTTGAGATACTGGATTTTGGAATTTCATGAGCTGTACGCTCTAATCATCAAAATTAAAAAAAAAAAAAAACTTTTGAAATGTTTTACTTTACATGTAGGGAATCTAGAATATATGAAAGTTTCATTTTTAAAAATAATTTACAATAAAAAAATGAACTTTTTTACGATATTCTAATTATATGACCAGCACCTGTATAGGGCTAAAATATTGATTTTAATTGATTCTCGCTTTGATGAACTGATATTGACTCTTAAGTCCCAAGTTTGATCTTCTAGTCTGTGCTGTTTTCAGATCATTTAACTTCACTAAACATGATTTGTAGCTCCTGTCGTCCAATAATCACAATAATCTTCAATGCTTTTGATACTAAACAAAGTCTCAGCTTTCAAATTCTGTCAGTTTTATTACGAAATACATGTTTTGGTGTCTTTAATGCCTCAGTTAAAGCGATCATCTCTTCTCTTTACTATTAGTTCCAACATGAATGAACATCAGAAGATTCAGAACAATCCATCAATCCGTGTTTCAAGCGCATGAATAAATCAGCTTGAGAACAATGTCAATTTTTACCTCATTTTTCAAAATATCTTATTTTACTGTATGTTCTACAAAAGAAAGGACGGAAGGACATGAGGGAGAGTATAATCGTCTCTCTCTCTTCACACATTTCTACACGCTGTCGGATTGAGCTTAAACCCAGAGGAACGCTGATATTCCCTCGTGCACACGCTCAGAGTGGGTGTCAAAAGAAGCAGCAACCTTGAAACGATTGGATTTAACAAATAGAGTGTGTGTGTGTGTGTGTGTGTGTTAGAGAAAGAGAGCAAACGTGAACACGGGGAACTTCAAATGTAGGTTTTTCACAAGAGCTGCAGGTTAACAGAGCAACGACAGGAAGTCACATGACTCTCAGAAGAAAAGGTTCTGTCATGATCTTCAGATATAGTACCGTTTTGCAATAATTTAGAAAGATCACGTCAAGAATAGCATTATAGCATTTATTAATATTTTGAATTTGCTTTTATTTTTATATTTTCTGTTTTAATTTTAGGTTCATTTTTAGTTAGGGTTAAGTTTTTATCATTCTTATTATTTTAAATATTTCTGTTTAGTTTTAATTTTTTATTATTTTTTAGTAATTTTAGTACTTCAATGTAAACAAATATGAGAAATGTTGCTTTGGAAACTATAACTGAAATAAATAAGTTTAAGTTTTTCATCCAAAATGTATATTTTATTTTATTTTAGCTGTATTAAATTCATTTTTTAAAGTTTTAGTTAACAACAGAAACAAGAAATAACATTTAATTCTCAATTTTTACTGAAATTTTATGAAAGCTTAATTAATATAGGCTGTATTTGAAACCCAGTCACCAGTTCTGGCATTAAAAAAAATATTTACACGTAATTTTATCAATTTTATGTATTTTGCTAGATAACAAGTCGTCCTAAAGGGATATAAAAATAACAAACTATGTATGCAATGAATAGAAAATAAAATCCCTCATATAATGTGTAATGCGTAAACCTCCCGAGGTCGATGAATAACAGTTTGTGAATCTTAAATAATTGTGTTTTTATTTCAGAGCCTGTTTTGTTCCCAGTTTGTGGAAAGTGCCGAGGGTTTCAGGGTGGCAGAACAAAGAGGGGAAATAATATAGATATATCTTGTCCACATCGATTAGTGTTCAAGTAAATGTCCAATTAATCTGCTTTGTGATAACAGTGTGAGCTTTACAGCATGAAATATGCATGAGCGATCCATCAGACTGTGTTTAAATATTCTTTTCATCTCGCGCCCCGAGGAGGAGCCGTGTCAGATGATGATCCGCTCGGTCTGAAAGCCCTTCCTGTGCCGCTCGCTCTGGGACGCAACATCGGAATTGGCTGTTGGGATCGAAAAACACATGCAACCATTTTCTTTCATTTCATCTCAGCCCTTCATCTGGCAAATGTTTTTCTAACGCAGCCGTGTTCAGTCCTTCAGCGGGTCTGTCGCTGCGTTCCTGTGTCACTTCCTGTCCGGCTGTTACAAACCTCTTTGTTTTTTCACAGCCTATACAAGTCTACTTATTAATACATATTAAGAATTACAGGAACTTAAAGATTTGGCAAATGACAAACAGATATTAGGTCAAAGGTCAAGGTGTGGACTGAGGAAACATTTCTTCAAAGACTCGCAAATGAACATGCATCGACTTAAATATTCATGATCTGGAAGTTGCATTTATCCTTTTCATGTGCAAAAGAGAGAATAAGTCAGAGGAGAAGAAGAAGATGAAGGGCGAGGGACGTTCGCCTTGAATACATGCTGATTTCAGACACAATTATGACATGATGAAAGCGGAGACGTGAAAATGAGAGCCCCATCTCTCTCCAGCTCCTCACCTCCTCTCTCTCCGTCTCTCTCTTTCTCTCGAGTGGACAGCAGGTAGTGAAGCTCAGAAGTAAACAAGAATTAAAGCAAGTAAACAAGACTAAATCGGCCATGTTGACCTGTTATGAGGACGAACGTTGACTTTGGAAATGCACAAAAAAGTCTTGTCTATGTTCACAGCCAGTGTTTTAAATTCAACAGTGTTTACTGACTCAGATTTCCCTGTTCACTCACAGATTATAAGAGCAATTCAAGGCTTTTCTTCTGAGTCTGAAGGAGAAACATCTGAGAAAACATGGTGTTTAAATCACAGCTGACCGGTGAGAAATCAAACTTTCCTCAGGCTGATTCATTGCATCATTCCTCCTCCTCCTCGACGCTCTGGTTCTAGATTACATAAAGACACCTGTGTTTATGACGGCAGGATGAAAACACTGTTATTATTATAAAACACAGACAAGAGCCGTGTGTCAGATATACTGTCTGAACGATCCCTCAGGTCTTCACTGATGAGATTTGAGGAATAATATTACTGCTATTCCATATTTCTTCATCTCAGCGACGGATGCGACGAGCTCTTCTGTAATCCCATCACAGTTTAATCTCAGCACTGTAACAGTAAGGGAGCAGATTAGTGTATCGTCATATCGCAGTTTCTCTTCGTCACTGTTATTTCAGAAAGCATGCATTTGTTGTTGTTGTTATTTTATAGATTAGGTAAAAGCACAAGAATTATAATGCATTGTGAAAAATCCAAAATTCTTGACAGAAAGCATACTTTTTAAAAGAGTACTTATAGTAGAATTTAAAAGAATATACTTTAGTGCAAATTGAATGTTATGTTTTCAGACACTTAATTGCAATTAAATGAAAATTATGCTTTAAACTTATATTAAAAGCATGAACTTTAGAGTGATTTTTCACCATTTAAGTAAGAATTAAATGCATCTTAATATGTAATTCCATAATTACTTCAGTTGTATTTGAATTATGGTACTGTATTAAATATACCTTAATGTCATTTCTATTTAAACTTGTATATCATGTATTTAATTATATTTGAAATTACACATATAAGTTGCACATTAAGTACATTTAAAAGATATTATCTTAATAGTTAAAATTTAAAATCGTGCTTTAGTACATTGTCAACACAAAGGTTTATGAAAACATAATTTAATGCACTTTAAAGCAAAACGTTTAATCTGACATTATAAAGTGCAAAGATTTTAAAAGTGTGTTAAGAAACTGTTACACTTTATTTTAAGGTGTTCTTGTTACAGTGTATACATTTAAGCTTTATTAATACGTTTTATTAATTAACAACATGTACCTATATAATTGGGTTAAGGTTAGTTGCATGTAATTATGCATAATTTACAGTAAGTACATGTAACATTTGTAACAAGGGCACTGTGAAATAAAGTGTTACAAAACAGTCAGTCTTTATTTTATTATCAGCAAGTACAGGTTTTAAGCACACTTTTTCACAAGAGAAGGCAAGAAAACGGTTGATTATAAATAATGTCATTCAGCTAAAAAAAGTGTTGTGTAATTTGATGTTTTTTAGAATATAAGCTGACAGGGAATGTTGTGTCAAGGTTCTCTCAAAGTTATATGAACAAATGTTCTTCCAGTAACGTTCATTCAGAGTTATCTGGTCTTTAATAATTTTCTCAAAATATTAGCACAAAAACATTATTTAATCATTGTTCATGGAACTTTTTTAAACGTTTAGTTGGACATGTGACGTTTTTAAATGATGCTACTTGTTTCAGAACATCCAGAGAACGTTCAGAAGTAACGTTCCCATAAATAAAATGTTCCTTTAATGTTCACATAACCAAGAAAAAATGTTTTTAAAACTGGATGTTCAGGGAACATTCAGAAAATATAGCTGCGAGCAGCAGTTATCGGGGTTCAAGCACTTTAAGGCCTTTAAGCACATGCGTAGAAAGGTGTTATGTTTTAATTAGCAAGCCTGTAATCATCTCGATCATAGATGGGAAAAGTCCATTTGCAGTCAATACTGGCAATTTATCATAGGAAATATATAGTTTTTAAAGCTTTTTCAGAGTTATCGAGGTTGAGCCAAAAACCTAGGACTAGTTCACCAAAGTTGGTTTTTGAAATAATCTCCAATATTTAACAAACGATTCAATGGACAGCGGCGGTCCCAGAGGCAAAGTTGCTCAGAATGAGGAGTTCTACCATGTGGTATGAATGTCGTGGGCGTGAGCGAAAAATCACACGATATACGATCATTTATGCACGTGAAAAACACAAAGGCTGGCCAATTTATTTGAATTTCTCACAGGCGTCTAGGGCCATGAGTCAAACATGCCCAGCGAGTTTCGTTCCGATTGGCCTACGTTAACTTTGTCTCAAACTTCATTGGCCGATGGCGGACATGTTTTTTGAGATATATCAATGTCCTCAAAGATACCTCGGACAAACACACTGCATGCCAATGCAAGTTATTTTGTATAGCGATGAAGTAGTTATAGCCGTTTTCATGTTTTTTTTCTTGTTATAGCGCCACCAAGTGGCCAGTCGCCACGTCCTTTTTCACACGACCAAAGAATGAGCTCTCACACAGGTGTACCAAGTTTGGTAAAAATATCTCATTCCGTTCACAAACTATAGCCTGTTTTAGTAAAAATGGCTCCGCCCACTTTGAACGTGTTGGCGGCCCTTAGTGACCGTGAATCAAAAGAACTACCAGCCCTCAAGTTTCAAGTCTTTACGACCCACGGTTTGGTCTGCCCGATCACTCTGAGGGGAGAATGCTGAAAATGTACCAATTACAATAGAGCTACGCACTGTGTAAAATGTTGTTTATGCAAACATTTGTACTGAAAAACTGAGCAAGAACATCATTTTTAGCAGTGTAAATGGAGCAGAGTCTTCGAGTGTCACAGATAGACAGATGGAAAGGTGAGGAAGGGAACGAGGACATTCAGGGAGAGATCAGTGAAGGATAAATTGGGTCTCACAAGAGACCTGTAATCTTGCATAAAGACATCGACATGATTTTCATTACGGCTGACTGAGTTCCAGAGCATCAGATCTCGTGTAGGATCACAGCTCTGAGAGATCACACAGAAGAGCTGCTGATGTAAGGAAACTTAGTCATTGTTATTTCCTCAACAGTGTTATTTTGAGTTTCTTTATCCGTCTGACTCACACTCAGATATACAGTAACGGGCCTACGCTCTCAAAACAGTGAGAAGAACAGAAGCGGATTCGTTTAGTGAAACAGTCAGTGAAGTCGTGCTTGAAACAGACTGATTAGCGTGTGTTCATGCTAAAAATAAAGTCTGTTCTTAATGAGCATTACATCTGTAATTAGCCAAACTGTGTTTGACCGAAGCTGCACCTGTGCCTCTCGCGTGTGATGTACTGCGATCTTTCTATCTTCATGACTGACGTGGCATGCTGAAAAATGAATATCCATCTGGCACGCAACATTTTATGTTCCTGTTTTTTAATGAGGAGGACGTCTTTTTCCTCCTGTCGTGAAGGAACTTCATATCAGTTATTTATTTAGCGGGTCTCGAGAGGGAGAGGAGGGACAGTGTAAATGACTTACAGTCTCTTTTGCTCGTTGCATCGACCTTGAATGATTCGCCTCGCTTGTTCGTTCTCACTAATTAGCCGGCGTTAGCGCTAACACGTTCCCCGAGATGCTGGCGAGTGACACGCACGTCCACCCTGAAGCAGATCAGATTTAGCCTAAGTGTGTTTGTTTTAATTCTCATAATAAGCTTCTGTGTAATCCCAGAGAGGCTAAAATGTGTTCAGAGCAACAGCTAGCCATCCTGAAAGTGATTTTATAAACACTGGGAAACCGAGCCTGTGGCGACATTTCTGTAAAATGATGTTATGTTGCTTTTTTTGCACATTATACAGTGAGTGAGTGTTCAGTTTTATTCAAAACAGACGAATGTGAATCGTTTTGCTAAACATCCGATCAGTGGTGCTTAAAGGTTAATGCTATATAACATTTCAAAATAATGTACCAAATGGTGTTAAAATAGTGTTTTTTAGCTTTAGTTAGTGTGTAATGTTGCTGTTTGATCATAAACAACATCTGCAAAGTTACGGCGCTCAAAGTTCAATGCAAAGAGAGATATTTTCTTTTACAGAAATTGCAATAAACGGCTGGTAGGGACTACAATAAGCTTCTTCCTGGGTTGGTGACATCACAAACCCTAAAATTTACATAAACCCCGCCCCCGAGAACACACAACAGAGGGGGCGGGGCCATGTTGGGCTGCTTTAGAGAAGAGGAAGAGTTGTTGTAGTCGAGTGTTGTTCATTTTACGCCGGACTGCTTCACAAACGAGGGTCAATTCAACACAAAAGATGAACATGACGGCACATGCTAGTGGATGAGTTGAATCAACTCCACAGCAACTACATCAATTTATCCACTAACCATTCAGAAACGTCTAAAAGTTGTAACTTCTTCCTGAGTCTCTCCATCAGTGTCGACTCCGGTTTGAACAATGTAAGGCTGAACACTTTCGTCATTTTGGCTGCGTGAGATTCTCCAGCTTTGTTGTTGTTGAGCTGTTAAAGCTCCGCCCTCTTCTGGAAAGGGGGCGGGAGCAGCAGCTCATTTGCATTTAAAGGGACACACACAAAAACGGCGTGTTTTTGCTCACACCCAAATAGAGGCAAATTTGACAAGCTATAATAAATGATCTGTGGGGTATTTTGAGCTGAAACTTCACACACACATTCTGGAGACACCAGAGACTGATATTACATCTTGTGAAAGAGGCATTATAGATCCGCTTTAAAGTCACCATGAAATCAAAACAGACAATTCTTGTTTTTTTATTGAATATTTCAGTGTTTATTCTAAATGATTGATTGGTGCGCATCATTATTGTGTTAAATTCATGTTCCTCGTAATCTTGAATCAGAATCTCTTCTCTTCTCTGATGATGAGGGCGGGGCAACCTGTCACTCACACGAGATCCACCAATAGCAAACCACAACCATCCAATCAATTCCCCACAGACAAACATCAAGCCCCGCCCTACATTTGTTCTTGTTTGAGAAGCGTTTCAGTCAGATATACAGTATAATAGTGAAGAAATGCTTTATTTTCCATAAAAAGTAACTAAATAACACAATATTGTAATGCATTACTTTTAAAAGTAACTTTCCCCAGCACTGGTACTAGCTGAGCTGCTGAGCAAGCATCAGAAATGCTACGCAAATGAAGCTGTTTATGTGACTGTAAATGTACTCCTTTATAAATCATGCACTGTGTTTAAAGTGTTCTGAGGTCATAACACAGTATTGTGCAGAAACTCTTTTAAAATAAAGGCTCCAAAAATGTGTTTTCGCAGCGATGCAATAGAAGAGCCATTTTAGGTTTCTTAAAGAATCTTTCAGCGATCAGTTCTTAAAAGAACCATCAGTGTGAAGAACATTTTAATATTCTAAAGAATGTCTTTCATTATAAAGAACCTTTTGTCCATGTTTCATGAACAAGAACAAGGAAAGCTGCTGTACAGGAACACAAGAGATCGTCTTCCAGCTCCTGTGCTGCCGTCCTCCCCGTGAGAATTAATCTGTGATTCTGAAGATGTGGTTTTGTGAGTGACTTTCATGAAATATTCATGAGTTTAGGTAGTGGAGCGTCGTTCAGAGGGAGATCACCAGGTAGAATGAATTACATTAGCATGGTTTCATACATGAGCAGCTGCATCACGGCTGTTTACAGCCATCTCTGTCGTCCGCACACTTCAAGGGCTTCCACTGTCAGCCGCTGTTTATTTATAAATAACATGCATGCTAGCGAGTGTGTGTGGAGGTGTGGAGTGTCACGGACCTCACATCCATGCTAATGAAGTCCGAGCCGGACGGCTGTGTATATCACTGGACGCTGTGGACAGATTTCATCTCGCTTGCTTCAGATTGGAACACTGCATTATAATATGGACACTATTTTTATAGCACGGATTATACAGGCTTTAACTGCCAGACGTGAGCTTTTCCACCTTGCATGAAACACACACACACACACACACACACACACACACACAGATTTATCCCAGTTCTGTTGGCTGTCAGTCGTGTGATCAGTCAGGGATGTGTTTGTCTTTAATCAGTCCGTTTAGGATAATAGGGAATGATGAGGATGTGGAAATGGCCTGGCGTTTCAAAAAGACTCAATTTGTTAACACAGTTTGGGGTGCAAAAGTAAACACTGGGTTTCTCTGCGGGTTGTTGTTTCCTGTGTAGGCGGTCATTAGCAGGACTGCTTTATTTTGTGCATGTGAAATTTGTGTTGTTTCAGACCATTCAGTAGTTTGGGGTCGGTACGATTTTTTAATGTTTTTCAAAGAAGTCTCTTCTGCTCACTGAAGCTGCATTTATTTGATCAAAAATACAGTAAAATAGTGAAAAAATATTCCAATGTAAATCAGCTGTTTTCTATGTGAATATATAGTAAAGTGTAATTTATTCCTGTGATCAAAGCTGAATTTTCAGCATCATTACTCCAGTCTTCAGTGTCACATGATCCTTCATTTTGATGCTCAAGAAACATTCATGATTATTATCAATATTGAAAACCATTATATTTTTGTGGAAACCATGATACATTTTATTTTTCAGAATTTTTTGATAAATAGAAAGTTGAAAAATACAGCATTTATTTGAAATAGATTTTTTTTGTAACATTGTAAAGGTCCATTTAATGTGTTCTTGCTGAATAAAAGTATTAATTATTGTTTTGAGTGAGTGAATGTGAGTAAAAATGGTAATTTTGCCTTTTTGCTCATAATTGTTTGCCTGCAGAGCATTGTTTATCCTCTAGTTTAGTTTATAGGAATCTTCTTTTTTAATAGCGTTGGCGCCATTATCTTGGCATTTGGCAAAGGAACGTCTTTATGATTTTAAAAGGATTCATTATGAACGTGCCACATGCAACTTTAAAGTGAACACAAAATAAATGCCATCAGATTTTGCTCCTCACTATTGCACTGCAAAGATGTTCTTCTTCAGTATTTCTGTCTTGTTTTGCAGCACAAATATCTAAACATTCATAAATCAAGATACATTTACTGGAGAAGCAAAATGACTGAAGATATTAAGTCTTGTTTACTGAGAAAATCATCAAAATGAAGAGAGAACAAATATCTGTCTGGAGTCAGAAAAATCATCTTGTTTTCTCTTTGAATGAAGTTTATTTTTCTGACTTCACTGACAGATATTCGTTCTCACTTTTTTTTTCAGTAAACAAGACTTAATATATTCAGCCGTTTTGCTTCTCCAGTAAATGTACCTTGATTTAAGAATCTTTAATGAAAAGCAAGACAAAAATACTAAAGCTTGAATATGAATACGCAGGATTGGTTGTGTCGTCTGACAGGGCTGAAGCACTTTAGATGTAAAGCATCGCCGTCATAGCAAGTGAGAAGCGGTCATTTTTTCTTCCTCCTGTGACTTATGATCCATCGACTGCTTCTATGCATGCGCCATTCCTGAAACATTTTGTCTCGGCATCAGTCTACACAAACTAAATGACAGCTTGCCATGAGAGAATCCTCCTGATCCAGACGCCGCTGAATCCCCACAGCCCAGTTCAGTCACTCCCAGAGAGAGAGAATACGGACGAGTATCAAACATGCTGCCGTGAGCAACAATAAGCCCTGAATTCCCTGCGGGGAGACTGTGAATTCTCGTTATTGTTGTATATGTCAGATTACACGTGCCTGCCGTTTGTTTCTGCAGGAGAGTAACAGGAAAGAGCCAGTGAAGATCAGTGCGAACGCTCAAAGGAACGAGTGAATGAACGCACTTCCTCAGGCTGGAAGACTGCAGTCGTGTTTAAATCTGCACGAGTGAACACTAAACAAGACAACAGGGTAACTGCAGTGAATCCTGTCAGGTAAAGAGTCCATGTTATGTGTTTCTGTGCTCTACTAGAACAGATGATTATTCTCCTCATATTCTCCATTGTTGCAGCTCCTCTCTTCCCAGTCTGTCAGTAACGCTCTGTTTACTTCCTGTCTCTATGAAGCTCCTCCTTCTGAAAAGTTCAATAAAATCCCCAGAGTTAATGAGATAATTAAGCAATTAATAAGGCTGTGACTGAAGTCAGTTGTAGTCCTTGTTTCTCTTTTCTTCTGTGATTCTGCTTGTTAACAGCAGGCGTTCATCACTAATGCACAATCATCACTTAATTATCTCATTAACTTTAACTCTGCTTCAGTGTTACTTTAACACTATTTAGAGAGGGACCATATGTACTCTGAGCAGAGCTGATTCAACTCTGGAGATTTTGCTGTGTGATTGGTCGGCTGGAGCAGTGTGTTGTGATTGGTGTTTGGGAAATGTCCCGCCCCTTACCATAACCGCCAGTTTCAACACACTACTGACTAACTCAACCAGGCCCCGCCCCTTTATTCTGCGTATGAATTATTTAAATGAGGAATATTGTGAAGAGGCGTTTCAGGAGTTCAGAAACGTTTTCATGCTCAAACAGCAACATTTCTTCACTTGTCACCATTTTAGCTGGCCAGAATATTGCTTGTTTCTCTGTATTGCACTTGTTTAGTACATGGATTCAGAGGAGCTGACTCTAAAATCAGCCCAGAGATCTTCAGTACAGAATACATAAGTCTGATTAACATGCTGTAATTTCTGCCCTAAAGTTGCATGGACATGAATCTCCTACCGTGTTGGAGAAAGATGAAATAAATACATCTCTCTTAATAATTCCCAGACACCATAGGGAATGTGGAGTTATTAGATCTTATTGCATTGGAAAGCACCATCTGATTGGATATGCAGCACACTCTTATCTCAGCGTACGCCCGAAAACAAACTCTCTTCAAACTGAGATGTTCAGGCGAGACGGGGCAAAACTTTCTGCCTGTTTGTTGGTCTCGCTGCCCTCTCTGTGAACCCGAACAGCATCAATCCCTCCTCCGGTGGAAGAACAAGAGGGAGGGATCGTCTGAGAGCCGAGGCGAGAGAAGATGAGAAATAATCTCATATAGCTTGAAATCTCTTTGGATGTGTTGAAGTCTGTGTCTGTGTCTGGTTAAAAATATATTAAAGAGTGATGGTGCGGCTCTGAGCTGTGTCAGAGAGATAGAGCCCGTCGCTCCAGCGCCGTGATTAGCGTGTCATGAGCGTGTGAAGAAACTCCGATGACACCGACACATCTGTTTATGAGTCTTGGGTGGAGATCAAACATGAATCACATGTGCTTACACAGGTCTAACAGCTGCTTCGTTTTCATGCACGACACAAAACTAATGCTGACGTTCATCTTCACTCATACAAACCCTGACTTTGGTCTTCCAGCAGGTGATCAGTGGCTTTATTATAATGTCTTAATTTGTGTTCTGAAGGTCTTACAGGTGTGGAACGACATCAGGGTGAGCGATTAATGACAGAATTATCATTTTTGGCTGAACTGTTCCTTTAAATTCTGGATGTTGCCCATCTCTGGTATGTCGAGGACCCGTAATGTTCGCGGCACATGTCAAAAACTTGTCAGCGTCATGTTGGAAGTGTCTTCTAGTGTAATGGTGGTTGTTCTGACCTCATGTGAGAAGCGAGTCCTGCTGGAGTGATGGAGAACTGAGCCAGCTCTAAAAGACTTTCATTAGTCCCACTTTCCCATGAGGAGGGTTTGGGATAATTACCAATTAGAGCAGCCATCAGTGTGTGTGTGTGTGTGTGTGTGAGTCTGGTTTCCACTCAGTGCAGACAGCCGTATAGGTCTGTGTGTTAAATATGGAAAAGACTTTAATCTAATGCTTGAGTCGCTCTCTGCAATTGCTTGTCAGTTTTGTCAGCTAATTATAAAGTAGCCACATTGTGTGCAGATTTGTCCTTCCAGCTCTCTGTTCCTCCACCTCAATCCCCCTCCTGTCCCGTACCTCGACTCTTTTCTCCGCTCGGCACGTCTTGTCTTTTTGAAGAGTCTGTCTGTGGATCCGGCGCTCGCAGAGGGAGTGTGTTCTCCTGGTCTCGCTCCGTCCCTCGCCGCACGACTCCACGATGCTCTTCTGATGTTAAACGTTCACTTCTCACGCTGCGCTTCAACAGAGGCGAACATTCTTACAGTGTGAAATATCATCCGGACTTCTATGTTAAATGTTAGATGAACCTTCATAAGTGAATCCCAACTGCATTTTTGTTGCTCAAATCGAGCATCTTCATCCCCTTCATGAAGCCGTTTTACTCACTTTAAGGAAGTAAATGTATGCCTGACTGTAACTGTAAATATTTAAAGCCAATAAAAAAGGAAGTAAATTTGCCGTTTATAATCGCACAGCCCCGGGCCTGTATTCTCCTCTTCATCTCACAGACCTAGAAGTCATTTATTTAAGCATTTAAATATTTCTCTGTTTCTCTCGTACAAGTGCAGCTACTAGTGAAAAATATTTATTATATAAAGATGTTTATATATACAGTTGCAAGAAAAAGTATGTGAACCACTTGCAGAATCTGTGAAAATGTGAATAATTTTAACAAAATAAGGGAGATAATACAAAATGCATGTTATTTTTTATTTAGTACTGTACTACTAACACTTCTACTGTACTGTTAGTACATAAAAGATATGTATACATAAAAAATAGCTGAATTTATTAAAATAACCGCATTCATAAGTTTGTGAAGCATTGATTCTCAATACTGTGTGTGGTTACCTGATGATCCACGACTGTTTTTGTGTTTTGTGATGGTTGTTCATGAGTCTCTTGTTTGTCCTGAGCAGTTAAACCAAAGACTATAGAATAACACAAGTCGTGTCACTCGTATTGTTTTGAATGGGAGAAAGTGTAACGCGCAATATGGCGGAATAAGTCCCGCCTTCTAAATAAGAGCCAATCGCCGACTGGTAAAGTCATCGCGTCACTTCAGCGGCCGTTAGAATTGCCGGTTTCTATAGAAACAGTCAGACGCGCGCCTCCGAAGAGACGCGCATTTAGGTCTGCGCATGCGCATTAGCTTGATCCAGCCTGAAAAATACAGTTTTTTGTCATGATTCGAGCGTTTAGAAACTAAATTTATGAGCCGGTTGTTGTAAGATTTCATTGGTGATTTCAAATATGAAATTTAATCGTAAGGTTGGCGAACAGTTTTGGAGAATCTGATGTTTCCCAATTCAAAGAGATAGGGCAGGATGCCCAGGATGCCCGAGAGGCGTTTCAAAGATGGCCGCCGAGTGAAATGACTTGTCTTAAAGGGACTTTGGTTAAACTGAGCTCTGTTCTTCAGAAAAATCCTCCAGCTCCTGCAGATTCATCAGTTTTCAAGCATCTTTGCATATTTGAACCCTTTCCAGCAGTGACTGAATGATTTTGAGATTCATCTTTTCACACTGAGGACAACTGAGGGACTCAAACTCAACTATTAAAAAAGGTTCAAACATTCACTGACGCTCCAGAAGGAAACACGATGCATTAAGAGTCGGGGGGTGAAAACTTTTGAACAGGATGAAGATGTCACAATTTTTCTTATTTCGCTTGAATATCATTTTTTTTTTCATTTAGTACTGCCCTTCAGAACCAACAGAAGATACTTGCATGTTTCCCGGAAGACAAATTAAATACAATTTACCTTGATCATCAAATTCAAAAGTTTTCACCCCCGACTCTTAATGCATCGTGTTTCCTTCTGGAGCATCAGTGAATGTTTGAACCTTTTTTAATAGTTGAGTTTGAGTCCCTCAGTTGTCCTCAGTGTGAAAAGATGAATCTCAAAATCATTCAGTCACTGCTGGAAAGGGTTCAAATATGCAAAAATGCTTGAAAACTGATGAATCTGCAGGAGCTGGAGGATTTTTCTGAAGAACAGAGCTCAGTTTAACTGCTCAGGACAACCAAGAGACTCATGAACAACCATCACAAAACACAAAAACAGTCGTAGATCATCAGGTAACCACACACAGTATTGAGAATCAATGCTTCACATACTTATGAATGGGGTTATTTTAATAAATTCAGCTATTTTTTATGTATATCTTTTGTGTAAAATATCTTACTCAGGACAGTACTAAATAAAAATAACATGCATTTTGTATGATCTCTCTTATTTTGTTAAAATTTTGCACATTTTCACAGATTCTGCAAGTGGTTCACAAACTTTTTCTTGCAACTGTATATATACAGTATAGAAACAGGCAGATGTGCCCTTCACACCCTTCAGACTGCCGCTCACTCTCGAACAGACTTCACCACACGAGTCTGTGAAAGATGGGAATGAGGTCGGAGGTGTGGATCGCTGCTGGGAGTGACTGATGGACAGGTGGAGCTCTCGTTTGAATGTTGAATACTGTTCCTCCTGGAAAGAGAGCATCATGCCGCATTGTGAGGAGAGGTTGACGGCTTTGCCTCCACCTCTCGTTTCTCTCTCTCATCTCTCGTATGTTGACAAAGATGCCTGAGAAGGGGATGAGGTGTCAGAGATGTTTCTGAGATCAGAGGAGGAGTGTGAGTAGAAGCAGGCTTGAGTAACTCATGTACAGCAGAGGAAAGCAGAAGCCCTGCAGATTTTGTCCATCTCTACACCTCTCACTCGGGCCCCGTCCCAAATGGAACCCTAAACCCTCGCCATCTTCCTCCGAGTCTGCACTTTAGTGACGTAATGCTGCTTCAGGGAGAAGTCTGCTGCGGCACGGCAAATGACAAATGGGACGCCACGAGTGCGCTTGAAGTGTGTCGTTTGGGACGGTGCCTGTCTGTCGTTTTGTGTTCTTCACTCCAGGGCAAAATTCTGAGTTTTAGCATCGAACCGTTCCCTCGTGATGTCAATTTGTAGGCCAACAGGGAAGGCTAATTTACCATGGATTCCCTCTGGAATTCCTAATGGATTTTTTGGAATAGCGGTTTTCAATTTATGAGCAGAATGAGGTCTGTGCTGAGCTTTACATGACGAGGCTTTTATATTTAGTCTTAATACACCTCAAACGTGAATCAGCTGAATTAAAATAAGAAATAATTACAAGGACAGTGTGTGTGCAGAACATACTCGTTATGAACAGTTTCAGAATTCATGTTTAAGGTGTGATTAAAGGGTTAGTTCACCCAAAAATGAAAATAATGTCATTAATTACTCACCCTCATGTCGTTCCACACCCGCAAGACCTTCATTCATCTTCAGAACACAAATTGAGATATTTTTGATGAAATCCGATGGCTCAGTGAGGCCTGAGCAATGACATTTCCTCTCTCAAGATCCATTAATGTACTAAAAACATATTTAAATCAGGTCATGTGAGTACAGTGGTTCAATATTAATATTATAAAGCCACGAGAATATTTTTGGTGCGCCAAAAAAAACAAAATAACGACTTATATAGTGATGGCCGATTTCAAAACACTGCTTCAGGAAGCTTCGGAGCGTTATGAATCTTTTGTGTCGAATCATGATTCGGATCACATGTCAAACTGCTGAAGTTACGTGACTTTGGCGCTCCGAACCACTGATTCGACACGCTGATTCATAACGTTCCGAAGCTTCCTGAAGCAGTGTTTTGAAATCGGCCATATATCTTAATTTGTGTTCTGAAGATTAATGAAGGTCTTACGGGTGTGGAACGACATGAGGGTGAGTAATAAATGACAGAAATTTCATTTTTGGGTGAACTAACCCTTTAACTGTAATTTAAGTTGTAAATTGTCTTTAATGTAAACCACAAACCTTATTTTACTAAACCAAAAGTCATATGTAAAAATAAATAAATAAATAAAAGTAAATAAATGTATTTCTGGAATGTAAATTAAATAAATTCAACAGTCACAGCAGTTTTTAATATTTTTATTAACTTTTGTGGCATAACATAAATAGTTATTTATATTTTTATAGATTTTTAAAATAATATTATTATTTATATTAGTTATTATAATTATTTTTTGATATATAATGCTGTGATTTAAATTTTTTTTCCTTCTAAATGGCGTGAAATATTATCATTTAATGATTGTGAGAGTGCTGCATATATGATAATCTTGAGTAATTCATCTTTTTAAACTGTACTGCAGGTATATGAATTAATTTGAATTTCATTCAGTTTCATTCTCATTTTAATTGCAGATATGATCCTGTTTGCTTCCTCAATTTAATTCATGTAAAGTCATAAACAGTGTGTTTCTGTGGAGTCTCGTGCGCTGCTCTCCTCCTCATGCTCCTGCTGTTTCTCTACAGTTTTTCTCTCCCTCCCATTTCTAACACATTCAGTCCCTCAACCTTTACACATCATCATGTCCACATTACTGCTAATAAGTTAATTAGAATATACTGAGAGCAGTGAGTAATTGCAGGTTGCTATATACGGTTTTAATGACATATTATATAGATGTTGTTTATTACTACAGTAGTAATTAAGTGTGTGGTTGTTGTGTACTTGAACTACTTAGATAATTAACTTTTTTATTCAGAACATTTAAAATAATTATAAAAGCTCTAAATTTACCAAAATAAACAAGCTTGATTGCTTTAGAACTGTGAATCATTAAGATAACCTGCACATTTCAACCCTCGAGATCATTCATTTCTCAGATGGTGAAGGACAGTTGTAGAAATTAAGACTAAAGAGCGTTTCTGAAGAAGAAAAACGCACAAATCACATGTTAAGAAATGTTACTTCTCCCAGACGTTGTAAATACTGACTCGTGTGTTTACAGCGCTGTCTGTGTGTGTGAGGATCAGTCGTCTGTCTGCTGTCTGTCATCGTGATGATGATGATGATGGAGACACTTTCTTCTGTCATCATCATCATCTCTCTCTCTCCAGATTGAGTGTGACGTCAAACAGCACAGAAAAGGTGGTCTAAATATATGCCACGTTCTCTCTGACATGGCATTGGGGAATTTTTCTCATTACCAGATCAAGACGAGATTACAGAGATTACAGCCGCTTCAGATTAGACTATTCCGGATCATCTCATCCCCCTCTCTGTTCACTTCCAAACTTTACATCTAAACCAAACCCGGTCCGCGTTCCGACCCCTTCTTCCTCGGGTCGCTCCTTCTCCCGAGATAATGACGAATTAGCTTTAAGTCTTTCGGACACAAGATTGAATCAGGCTCCCAAAAAGCAGGGCACGGGAAGAAGAGAAAATAATTAGATTTTTGACTTTGTGTTGCTCAGGAGAGTTATACAATTTCTCATTCGATTAATCCCGGATTTAATTCAATCTGGAGTTGCCTGAAATAGCCCTGGTGCCTGACCTGCTGTTTCAGCCTTTAATCACGGCAACACCTGGCATCATCATCATCATCATCATCATCATCATCATCATCATCATCATCATCATCATCATCATCATCATCATCCCGCCGGAGCTTCACTGCACACGGACGCGCTTTCATATGCTGAAAGCACTGTAACATTTGTGCAGTAGAGTTAAATATATAAATAAAATATATATATAGAGTTAAATATATATATGTATAGAAACATTTACTATTGCCCTGTACAGATAGACTTTCGTAGCCAGTTGAAAGTGATTTTGAAAAATAAACCAAACTTGAGAAATATTCACTGGAGTTAAAGGGTGTGACAACTAGCCCCGGTGTGAGTTATTAGTTAAAATATTTCTGTATGTAAAATATATCAAATGGTGGATGTCTATCCAGCTCCTTCTAGACGCACACATCTGTCATTTGTCACTGCACTGATATCTATCTCATGTTTTAATTTCCCGTAGCATCCGGTGCTGAGGTTTTCCGTGTGTCCACGCCTCGTTGATTTCAGTCAGAAAGGTGGCTGACAGTTTTTGACAGGAAGCTGTTTTGGCTGTGGAACTGACAGAGCCTGATCCCCTGCTGGCTCTAATGGCTATTGACGCCTCTAATTGCGGCGGCGGTGACATGGCAACACAATCCGTCTTCCTCTACATTTACTGCAATTAGCCCCAGCATTCATCTGCTGCAGCGGGGGTCCATATGAGCGCGGTCACACACACACACACACACACACACACACACACATGTTTGTTTTTGTGAATTGTGGGGACTTTCCATAGACTTCAATGCATTTTACACTGAACAAACTGTACATTCTATCCCCCTACCCTGCCCCTACCCCTAAACCTAACCCTCACAGGAAACTGTGCAAACTTTTACTTTTTCACAAAAACTCATTCTATATGATTTATAAACCCATTTACATTGTGGGGACCGCTGGCTGGTCCCCACGATGTAGGTGAACTCAGGTTTATATTACATCATGGGGACATTTGGTCCCCACAATGTAATATAAACAAAAGCACACACACACACACACACACACACACACACACACACACACACACACACACACACACTCTCTGACAGACGGTGTAGGTGGACGAGGTCAGAGTTGAGAAGAGTTTCAGCAGATTGACATAAACTAATGAAGTTCTGCTCATGTTCGCTCCACTCTTCAGCACTATGATGGATTTATGACTCTTCCAGACTGTAGATCTCTTGAACTCACATTTAAACAAACATTTTTATTTTGGGGGTTTCTGTGTTGATTTAGAGTCCCTAGTCTTCCTCTGTGTTTCTGTTTTCCAGTACAAATAAATGTTCTTAAATCAACATACATTTACTGGAGAAGCAAAATGACTGAAGATATTAACTCTTGTTTACTGAGAAAATCATGTGAAGTGAGTTTGTTTTTAAAACAAGAACAAATATGTGTCAGTGGAGTCAGAGAAATAAACTTGTTTTCCCTTTGAATGAAGATGATATTTCTGACTCCACTGACAGATAACAATAAAGAACCATTTTGAAATTAACGAATCAAAAAGAACCAAATGAGTCAGTTCTGAGTCAGTGCTGACAGTTAGAACCGGTTCTTTTTGAGTCGGACAGGACCGAAAGCTGATTTTCAACTTTGATTCGTTCATTTGGAAGTGGTTCTTTGGTTCAGTGACTCATCTGGAGAATCTTATTGGCTCGTTCGGTGCTGAGCGAGGAGAGTGTGATTTTTGCGTCATCAACAAGGAACTAAAGTTCGATTCAGTTTGATTCTATGAATCGGTGAATGATTCATTCAAGAATCAAACATCACTACATTCTCATTACACTAGCTGTTAATCTGAACTGAAATAGATTAGATTAATAACTTCCAGGACCACCACTTAATTATGTTGAAATTAATTGGAAAAATTAAAATGAGTGTTTATGCTAGAAATGATGAATTCGTGTAGTTGAACATGAAGTTCTCATTCACTCTTAAAAGTAAAGGTTCTTCAGTGGAAGATCTTTTAACATCCATTGAACTTTTCCATTGCATAAAAGGTTCTTTAGATTATTAAAACATTTATAGAAATTCTTTTAAGAACTGGTCACTGAAGCTTTATTTTTAAGAGTGAAACTCAAAAAGATTGATGCAAATCAAATGGTTCTGGTTCATGAATCTGTTATCACAAGGTTTGAACCAGAAACTTTCAGATTACAGTCTCACTACTTCCATCATCCTCGACGTCTCCAGTTCTCCATCTTAATCTGAAGTGCGGTATTAAAGCCTCTGATCTTCATCATCCTCTCTCTCTTACACTGGCTTCATCTCTGAACATCATCTTTATAGTTCAGCAGTAACTTTGGACATTATGACATGTATGTCATGAGATTTACAAATGTTTCTTGTAATGATTGTGAAACGTTAGTAAAAAACTGTGTATTTAATAACACCCAGAATTACTTATCTTTGAACATCTTTTTATCACTTACAGTGAATTTTTACCCAAACTTCAGACAAACCCAAAATATCAAGTTCAGATTTCTAGAAACCATAAATATCGGGTTAATTATGATAATCAGGTTTATTCTTAACTTTAATGTTTCTGAAAGAAGTGTCTTCTGCTCACCAAAGCTGCATTTAATTGATCAAAAATACAGTAAAACAGTGAAATATTATTCCAATGTAAAGTGTAATTTATTCCTGTGATCAAAGCTGAATTTTCAGCATCATTACTCCAGTCTTCAGTGTCACATGATCCTTCAGAAATCATTCTAATATGATGATTTGATGCTCAATAAATATTTCTGATTATTATCAATGTTGAAAACAGCTTCATATTTTTGTGGAAACCGTCATAGATTTTATTTTTCAGGATTCTTTGATGAATAGAAAGTTGAAATAGATTTGAAATAGAATATTTTATAACATTATAAATGTCTTTACTGTCACTTTTAATGAATAAAAGTATTATATTTTTGTAAATTCTGACCAATAATTTGCACACATAGGACTATAACTGAATATTGGATGCTCTAAATAAGATGTTTATATGATCTATAAAATCTAGGAATATGCCAGAAACCAATAAGGTTAACATGGCAAATATCTAATGAAAATATGACCATATCCCAATATCAGTCAGAATATTCTTTTCTGCATAAACACATTAATTGCAGAGAGGAAAGGAAACTGGGAAAAGGACTCAAGAGCCTCGTAATCCGTGTGCTCCTCTCCATGCTAATGTCCTACCTTGGCCCTTTCAGACGGCCTGGATCTCTCGTTCCCCTCGCTCTCGCTCCTTTCCTCTCTTTCATGCTTTAATGCCGTATGAGGATACTGGAGAACAAGGGAAGCGCACATTAAAGGAGTGTGTGTGTGTGTGTGTGTGTGTGTGTGTGTATGTTAAGCAGCTGAACCTCCAGAGGATCTCTACTGAATCTTAAGCTCAAGCTCCTCTATCACGCTGGCCGCTCTGGGATATCCCAGCATGCCTTTCACCTTACCTCGAACCCATAGCCAGGAAGTGCCCTCGTTCCTCTGCGGAGGCGAGAGCACTGGAGAGATGGAGGGAAACACAATGGGAAGGTAACAATAGCCTTGAAATGAGCAGCTTAAGGGCTTAGGCAGCATTAGAAACAGCACATTTTCTCCCCATAAAACTCCAGCCTCTCGTCCCTGAACAAACGGGATTGTTGACTTGTTTATTTATTCATCGGCCCTTTGCTGCATGAATTCATCACACGGAAGGGCAGGGAAAACTCGAGCAGGAGACCATGCAGAAGATCAGTTTACCTCTTCCGGTCTGCTGTACGCTTACACTTCGCATGCTTTATTTTCTGAGGCTGAGGAAGTGTCCAAATACAGCCAATGCTCTTAAAAGATTTGAAGGCGTCTCGAAAGATGCCCAGGTTCATGGAGAAGTCAAGGGAGGCGGAAGACAAAAGAGGAAGCGGAGCCGGCGGCGAGGCGGACCGAACGCCTCTGTTTATGAAAGCGGAACGCATCTCTATTCGGAGAGGGTTTAAGGTTTTTTCTTTCCTCTGTTCTTTCTCTCTTTCTCAAGAACAATATGCCTCGTATCCTCTGCTTTTCCCTCCGGAGAGCTCTGGAGCAACAGGAGGATTAGTGCAAAACTTTGTGGTTTAAGGACGAGACGGAGTCGACAGCCGTAGAGACACATGAGAGTCCAGACTGATCAAGAGAGGGACGAGGCTTTGACTTTCACCTGCTCGAGGAAACAGAAGTGTGTGTGAAAGATGTGTGTGAGGATGCTCCACTTGTCATGACGCTGCTAAAGAGCCTTAAACCAATTTTTAAAAAAAATTTTTATTATTTAACTTTTTTCAACAATAATGTTTGTTTTGTGGCAAAAACAGTCATGGTCTATAAAGAAAAAACAAATCTAATTATTTAATTTTGTCATAATTTATTCACTATCTTGTCGTTTGAAACCTGTATGACTGTATGACTTTCTCCTGTGAAACAATATATAATATAATATAATATAATATAACAGAATATAATATAATATAATATAACAGAATATAATATATATATATATAGATATAATATATAATATACAGAATATAATATAACATAACAGAATAATATAATATAACATAACAGAATATAATATAATATATATAATATAATAATATATAATAAATAATATAACAGAATATAATATATAAATAACAGAATAATATAATGTAATATAACAGAATATAATATAATGTAATATAACAGAATATAATAATATAATATAACAGAATATATATATATATAACAATATAATATAATTAATATAACAGAATATAATATAATATAATATAACAGAATATAATATAATATAACATAACAGAATATAATATAATGTAATATATAACAGAATATAATATAATGTAATATAATAACAGAATTTAATATAATATAATATAACAGAATATAATATAATATAACAATAGAATATAATATAATATAATATAACAGAATATAATAATAATATAATATAATATATATATAATATAATATAATATAATAATATAATATAATAAATAAATAATATATAATATAACAGAATATAATATAATGTATATAATATAACAGAAATATATAATGTAATAATATACAGAATATAATATAATGTAATAATATAACAGAATATATATAATGTAATATAATATAACAGAATTTAATGTAATATAATATAACAGAATTTAATAATATAATATAAATCTATATAATAACATAACAGAATATAATATAATATAATATAACAGAATATAATATAATATAAATAATATAATGTAATATAATATACAGAATATATAATGTAATAAATATAACAGAATATAATATAATAAACAGAATATAATGTAATGTAATATATAACATAATATAATAATAATATAACAATATAATAATATAAATATATAATATAATGTAATATAATATAATATAAAAAGATAATATATATAATATAATATAACAGAATATAATGTAATATAACATAACAGAATATAATATAATGTAATATAAAATAACATAATATAATATAACATAACAGAATATAATATAATATAACATAACAGAATATAATATAATGTAATATAATATAACAGAATATAATATAATATATACAATATAACATAACATATATATAATATAATATAATATAATATAATATATATAATATAAATAACATAATATAATATAATATAATATAACAGAATATAATGTAATGTAATATAATATAACAGAATATAATATAATATAATAACAGAATATAATATAATATAATGTAATATAATAACAGAATTTAATATAATATAAATAACAGAATATAATATAATATAACATAACAGAATATAATATATATAATATACAGATATAATATATATAATATAACAGAATATAATATAATATAATGTAATGTAATATAATAACAAAATATTAAGTAATATAATATAACAGAATATAATATAATATAATATAATATAACATAACAGAATATAATATAATGTAATATAATATAACAGAATATAATATATAATATAATACAATATAATATATAATATAATATAATATAATATATATATATATAATATAATATAAATATATATAATATAATATAACAGAATATATAATGTAATGTAATAATATAACAGAATATAATATAATATAATATATAAACAGAATATATAAAGATATAACAGAATAATATAATAAATAAACAGAATATAATGTAATATAACAAACAGAATATAATGTAATATAATAACAGAATATAATATAATACATAACAGAATATAAATAATATAACATAACGATATAATAAATTAATTATATAACATATAATAATATAATACAATATAACATAATATAACATAATATATATAATATAATATAACAGATATAATATAATAAATAAACATAATATAATGTAATGTAATATAATATAAAAATATAATATAATATAATATAACATAACAGAATATAATATAATGTAATATATAACAAATAATATAATATAACATAACATAACATAACATAATATAATATAATATAATATAATATAATATAATATAATATAATAACGTAATGTAACGTAACGTAACGTAACGCAATGTAATGTAATGTAACGTAACGCAATGTAATGTAATGTAATATAACATATATAGTTCTACAGTGAAAACAAGTTTGGAACAGTTTTGTTTTAGCATTAGTTATGTACTATTATAGTATTTATTAATATTTTGAATTAGGTTTTATTTTTATATTTTCAGTCATATTATATTAGTTTTTTATTTATTTATTTTTTATATTTCTATATTATTTTCCAGTTTAGTTTTAGTAATTTTAATGCTTCCACTTAAACTTACTTCATTTATTTGCCAAGGAAACATTTACAATTTTCATTTATTTTTTTTTAATTTAAGCTTGTCATATATATTTTATTTTATTTCACTTTATTCCAGTTACCGAAAATAATTTTTAATAATTTTACTTCTAGTTAACAATAACAACTCTGGTTTAGAACGACGCGAGGGCGAGTAAATGATGACAGAACTGTCAGTTTGGGGTGAACTGTCCCTTTAAACATGAGAAAGTTAACATGAGTGTTCATGTGTTTGTGTGTTTCTCTGACGTCAGAAGAATCGAATGAGCTTGAACTTTGATTCCTGTGGCTGAACACACAGTAGATGCAGAATCCTGGCTGTGTGTGTGTGTGTGTGTGTGTGTGTTATTCTGGGCTGGTTCGGCTGTCTGAGCTCCCGTCAGCTCCTCTGTAATCCCATGGATGAGTGGAACCGCTGGAACACGGAGCGTGGAGCGACGCCGCTTTGCAAATTGTCACACAGACAGACTAATCCCGACTCGCTGACAAATTGGACTTTTGTGTGACCAATGTTCTGTGTCTTTGTGTGGTCTATATGTGTGTGTGTGTGTGTGTGAGAGAAAGAGAAAAAGTGCAGATTTGTGTCAGTTATTTAATTAGTCACAAGAATCCGTTGTGGGTTAAACAGCTTTTAATTCAAATGACATATTTGTGTAATTACAGTTTTGCATGATTTTTGAACTGCGTGAGGAGATCTTACAAGAAGCGGATTTCCAATCTCATTTAACTTTTTCCAAAGTGCCGAGGATGTTTTAAACCCCAAATATAATTGTAAAGTTAAAGGTCAGATATTTTTTGAAAGAAAATAATACTTTCATTCATCAAGGACGCATTAAATTGATGCAAAAGTGACAGAAAAGACATTTATTATGTTACAAAAGATTCTATTTCAAATAAATGCTGTTCTTTTGAACTTTCTATTCATCAAAGAATCCTAAAAAATAAAATGTATCACAGTTTCCACTAAAATATGAAACTGTTTTCAACACTGATAATAATCATAAATGTTTCTTAAGCAGCAAATCATCATATTAGAATGATTTCTGAAGGATCATGTGACACTGAAGACTGGAGTAATGATGCTGAAAATTCATCTTTGATCACAGGAATAAATTACACTTTACTATATATTCACATAGAAAACAGCTGATTTACATTGGAATAATATTTCACTGTTTTACTGTATTTTTGATCAAATAAACGCAGCTTTGGTGAACAGAAGAGACTCTTTCAGAACCAAACTTTTGAATCTCAGTGTATTTGGTTTTGCTCTAAAAACTAGATTTGGTCTAAGTAAGGGATCTAACAGTAAATAAGAGCGTGTTTTTCGCCAGGATTGAGTAATTCCTCTGTCTCAGTGATTTGAGCGTATGCGTTTCATCACTGCAGGTTTCTCGGTCTCTGCGTGTGCAGACGTACAGTACGCTCCTCCAGGTAATTCCTCATGTGGAATATATGCCATATTCTGGATGCTGCGCCTACGGCTCCATTCACATCAGACATACATCTTCATATACACAATGTGATACCACAAATATAATTCAGTAGAGTTATTTTAAAGCCATTTTATTTTATTCATCATTCTAAACCCCTGAATCTCCTTCTTCCTCTTGAAGAGAAGAGAATAATGTTCCATTTCTGTCATCTGTGGACACGGATCAGTGTTTCCCATCAACACAAAGATGAATAAACAACACGGAAAAGAGACATGGAAGATGACAGGCACACGTCCGGATCCCAAATGTGAGGAATGTCGTTAGTCAGGGATTTTGCAACCTCAATACGCGTGTCAGTGTTCAAGCGGCTGTCACACATTTATATGTTTTTATTATGATCCGAGGGACGGCTTTCCTTTCTGTTCCTGCTCGACGACTAGAAGCTGAGATGTCTGTCAGTTGATTCAAGCCTCAGGGATTTCAGCCACAGGTTCGATGCAAAACAGGTCTTCTTCCTCAGTGTTTCTGTCTTGTTTTCTAAACATTCTTAAATCAAAATACATTTACTGAAGAAACAAAATGACTGAAGATATTAAAATGAATCAAAATGAAGTGAGTTTGTGCTTAAAACAAGAAGAAATATCTGTCAGTGGAGTCAGAGAAAGAATCTGTATTCAGAGGAAAAGCAAGTTTATTTCTCTAACTGACTCCACTGACAGACGATCTTGTTTTAAACACAAACTCACTTCATTTTCATGATTTTTCCCAGAAAACAACACTTAATATCTTCAGTCATTTTGCTTCTCCAGTAAATTTAAGAATGTTTAGATGTTTGCACCGGAAAACAAGACAAAAATACTGAGGACTGAATCATTTTGAGGATGTGTGTGTCTACCGGTCTTAAACCCGAGGTGTGTGTGTGTGTGTGTGTGTGTGTAAGAGAGAGAGTGTGTGTGTGTGTGTGTTGAGGACTGAAGGAGGTTCAGTAAGAGTCGTGACTAATTAGTGTAATAATACAAACTAATTCACCGAGGAGATTCTGAGAGTTTCCAAACTGATCCAGGATCAGACTGTGTAAATGATCACTGATACTGCCAATTCCACACTGAATTCAGATGTTATGCTAATTTTAGGTCACTGTAGTCTAACAAGAAGATAATGAACTGATTAAATGTCACATTGGCAGTAATTGAAAAGCACTTTGCGTTTAATGTACGTCACGCCCACGCGTCTGATTTGATGTGGTTCTGTATAGAACTCGATGGTTCTCGACTCAAGCCAAACAGCTTCGATATAAGGAGAAATGTCTTAATACTTTCATGTTTAACAGGTTATTTCAGTTTTTTCAGTATTAGCATGCTTATTACTAGGATATTGTCTGTTTATTAGTACTTATAAAGCACATATTAATGCCTTATTCTGCATAACCATATTCTACATTCCTTATTTAATACTAAACTTAACAACTACAGTCACAACAGTAATTAAGGCATTGAGGCAAAAGTCATAGTTAATAGTGAGAACTGGACCCTAATCTAAAGTGTGGCCGAGTGATAAAGCATGTTTACAAGCTGCTTAATTCATAACATTTAATTAATACTAAAAACATCTACAATTTTCTACACTTGACATTTGACTTGACATTTGATATTCAACAGTGCTCTGATCTGCCTGCATTGACACTATTCTTTAAGAGCTGCTGTGCAGCCAAAATAATACACCAGTTATCAATGTAAAGCTGCTTTGACACAATCTGCATTGTAAAAAGCGCTATATAAATAAAGGTGACCTGACTTGACTACACTCTTAAAAATAAACATTTCTTATTATTATCATTGTTGAAAACAGTTCATATTTTAGTGGAAACCAAGGATTTTTTTAAGAATATAAAGTTAAAAGAACAGTATTTATATGAAACATTTTGAAACTTTTGTAACATTTACATTATATTTGTCTTTATTGTCATATTTGATCAATTTAATGCGTCCTTGTTGAATAAAAGTATTTTTCAAAAACATTGATAATAATCATAATAAATGTTTCTTAAGCAGCAAATCATCATATTAGAATGATTTCTGAAGGATCATGTGACACTGAAGACTGGAGTAATGATGCTGAAAATTCAGCTTTGATCACTGGAATAAATTACACTTTACTATATATTCACATAGAAAACAGATGATTTACACTGGAATAATATTTCACTGTTTTACTGTATTTTTACTGTAAACATCTTTTTTACATTGTAATAATATTTTACATTTTTTACTGTATTTTTATTGTAAAACATCTATTTTACTTTGTAATAATATTTTACATTTTGTACTGTATTTTTACTGTAAAACATCAATTTTACATTGTAATAATATTTTACATTTTATACTGTATTTTTAGTGTAAAACATCTATTTTATATTGTAATAATATTTTACATTTTGTACTGTATTTTTAGTGTAAAATATCTATTTTACTTTGTAATAATATTTTACATTTTTACTGTATTTTTACTGTAAAACGTCTATTTTACTTTGTAATAATATTTTACATTTTGTACTGTATTTTTACTGTAAAACATCTATTTTACTTTGTAATAATATTTTACATTTTGTACTGTATTTTACTGTAACATCTATTTTACTTTGTAATTTATTTTACAATTTTTATGTATTTTTACTGTAAAATATTTTAATTGTAATATATTTTACATTTTGTATTTTTAGTGTAAAATATCTATTTTACTTTGTAATAATATTTTACATTTTTACTGTATTTTTACTGTAAAACATCTATTTTACTTTGTAATAATATTTTACATTTTGTACTGTATTTTTACTGTAAAACATCTATTTTACTTTGTAATAATATTTTACATTTTGTACTGTATTTTACTGTAAAACATCTATTTTACTTTGTAATTTATTTTACAATTTTTATTGTATTTTTACTGTAAAATATATTTTACATTGTAATAATATTTTACATTTTGTACTGTATTGTTACTGTACAACATCTATTTTACTTTGTAATATTTACTATTTTACAATTTTTACTGTATTTTTTACTGTAAAACATATTTTAAATTATAATGATATTTTAAAATGTTACTGTATTTTTACTGTAAAACATCAATTTTACATTGTAATAATATTTTACAATTTTTACTGTATTTTTACTGTAAAACATATTTTACATTATAATGATATTTTAAAATTTTACTGTATTTTTACTGTAAAACATCAATTTTACATTGTAATAATATTTTACAATTTTTAACTGTATTTTTACTGTAAAACATCAATTTTACATTGTAATAATATTTTACAATTTTACTGTATTTTTTACTGTAAAACATCTATTTTACATTGTAATAACATTTCACTGTTTTTACTGTATACTGTAGAGTTTTTTCAAAAACATTTACAGACACCAAACTTTGAAAAATATTTCCATTTTGAAAATGCAAAAAACCAAAAAACAAACAAACAGCAAAACATTGATTTCTGCCGCCTGTCTGAACAGAGACAAATCATTTTTATGAAGTTGCAGTGCAAACCCACTTGGCTCAGAAATGTCTTGGCTCAGTTTGGACTCTTGTGACCCTGTCTGTATCTGATGAATTTACACTCCATACTGATGGTTTCAGCGCTGGACTGGATCTCAGTTTATCCCGTGGGCTGTTTGAGTTTTTTCCATCTTCAGCCAGACGTCCAAAACAAAGATGTGATCCAGCTGCCCTTTTCCTCAGGCTCTGGGTTGAACTCACTAGTACTGCGGAAAAGATTGCAAACAAAGCGGGAACATTTTTCTGTATTTTTCAGCAGTGATTCAGTTGTCATGGAGATGTTTTTGTCTTAACTGTGAAGTGAATTTGCTTGCATTCAGAGGAGAAAATGGCATCTGTTTTGCTTCTATCTTCTCAGCGTAATCTCACACAGGTAAAAGCTCGAGAGAAGGGTTGGCTATTAGTGAAATGTCACATCTGTTTACTCAAGGAGAGCAAGAATAACCTACAACAATTGTAAGAAAGAGTATTTCGAAGCCTGTAATGGCCGGGCGTCGCAGTTATCTTTGCAGAAAGTAAGTGGGCAGTGGATTACTGTAAGCTGTTAAGACTGCGCCTTTTCAATTTCCCTCTGCAGTTTCAAAGAGTTCGAGGGAACAGAGCAAAAGAAAGGGTTTAGAGGGAAAGGTACAAGGAAAGTTTGGAGAAATCCCAGCGGGATGAATGTGCGGGGCTGCTAATACTCTCTTCTCGATGTGCCGCGACCGCGTGGTGAGCGAGAGAGAACGAGATGCTAAAAAAAAGAAACGGCGGAGAAGCCATTGATTAAATGCTGCAAAGTGAAAGTAATTCTGTGAGCCCTGGGACCAGACCACACTCTCTCCATTATTCATGGAGCTGTAGTCTCTCCGTTCGCTCTCCCTGTCGATGAAAGATGATGAATGGTGGGCTTACTGCAGTAGCCTGAATTTGTTCTGCTTTTATTCAGCAGAAACAGGCCTGAACACACAAACACAGCGCTGTGCTGCAGGCCAGCCTTCACCTGATGTAATCATTACGGCCTGCTTCTACAACACTGTGTTTTACAAGCGTCTCGCTGTGCTGATATCAGCCTGTTTAGTGTTCAAATGAGTTCAGTCCCCATCCTGATCCTGGAGGTCTGGAAGAACATTTGCATTCTGATTCGTCTCAGTTAGGAATGTACAACATATCTGTACCATCCCAGTGTAACGAAACGCCACTCAGGCAGAGATCCGTTTGCAAGCTTTATTTAAAGTGAGCGTGGTCGTACAGGCAGGGTCAAACAGGAACAAACAGGAACAGGCAATGGTCAGGACAGGCAGATATCACTCACGGAACAGAATACCAGGCAAGGATCAAAGGCAGGCAGCAACGGGTCGATAACGGTAACGGGCAGGAACGGGAACGGACAGGATAATAAACGCTCAGAAATGCTACACAGGGTAAACAAGACTTTGCAATGAGGTGGTGAGTGAGTGAGTCTTGAATAGTCCAGATAACAAGCTACAGGTGTATGTGGCAAATGATGATTGGTGTGGAGTGTGTATGTGACAGGCAGGGAGGATTATGGGAAGTGTAGTCCAGGAACTGACGGTGATCGTGACACCCAGCCAACTACATATGTACTAAAAACCTTTTTCTAATGTTCCTGTTAGCTTATGAAAGTGTTATTTCTGAACGTTGAAAATGTTTTTTTTCCAGTTAAGGGAACATTCTATTGTATCATTCTTCAAACAT
The DNA here is from genome assembly GCA_036281575.1 of Ancherythroculter nigrocauda. Lineage (NCBI taxonomy): Eukaryota > Metazoa > Chordata > Actinopteri > Cypriniformes > Xenocyprididae > Ancherythroculter > Ancherythroculter nigrocauda. Next base: position 43,542,197 of record VTFQ01000009.1, on the reverse strand, counting down.
TACAAGAATGTTACTTTTGAATGTTCTCTGAACGTTCTGAAACAAGTAGTAACATTTAAAAAATGTTTTGAGAACATTATTAACTCTGAATGAACATTGTATTAATGTTACTTAATGTTACTGACACAACATTTGTTCATAACTTTGGGACAACCTTGCCAGAACATTCTGAGAACATTCCCTGTTAGCTTTTAAATTGGTTATTGGTTGTTATTATTTTTTACCATTTCATTTTTTATCATCAGTCTGTGAGGTTAAAGGTTGTTGATCATATATTATATCTCATATCATATCATATCATATAACATCATATCATATATCATATCAAATCATATCATATACAAATAAATAATAATAATAATAATTATATTGTAGTTGGATTGGATTGATAATTCCACTGCCAGCATTATTTTATTTTATTTTATTTTATTTTATTTTATTTTATTTTATTTTATTTTATTTATTTTATTTTATTTTATTTTATTTTATTTATTTATTATTTTATTGTATGTGTATATATAATAAAATATACTATATTTTATTTATTTACTTTTTCATTGCATTTATTTATTTTATTTTATTTATTGTGTGTATATAAAATAAAATATACAATATTATTTTATTTTATGCTATTTTATTATTTTATTTTATTTATTGTGTGTATATAAAATAAAATATACAGTATTATTTTATTTTATGCTATTTTATTATTTTATTTTATTTTATTTATTGTGTGTATAAAATAAAATATACAATATTATTTTATGCTATTTTATTATTTTATTTCATTTTATTTATTGTGTGTATATAAAATAAAATATACAATATTTTTTATTGGATTTTATTGGATTTATTTTAAATTTTTTTATTTTTATTTTATGATCATATATATATAATCACAGCAATCATTTTACACACACTCTCTCTCTCTCACGCACACACACACACACACGTTTTTTTTTTTTTTTTGTGAATTGTGGGGTCATTCCATAGGCGTAATGGTTTTTATACTGTACAAACTGTATTTCCTATCCCCCTACACTTCCTCTACCCCTAAACCTAACCATCACAGGAAACTGTGCACACTTTTACTTTCTCACAAAAACTCATTCTGTGTGATTTATAAGCCTTTTGAAAAGTGGAGACATGGGTAATGTCCTCATAAGTCACCTCTTCTTGTAATGCCTAGGTCATACCCATGTCATTATACACATTTGTGTCCTGATATGCCACAAAAACACACACACACACGCACACACACACACACACACACGCACACACAGTCATCAGTGGTCGTAGGGTTAAGGTTAAAAGCTTAAAAGAGTGTTCAGCTCAAGCAGAGAGCAGAGATTCCCCATCACTGATGATCCTCTGAATATAATCACAGCAGTGAGCTCTTACATGAGGAAACACGTTCTGTCCTCACAGCACCTGCCTTATGAATTCACAGCTCTCATTTAGTAACCATTTTAAGCCTTTAATCAGAGCTTTGGTGTTTGGCTCAGAGGTTGAAGATCTGATATGATCAGTGAAGGATTTGAGAGCCGCCACTGTGCTCTTCAGAAAGACACTGACCATAAACAATATTAACTATTATTGAAAGCTCCTCATTTAGTCTCCTATGATAGCTTTACACGCATTCAAGGTAAAACAACAACAACAACAAAAAACCCACTTATTTTCTCATAATATCCACTGCAGCATCAGCTCTTTTCTCTCAGTGTCTGAAACGCTTCGATCAAGGATTCAGTCTCTCTAAACCCCGCCTTTCTGAGAGCTGCTCTGCTCTGATTGGTCAGACGGCCCAGTCTGTTGTGATTGGTCAGAAACAAAACGCTCATTATCATATCTGAATCTCAGCTCTTGATTCACAGCGATACGAACAGTGTTAATCTCATCACAGTGGATTTGCTTTGGCGGCAGAAATCAGCGTCTTCTCGACATGAACAACACGAACCAAACTCTTCCAGTCTCAGATACAACTACAGTGATTGAGGGCGGGGCAAAGAGACGCTGTTCATGCAAATTAGATGAGCCAACAGCTTAACATTGTATATTGTAGTACAGTATATGAACTGTTTCTTCCTTCTCAATACTGCATGGACACGAAAACACACTCAAACATGGACATGCGTGTCATTCATGCTCACACACGCTCTGGATCTGTGAAGAAACTTGATCATTTTGTGGCACGCAGCAATTATCTGACAGATGTCTGTTGACGCGTCGGCGTAAGAGAACAAACAGGCTCAGATTTGAATGAGCTGCATTTATTGTTGCTTTTTGGATGCTGTCCTTCACTGTGTGTGTGTGTGTGTGTGTGTGTGTGCTTTTGTTTATATTACATTGTGGGGACCAAATGTCCCCATGATGTAATATAAACCTGAGTTCACCTACATCGTGGGGACCAGCCAGCGGTCCCCACAATGTAAATGGGTTTATAAATCATATAGAATGAGTTTTTGTGAAAAAGTAAAAGTTTGCACAGTTTCCTGTGAGGGTTAGGTTTAGGGGTAGGGGCAGGGTAGGGGGATAGAATGTACAGTTTGTTCAGTGTAAAATGCATTGAAGTCTATGGAAAGTCCCCACAATTCACAAAAACAAACATGTGTGTGTGTGTGTGTGTGTGTGTGTGTTTGATGTCTTAATGAGGCACTAATGAGTCTTGTGTACTGTAATCAGCCGTGTAAAATCTGCTCATTTACAGAGGACATTTACATCACACTCCAAGAATAAAACATCCTGATGGAAATGGAAAGACAGATCGCTTGAGAGAGAGAAAATCAGTTTATCATCTGTGTCTGTTTCCCTTTACAAGTTTATTTCCTGTGCCTTTTACTTGTGCTGCTGCTGATGAATATTCAGTGAGGGTCTAAAAGTCTGAGACATCATTGAAAATATTGCAGTTTTTTCCATTTGAGTCTAGAATTTTGGCTATTTTTCATCAGAAATTTTATGACGTAAAATAAATAAGAAATATTTAAGATTATGCACTATTTCTAGGTCACTAATGAAATATGCAAATTTTTATTTGTGTGATTTTTTGTCTTGCATTGAACATAAAAGATGAATTTTTGAAGAATATCCAGAGGAATGAGGACTGGGTTTCCAAGCTCCAAAATGACCTAAAAAATCACAGTAAAAGTTTAATAAAAGTGCTCCATACGACTCGTGCTGCTCTAGTCCAGGTGATTTGAATGCATATGAATATGAATATGGTTTGTGTGACCAAAAGTGCTCTGATTCAGTTGAATCTGATTCAGTGATTCAGTCTCAGCTCACTAGAGGAATGGATTTGGACTGAATAATGTCCTCTAATGACTTCTGAAGACTTTCATTGATTGAAACTGCATTGCACAGAAGTTTGTAAATTATGAAAGAATTTTAATTTTTGGGTGAACTAATTCTTTACATTATTAACTCAAATTGTAATACTTACATTATTGTTTAAAACTAAATCTAATGCATCTAATGTATTAAAATCATGTTTACCGGTAATGGTTTGGAGCTCTCTGTGTGACTAATATTTGTTACTCATAATACCGTTAATGTCAGAAGATGTGGAGTCATGTACACACAGTTAGAGCGGCTCACAGAAGAGCTGCTCCACATGGAAATGTGATCTCCGGGTCGTGTCCGCTGGAGCACTAATGATCTCCTCTTACCTTCTTTAACGTCTTTGAAGTGGCTCTCTGAAGATGAAGCACTCACTCGCGGCTTTCCTCTCGTCTCTCCCGCTCTTTTAATCGTCTCGTCTGTTTGCCTGAGATGAGAGGATGTCCTTGCCGTCACCTGGGAGGTGGGGGGAGTTTCGCCCTCTCCGCAGGTGTGCTGGACCCTGGTGTCACATGCGGGATTACGCTGTCAAATGAACTCCGGGTGTCTTTTTTCCCACGTGTCTCAGTGCAGTTAAAGGGTTTCGCTTTGATGTTACTAGAGGTCAGTGCTGTGCTGAGGATCTATCTATCTATCGATCTATCGATCTATCTATCGATCTATCGATCAACCAATCAATCAATCAATCAATCAATCAATCAATCAATCAATCAATCAGTCAATCTATCTATCTATCTATCTATCTATCTATCTATCTATCTATCTATCTATCAATCTATCTATCTATCTATCGATCTATCGATCAATCAATCAATCAATCAATCAATCAATCTATCTATCTATCTATCTATCTATCTATCTATCTATCTATCTATCAATCTATCTATCTATCTATCTATCTATCTATCTATCTATCTATCTATCAATCAATCAATCAATCAATCAATCAATCAATCAATCAATCATCTATCTATCTATCTATCTATCTATCTATCTAATCAATCAATCAATCAATCAATCAATCAATCAATCTATCTATCTATCTATCTATCTATCTATCTATCTATCTATCAATCTAACTATCTAACCCATCCATCCATCTATTTCATTGTTCCATCCATCCATCCATCCATCCATTTTATTGTTCCATCCATCCATCCATCCATCTATTTCATTGTTCCATCCATCCATCCATCCATTTTATTGTTACATGCATCCATCCATTTTATTATTCCATGCACACATCCATTTTATTGTTCCATCCATCCATTTCATTGTTCCATTCATCCATCCATCCATTTTATTGTTTGTAAAATGGATGGATTTTTACAAACAATAATGATGCACATCAGTTGTGAATGAAGCACAACCCAAATGACTTACTCATCACTCTCTGCATATTATGAAGGAAGATAATAATTTAGAATAAAAAATACAGAACTTTAGAACCAGCGATGTATTCAGAAAGTAAACAATGTGCATTTTAATTTCATGCTGACTTTAACATTCCTAATGCACTTCTTGTTTAATTTACTCATAAACTGGATTTTAATCCTCCAAAATTTAGGACATCTTTCTAAATATCTATCAGGTGCATTCTGGATAAAATTCTGTTTAAATTACTGTGCAATGACGCCTAGTGCTGCAGCACATATCAAGCACGGAGCTAATCTTTTCTCCGCATGTCCATCCGGTGTGTATCTGATGCACAGGTTCGGTGTGTATCAGTGACATGAGGACGCGAGTTACTAATCCTCTTTCTGCTGGCTGGTAAGTGGTTGCTGATGCTGGCCAGAATACGACCTGGATGTGATGGGTAACAGTGAAATTGATAATGGAATATTGGGGGTGGGGACAGTGTGTGTGTGTGTGTGTGTGTGTGTTGAGCAATCTGTCTCTTCACTTCTATATGTGGGTCTGACATGACAGTGATGGGGGTTGTGTGTTTTATGTGTGTGAATTGACTCTGACAGGACAGGTGGGGGCTGGTGCGCAGCACTGAAGAATGTAGGACACGCCGTACATCCATGAACTCAGAATGGCCCTACATGCTTCAACAGAGTCACATGATGAGAAATCGAATTTTCCTTGATCACTCAAGGCAAGACACCCCAGGAGAATAAAGTGAAAAATTGATCTGCAGATGCAAACAGATAATAGTAATGGTAGTGTCTTGCCTTAAACATTTAATGTACTAAACATGCTTAAACTCAAACCCAAAGGACCATCGTTTGGCACTAAATTTCGAATTTATGCATTGGATGAGATTGAGCACTTTATGTTGAATATTCAGCCGAGTGTCTGTGCAATCACAGCTTGGCATGCCAAACACACATACACCATAAAACCCTCTGCCATCTGCCTCTGGCACGTGATGCTGCATGCATATGTGACTATAGCTCATATGCAGGATGCCTCCTCACACCTCTGCTGGACAAAAAGAAAGAAAAGCGCGTGAGCGAGTGAGCGTGAGCCCATTAGAGATATGATAGATGGACAGCAGCGTGAGATAAAGCAGCATGCTTTGTGTTTCCCGGCTCTCTAGCTCTAATTGAATAGCTGTCTTCTGCGGCCCGATTATGGTAATGGCTCCCTGCAGAACAAAGCCAGGTGAGTGTCCTTGTGATTAGGAAACAGTCAAGAGGGCACATCAGGAGGAGAGACTCCCGGAGGACGACACCTCGGAGAGGAGGGTGTGTGCCTGTCAGGAGTTAGTGTAAACTGTGCTAGTACTAGAAAGAGAGAGGTGAAACGTGTCGAGAGAGGGTGGGACGGTGAACGTTTTGGCACTGGAGGGCATGTGAAGGCTTCTCAAGACAAGATCGGGCACCGTCTCAGGAGCAATGGAGACGCCCTCTGCTGTCCTTTTCCAACGTCAAAGCTTGTTTTATGTGCATGTCGGAGGGAGAATGGAAAATAGTGTGGAGTATTCATCTCATAAACTTGCAAATTTGTGCCTTGGCATTGTAGGAGTTTTAAAGTCACCATGAAATCAAAATGGACAATTCTTATTTTTATGGAATATTGCATCAGTGTGCATCAGTATTGTGTTCAATTCATGTTCCTTGTTCTTGAATCAGAATATCTTCTCCTCCCTCTTGCAGCATCTCTTCTCTTCTCTGATGATGAGGGCGGGGCAACCTGTCACTCACATGAGATCCACCAATAGCAAACCACAACCATCCAATCAATTCCCCACAGACAAAATCAAGCCCCGCCCTACATTTTATTGTTCCATCCATCCATCCATCCATCCATCCATCCGCCAGTTTATTGCTTCATCCATCCATCCATCCATCCATCCATCCATCCGCCATTTTATCGCTCCATCCATCCATCCATCCATTGCTCTATCCATCCATCCATTCTCCATTTTATCGCTCCATCCATCCATCCATCCATTGCTCTATCCATCCATCCATTCTCCATTTTATTGCTCCATCCATCCATCCATCCATCCATCCATCCATCTGCCATTTTATCCATCCATCCATCCACCATTTTATCATTCCATCCATCCATCCATCCATCCACCCACCATTTTATCATTCCATCCATCCATCCATCCATCCATCCATCCATCCATCCATCCCCATTTATCGCTCCATCCATCCATCCATCCATCCATCCATCCACCATTTTATCATTCCATCCATCCATCCATCCATCCATCCACCCACCATTTTATCATTCCATCCATCCATCCATCCATCCATCCATCCATCCATCTCCACCATTTTATCGCTCCATCCATCCATCCCATCCATCCACCATTTTATCATTCCATCCATCCATCCATCCATCCATCCACCATTTTATCATTCCATCCATCCATCCATCCACCCATCCATCCATCCATCCATCCATCCACCATTTTATCGCTCCATCCATCCATCCATCCATCCATCCATCCATCCATCCATCCATCCATCCGCCAGTTTATCGCTTCATCCATCCATCCATCCATCCATCCATCCATCCATCCATCCATCCATCCATCCATCCATCCATCCATCCATCCATCCATCCATCCATCCATCCATCTATCCATCCTCCATTTTATTGTTCTATCCATTGATCTGTTAAAAATGTCAACCAAGGCTTTGTCACCAACATTTAAACTTAGTTCCAAAAAAGCATTTTTACTAGATTTTACTAGCATTTTACTATTTTCCCTTATAATCTTGAATCAGAATAACTTCTCCTCCCTCTTGCAGCATCTCTTCTCTTCTCTGATGACGAGACCTGTGTAGCGTCTGGACTAATCAGGCACACAAAATTATTCAATATAGTTAATGAATTACCTATGAACTCACTTTATCAAAGCTCTGTGAACCCATCCCTCTAAAACTGCAACTAGCATCCCAAACTAGCTAAACTACAGGAAGAACTAGGTGTCCTGTTACAGATACTTGGACCTTTTACGATCAGGAACAATTTTGCAGAGACCAGTGACTCATTCTTTCTGAGAGGGACAAATAAACTCTCTTAATCCTATGTATTCTCTATATAACCACTTGGGAAATGTATAAACATGTATCCAATTTTCCCATATCACGACTTTCCTTTTATAGGCTTTATTCTATGTATTAATTCTCTCTTTTGAACTATTTTGGTATTAATGTTCCATAGTTGCAAATGTATAGTTGACTGAGATCACATTGGCAGCATGTTTGGTATCTACGGACTCCAACTTTAATTTCCTATTTGGTAATTTATGTTACATGTTACTAACTCTGTGACACATTAGTATTATAAGAATTTAGAGGGTTCTTTTCTCATTCATCCAATCCAGTGTCTTATGCTAATATCTTGCTATAGAACAAAGACTCGTAAAACTTCCCTCCGAGGGGGAAACTCCTTATTGGCTCAGACACCTTAAGAGGGTGTGACCTCTTCACCTCTTATATTCACTGAACACAAGATCAAGCTGCTCTTCCTGCTCTTCCTCCTCTTCTTCTCTTTCACTGACAAATGCTGACGTCAAGATGATGCTTTAAGAAGCTAGAAGCTTCTAAGGAACCCCAAGCTTGTGCCGGGCCTCGGCCTAGACCTTCCATTCACCAAAGATCCTCTGAATCCAACTGGTTCTCTTTCATCAAGACAATATCAGCAAAGATTCAACGGGAGCCTCCACAAATTGCATCAGGACACTTTAATTCAACTTGGAGAGACATGCAAGTATCAAACTTAGTCTCATTATCGGATACATTGAGTATCCTTACCCCTTTTAAAGAAGGGCCGGTTAAAATTAAAACTGATGGTTTGCTCAAGGCTGTTGATCTGCTGAATGTCCAACAATGCTGTAACCTCTTGCTTCCTGTACTCTGCGTTAGCTCTCTCTCTCTCTCTTGGTAAACTGTATGCATGTATGTGTGTGAATGTTAGAGTAGTTTAAGTGTTTAGTTAATAAAGTCTTGTTCATGTCACACGTAAGGTTGTCCGTGTTTTGCGCTCATATACGGGAGTCCCTATTCATGTCGGTCCTGACTACAGGCTTTTAGTAGAATAAGATTGTTATTTCCCATAACCTGGAAATGAACATTTCTTAGTTAATAAACAATTAACACTGTGTGTTCATTGAACAACAGGTTAATTGATTGTAATATTAATTTTATTACATTAAGTTAATTTTATTAACTGATTAAAATATTAATAATTAATTATAACTAGTTATGATTAATTATTCCTATTTATTTTTGAGCTAATTTGCTACACCTGTCACTCACATGAGATCCTCTAATAGCAAACCACAACCATATATAAAAGTAATTTATATTTTAATTATATTTGAATGATATCAAAAGTCATTTATACATTCTGTAAAAGTGGCCTCTTCGAAAAGTATATATACCACCCCGGCCCATAATATACCCGGTCTGTGTATTAATGGTGAGTATTTTTGCAGGTTACATGTTATGCCAGTAGGTGGCAGTAGGTGAGATTGTCTTTATGAGTGAGTCCTTTAAACCGATTCGTTCAAACACACTGATTCACTCTGTAATGAAACAGTGGACTGCCTTTATGAATGAGTCATTGAATCAATTACTCAATCGATTTGTTCAAAGTAGACATGCAGATTCGATCATTACTGTTGCTAAATTCGGAAACACCTTACTAAACGTAGTAGTGTACTAGTATGCGGTTCCGTGTCTATATCACGGAGAGCATGCACACACTCTTCAGTCATACTTCCAGTGTTCTGTGTGATAATAGAATTAACAGCATTGGGCTGGAGTATCTAAGGAAACAGAGAGATTAAATTGACAGCTCTGGTAGGCAGTGCCAGCAGGCTGACATCTACATATGATGGATGGCAGACATGATTTCCATTTAGTGTCTGTATTCATATATAGGGTTTGTGCGGGCTCTCTAGCATCTGCCAGCAGTCGAGGGGAGTTACAAAGGAGAAAATCCTCATGCACAGATTAGTGTGATGGGAAATGGATCGGCGCATGATAGGAATCTAGCTAAAGTCCATTATTAACTCAGCAAAAAAAAAAAAATGTATATATATATATATGCATAAAGGGACTGTGAAATAGTAGATGAACAACACTCAAAAAGGGAATGAATGAATAAATGAATTAATGAAGTGCATTTTTCAGGTCTGGATTTTTGTCTGAATCATTTAAATGAATTTGGATTTCAGAACAAAGAGAAAATGATAAGGGAAGGCAAGGACACAAAAAGCACAGAGGGAAGATAGACATGGTGGGAAAATAATAAATCTGGCTTGTAAAAAGCATTTTATTAGCATATAACATCTCAGAGAAGAACAATAATAAGCCACACACATATGAATACAGAATTGCTTTCACAATACACATGCACTCATTCACCACCAGTTTACTATATATTCAAAACAGTTAAACTGTAATTTCAAATGTGTCAAATTTATCTTGTTTTAAGTTCTGATATTAAAAGACAAAAATACTCTATTTTTTGCAGCATTTACACAACTGAGCGGTGGGTGTCTTAATTTCAGGTTCTGTATGTGACACCAACCAGCTCAATGTAGAGATTTCCTCTCATGTCATTCCTCTATGTAACGCTGAAGCAGAGGTCAGCCGAATTTGATAACCTTTCCTAACGCCTTTCTTTCCATCCTTCCATTTGAGCAATAATCTCCTGTCAGGAGCCGTGTAAAGCTGACTAAGTCCATCAGACGGATAGCAGACTGCGTGTGAGGACTTTGTGTTCTCGCTCAAAGAAGCTATTGACTGGTAACAGGAGTGTATTATTACAGTCATTCACCGTAAAAGCAATTGCTGCTATTACATGTTCTGTTGGAATGGCGAGGGAATGGGATTTGTTGCCCTATCTCTTCAGGAGCTTCTCTTCCTGCTGCACCTTGAATGGGAATAATCTCTTCCCAGCATTCAAAAAGTATGGAAGATATAGAGCAGAAAAGGACAGTGCAATTTTTCTTTCTGTCTTATATCATACAGTTATATATTCCTCTAAAATAAGAAAAGGTAAAAAATAAAACAATTAGAACGACAGATATTCAAGGCATGGTCCACATGTATTTATAGGGTACCAAGCTGCCAACAACATCTTTCATTATTCAGTTCACTTCGAGTTTTTTGTATAGCACTTTTCACAGTATATTGATTCAAAGCAGCTTTACAGAAACTGTAACAATTTAGATATTCTTGTTTCTGTGTTACAGTATAGGAAGCGTTATTGTTTCAGTGTCACAAGTTAGATGTTATTGTTTCAATGTTACATTATTCTTGTTTCAGTGTTACAATTAAGATATTCTTGTCTCAATGTTACAATTTAGATATTCTTGTTTCAGTGTTACAATATAGGAAGTGTAATTGTTTCAATGTTACAATTTGGGAAGCATTATTGTTTCAGTGTTACAAGTTAGATATTATTGTTTCAATGTTACAATTAAGATATTGTCTCAGTGTTACAATTTAGGCATTTTTGTTTCAGTGTTACAATTTGGGAAGTATTCTTGTTTCAATTGTATAATTTGGAAAGTATTCTTGTTTCAGTGTTACAATTTTGGACGCATTCTTGTTTCTGTGTTACAGTATAGGAAGTGTTATTGTTTCAATGTTACAATTTGGGAAGCATTATTGTTTCAGTGTTACAAGTTAGATATTATTGTTTCAATGTTACAATTAAGATATTGTCTCAGTGTTACAATTTAGGCATTTTTGTTTCAGTGTTACAATTTTGGAAGTATTCTTGTTTCAATTGTATAATTTGGAAAGTATTCTTGTTTCAGTGTTACAATTTTGGACGCATTCTTGTTTCTGTGTTACAGTATAGGAAGTGTTATTGTTTCAATGTTACAATTTGGGAAGCATTATTGTTTCAGTGTTACAAGTTAGATATTACTGTTTCAATATTCTTGTTTCAATGTTACAATTAAGATATTATCTCAGTGTTACAATTTAGATATTCTTGTTTCAGTGTTACAATATAGGAAGCGTTATTGTTTCAATGTTACAATTTGAGACACATTCTTGTTTCAGTGTTGCAATTTAGATATTCTGGTTTTAATGTTACAATTTAGATATTCTTGTTTCTGTGTTACAGTATAGGAAGTGTTATTGTTTCAGTGTCACAAGTTAGATATTCTTTTTTCAATGTTACAATTAAGATATTCTTATCTCAATGTTACAATTTAGATATTCTTGTTTCAGTGTTACAATATAGGAAGTGTTATTGTTTCAATGTTACAATTTGAGACACATTCTTGTTTCAGTGTTGCAATTTAGATATTCTGGTTTTAATGTTACAATTTTGATATTCTTGTTTCTGTGTTACAGTATAGGAAGTGTTATTGTTTCAATGTTACAATCTGGGAAGCATTATTGTTTCAGTGTTACAAGTTAGATATTATTGTTTCAATGTTACAATTAAGATATTGTCTCAGTGTTAAAATGTAGGCATTTTTGTTTCAGTGTTACAATTTGGAAAGTATTCTTGTTTCAGTGTTACAATTTTGGACGCATTCTTGTTTCTGTGTTACAGTATAGGAAGTGTTATTGTTTCAATGTTACAATTTGGGAAGCATTATTGTTTCAGTGTTACAAGTTAGATATTATTGTTTCAATATTCTTGTTTCAATGTTACAATTAAGATATTGTCTCAGTGTTACAATTTAGGCATTTTTGTTTAAATGTTACAATTTGGGAAGTATTCTTGTTTCAATGTTACAATTTAGACATTTTCATTTCAGTGATATTTTTTTAGACATTTTCATTTCAGTGATATTTTTTTAGACATTCTTGTTTCAATGTTACATGATAGAAATTCTTGTTTCAAAGTTACACTTTAGATATTCTTGTTTCAATGTTACAATTAAGATATTCTTGTTTCAATGTTACAATTTATATATATTTGCTTAGTGTTACAATTTAGATATTCTTGTTTCAGTATTACAATTTGGGAAGTATTCTTGTTTCAAAGTTACAATTTAGACATTTTCATTTCAGTGATATTTTTTAGACATTCTTGTTTCAATGTTACATGATAGAAATTCTTGTTTCAATGTTACAATTTATATATTCTTGTTTCAATGTTACAATTCAGATATTCTTGTTTCAGTGTTACAATTTATATATTTTTGTTTCAGTGTTACAATTTAGATATTCTTGTTTCAGTATTACAGTTTTGGAAGTATTCTGTTGTCATTCATTGATCTAGTATGTGTCTGTGGTCTGTTCTTCTGCATGGATTAAGCTGGAGCTCATGGGTTTCATGCTCACTGAGCAGGTCTAAAAGTGTTTGCGAGAAAGAGAATATTAATATGCTCTTAAATATAGCTTTGGGTGATTTTGTGTTTTTGAGTTCAGATCTTAGGGGGCAAAGTGCAAGCGAGACCTTCTATCGAGTTTTGAGCATGATTAATTCATGGACTGTCCTTCACCATTTAAATTTCTCAATTAGAATGTGATGCGTCTCTGTGTGGGAGTCGAGAGTGGTGGGAGTGAGAAATCACAAACACTCCGAAAGGAAACGAAATAAATGCATAATCTATAAATCATAGAGGCCTCTCAGAATGCTGTTAGTGATTTTCTTTTTAACAAAAAAAGAGGAAGTGTACTTGGATGATTCCAGTGATCGATGAGAAATTTCATAGAGACAGGCTTACAAAAAAGCCCTGTGGCAGTACCATAGTACAGTAATGGTATCATTGATGGTACCATGGTACTGAGGGATTACAATGGATGCTTACTGAATATGTTGTTATAATTGCATACTGTTTTATAATATACTACAATACATAGATGTGCAAATAGTATTTCTAAATAGCCTCTAAAGAAAATCCTGCTATTTGCACTAACAAAGAGAAAACTTTATGTTGCTATTTACATTCAAATAGGCATTGCCTATATTTTCCACAGATCTTTGAAAGAATACCATAGTATTCTCATTTCTATGTCCAAATTTACCAGTGAAGCTGCTTGGTCCTTCTCTGTTAGCGAGTGTCTGTAACTGCATGTGTGCAGCAATCTAAAGGTTATTCTGTTAGGACACGTAGTGCCTTGGCATCCAGAAATGGCCTATTTTACCCACTGAACAGATGTCACCGGGGCCCGTCCGCTCTGATCCAAACTGACATTGGGAGTTTGGCCTTGGTTGCCAGTTTGCAACCTGTCCAGTTTACCCCTGCCCTCTCCTCATGCCAGCCAGAGACTCACCTCTCTAATTCACCCTCACCGCCGCTGCCAAACGCACTCACAGTCTGTGGGACACAAACCAACGAGAACAAAAGAAAGACAGAGAATATGAGCTGTGTTAGACTGGAACTAACATTTATTCATGTATGTATTTATTTATTTGTGCATATTTTAAAAGACATTTCCCAGTATAAAAAGAAATATATAAATAATTATTTTAATTAATTAAAAAACATTTAAAATTTTATGCATTTCTGCTATTGTGTTATTTACATTTTTACTAACTTTTTTACAATTTTTAGCCCTCTGATGCATGATGACTACTATAGATCAAAATTAATAATTTAGAATTATTAATTCAATATTATTAGATATGGAATCATTATGTTCTTGTTTTGAAGAAAAAACAAAACATCATCAGTGTTGTTATTGTTAACTAAAACAAAAAATATTAAAATCAGTTATTGTTAATTGAAATAAAGCTGAAATAAAATAAAATATGAATATTAGATGGAAACCTTAAACAAAAATCAGAAATGTTGCAACTACTTGAAATAAGACATTTAAGTTGAAGTACTAAAATTTTTAAAGCAGAAATAAATAAATTAAAGATAGAAATAACACAAAAAAGAGAACAAAATTGCTCAAATGAAAACTGAGAAAATAAAATAAAATAAAATATATTTTATAATAAAAGTGGTAACCTGCATTTGTAACCGATCTTACCTTGAAATTAAGTTTTGTTGGTGTAACCTAATATAATTAGGTTGTTTAAATTACATTTTCTATTTCTTATTAAATGTTACAATTTGGGAAGTATTCTTGTTTCAATGTTACAATTTATATATTTTTGTTTCAGTGTTACAATTTAGATATTCTTGTTTCAGTATTACAGTTTTGGAAGTATTCTGTTGTCATTCATTGATCTAGTATGTGTCTGTGGTCTGTGGTCTATTTCTATTTAGATTTTTTTAAAACACATTTTTAGGTTACTATGTTTTCAATGAATATAAATAACATTAATATAACCCTGATTATTATCATTTTTTTATTTGTGATTTTAAAAGGGATGCGTGACATGGTTCCTTTAGACAAAAGCATCTGCTAATTGAGGAAATGATAACATTATTTCGTGATTCAACACTATTAAGCTGCAACATTTGGCAACAACGATCAGATTCACTTTATATAGAACTCTAGGGTTCTTGACTCAATTTTAAAGAACTCTTTTTGCCAAAAAGCCTCAATAAAAGGAGAAATGTCCTAAATGTTTGCATAATACTTTAATGTTTAAATTATTAAAAATTTGTGAAAAAGTATATTTATGAGCTGTTTAATTCATTTAAAAATGAATTAAAACCAAATTAATTAATTAAATCTAAATCCATAAAATGATGCAACCTCTAATGTTCTGAATCGCTCTTTATGACAGAAGAGGGATGTGGTGTTGATCAAGATTAAAAGATTTCATGACAAAAACTGAGAACCAAATCACCACAGAGGGAGAAGTGGAGGATAATAGAATAGAGGGGAAATAGAATGATAGCTTTAATGTGAGTGGAGCTGGAGCTGTTACTGTAAGCAGCCCCACCTCTCATTACCGCTTCTGCCTGGCAGCGTCACCAGAACTCTCACACTGTGCTAAATGCATTGAGCTCTGCCAAATACAGCCACAATGAATAGATTCAGTCTCCAGCAGGTAAACCAGAGAGAATGAACTGACCGCGAGCTGACCGGGAATGAGTGCGCTGACACTGAGCATTGCCTGGAAACCCACCAGACACTGTCTAGACGACCCTCGACCTAACCTAATTTACCATAACTGATGGTACCTGATGATCAGGGTCATTAGGGTGGACGTAAACGAGCCTCTCTTCCTCTCTTACCAGCTGTGACACACACTGCTTTACCACTGAATTCAGAATCAATTCACCTTTCTAGACCAACAATGACTTCATATTCATTTTTTCTTTTGTCAGATAACATAATATTTTGAGTTTCTGTTGATTAAATCAATCGCCTTCGTTGTATTAACTCAATTTTTTAATTTCAACGAACTCAAAATTTTTAAGGCAACAAGGTAACTTACTTTTCTAAGTTAAACCAACAATTCTTTTTTACAGTGTAGTTGCTGTCTTAAATTTTTAAGTATAATCAACTTGGTTGAACAAGTCATTTCAACTTAAATTATGTTAAACTGACTTAACATAAAAAAATAGCTTAAAGTAATGTAAAAACATACGTTGATATGACTTACTGATGACTTTACAGTGCATTTTTAATAACGATGCCTAAATTCAGTTCTTGCATTTAAAATGATTGATTTTAGTTTTTAGTGTATTTGTATTTATCTAGACAAAACAATTGTGATTATTTTTCAATTATAATGCTTATTTTGGATGACGTCTTTATCTAGAATCTGCGGCTGAATGCTTTTTTAAATAATTATTTTAAGAATATATATAGTTTATGCACTCTGTTACATTTTAATGTGTCTCAGAAAGTTGAGCTGAAGTTTGAGAGCGATGTTTTCATTCACACCTCTGAAAATCCCCTGACACGACATCTTCCCGAACCTTGAATATTCCTGCTTCATTTGCATACATTTCTCATCTCTCCTGCCTCCTTCACCTTTTCCGGAGCATGAATCTTTCAGCGCCTCAAATCTCCTCAAAATATGTCATCAGTCTCCGACGCCGGCCTGTTTATTTGCTCCTTTAATTACTCGGAACGTAATTAATTATGTAAATATTTCTGTTTTCTCAGGATATGGATTGGAGCGCAGGATAAATGCCGGCAGAGAGAGAAGTGTTGACACATCCACTCGTTAAACAACACAATAAAGACTCGCGCCTCGAGTGCCGTCCCTGCCTGTTTGTTCGCTCGTGTCCGAGATTTAATTGATGTTCCCTGGAACCGCTTTCATTCCGACGGCTCTTGCTCAAAGGTCACCAGAAGTTCAGTCTAAACTTCTGAAGTGTTGGAGCTGGAATATGGATGCTGAAAAAGATGGAATATCTTCTGAATTGGTCCAGATGGACCTGCATCAACAAACTCCAGCCATCTTCTGAAAGTCTGAGAATGACAAACCTGGTGTTTATCGGCTCGGGCCTGAAACCGCTGAGAGCTATCAGTGCTAATCTATCTGACGGCCTCTTTCTGAAGAGAGCTTCGGAGAGCTATTATCTTTGATGTGTCAAGATATTGCTTGGTAAAAGAGATGGCAATATATATATATATAGCAGCCACTGTAGCAATCTTAGGGCTGAAGATTGATGTTGCAGTGATCAGAAGAGAAGTTATTTGGCCAGAGAATGGCCATTTTATGAATTTTGTTTGGAATGACTCAATAGTGGTGGTGATTTCTGATACAAATAAAAGGCGAAAGATGTTTTGATTTGGTGAAGCGTCTGTGGAGAAGAATCAGGTACTGCTGAGAATCAACTCATTTTCTCTAAAGGTGCTTTTTGATGCACATCTGTGTGTGTGTGTTTCTTTTGCCACTTTTATGTCCCAAGGGTTGATTTTTTAAATAAGCGTTTTATGTGAAGGAATCTTTGGAATCTTTTTACATTTTCATCCTCATTTTGCAGTCTTTCACTTGCATTTAGTGCCCAGACTTTCAATCTGACCATGAAAATTCATCATAAAAATAAGAATTATTGTAAATTTAAACTCATTTGTCTGTTTCTTCCACTATGGTTATTATCGTTATGCATATGCTTTTCTTATTTAGTATTTTTGTCTTGTTTCCAGTTTGGGACAGAAACAAGAAACAAGATTATTTTTCTTACCACATTGGCAGATAATTTTGTTTGTTTTAAGCAAAAACTCAATTCATTTTGATTTTTTTTTTTTTTCCAGAAAACAAGAAAAAATGTAATTTTACTTCTCTAGTAAAAGCATCTGGATTTAAGAATTTGCAGATATTTGGACTGGAAACAAGACAAAAATAAGAAAATCATTTTTTTGCAGTGTACAACTATTAAAAAACATTTTTCGTAACTGAAATAAAGCTGAAATAAGATAAAATATAAATATTAGTTGAAAAACTTAAACTTATTTCAGTTCATTGCCAAGGCAACATTTCTAATTTTCATTTAGTTTAAGTAGAATCACTAAAATTATTAACTGGAAATAACAAGAAACTAAAACTAAACTGAAATTAAAAAATAAACCTAAATAAAAAAACTATAATAAAACTATATCAACAGGTTTCCTCCTCTTATTTCTTTGTGTGAAGACAACTATCGCTGACTGTGCATCATTTCATGAGCTGTAATTGTGCAAAAAAAATATTATTTATATGTTTTTAGTGTACATAAAATGCAAAAAGAGGTGTTTATTGCTTATTATTTTTGTCTTGCTTTTCATTAAAAATATCTAAACATTCTTAAATCAAGATACATTTACTGGAGAAGCAAAACGACTGAAGATATGAAGTCTTGTTTCCTGAAAGAAATGATCAAAGTGAAGTGAGTTTGTGCTTAAAACAAGAACAAATATCTCACTTTTGATTATTTTATGTTTTAATCAAGTAAATATTTCTTTATTAATGAACTTTTAGATATTTGTACTGGAAAACGACTAAAATACTGAGGAAGAACTTCATGTTTTCCATTGTGTTCCAGAATCTTCCAGAAGAAGGTCCATTGTTGCACAGCTAATAAAAACTGTATAATATCAGAATATGGTCATAATTCAGGAATGTGTCCATAGAGAATGCAAACACTGAATATTTCAGCGCTCGTGTCCCACATTGTGTTTCCAAGCACCCAGTCTCAGGAGAAGAATACAAACCTCTCTGAGTCTCTCTGGAGACTCGCTCTTTTCCTCAAGATGTTCTTTCCATTTCTTTCTCCTTATTTGGTTTATTCCTTGACCTGGTTTCCGAGACGGACCCGTCCGCCGGTGTCTCCTGTAAGATCTGTGTATTAGAAGGATCCAGCTCAGTCCTCTCTGATCAAAGGCCATGACTGGATTCAGATTTGCTCAGCAGCGAAGAGAAAGCGTGCAGGCAGGGGACAATAGGATGCAGTTCACTTCCAAGGGTGTCGGAATTGATTTTCCTGGGAAAGGGCAAGTCGAGGCTGATTTGCACTTGCTGCATATCCAGTAAGACTCATGGGAGATGTCATTTTCTCCCAGAGACTGCGGGATGGAGATTCAAAACATACAATAGTTGCGGAATAAATTGTGTCCAGGAATTCGGCGCGTAGGAAACGGTGAAATAAAACACACGTAAACTCGGAGACTGTACAGAAAGAGGGAACAGCACGGCAGTTCATCTTTTGTGATAAATCCCTCCAGAGACATTCAGCCCATGCGGACAAATCAACACATTTTTCTGTCTTTCCCTTATTTTCTCCGCCATTGATTTTTGCTGCAGCTCATCTTTGTGATTTTAGAGAGAGAGAGAGAGAATGTGTGTCTCACTGATGAATAAATTCTGAATTACCTTATAAATGACTTTTGAACCATTGAGTGTTGTTCCATTATCTATTGATACGTCAAATCTCTTTTCATTTTAATTGGAAAAACATCTTCTTTAGTCAATGATGTGAATTAGGGTGAGTCAGAGAACTCTGATTTATAGCGCTGATTCGGATGCCCTTTGTTCTTGCACTGACATCACTGCAAAAAATGATCTTACTCCAGATTTTTCTTGTTTTCTAGTTCAAATATCTAAACATTCTTAAATCAAGATACATTTACTGGAGAAGCAAAATGACTGAAGATGAAAAATGAAGTGAGTTTGTGAAAAATAATCTTCATTCCAAGGGAAATCTAGATTATTGACTCCAATGACAGATATTTCTTCTTGTTTTAAGCACAAACTCACTTCATTTTCATGATTTTTTTTCATTAAACAAGATTTAATATCTTCCCCAGTAAATGTATCTTGATACCTTGGTGGGCGGTGCCTCCAATAAGGGGCGGAGTCTCTGCACCTAAAGACTTTGACTTCAGCCAAATGCTGTTGATTTACATTTCAAAATAAAAGTTCTTAAATTAAACACTGTTACATAAAATTTAGTCGTTAGTTAAATAAAGTTGTAAAACATGCTATTTAAATGAATACATCTATATAAATAAATATACATTATAATAAGTAAATGTATCTTTGATTTTCGATATTTTTAATGAAAAGCAAGACAAAAACACTGTGCAGGTTTGCAGTGAAGGAGTTAAAATAAGAAATGTTTGCACTGAAGTCCATCTCCTGTTTAACCAAAGCCAGCGAGCAGGTAAATTAGAAACAGCAGTGTATTTTTACTGATCCCCTATCGCTGACGCCGTGTGTTCAGATACAAAGAAACCAAAGGCCACGCTTTCCCTGCCGTCCGAATAAAACATGAACATCTCATGACAACACACACACACACACGTCCATCTCCTTAATCCACCGTCACTATGAGAGAAAAGCCTATCTAGGGTGATATTTGAGGAGAGCAATGGTTGTTGGCTATCCGTAAGTCCTCTTTGGTAAAGGATATAACTGGGATTATGTCCGCATCGGTCTTCCTTTAGAACAGGGAGATGAATTCTAGTTTGAGCATCTCCAAATGTGGCCGCCGGGATCATGCTAATATTTATGATTACTTAGCCGAGGTTCTTATCTGCAAACTGCCACACTGCACCGGAATAATTCTGCTCCACCGCAGTATCTCACCATCGATTTCTTCTTTAAAGGAGGCAAAATAACACAACATTAGGCCGGTGGCTTCAGCGCTTTGCCGGAAACAGATGAGGGTTTGGGGTGAGTGTGGAAATTGGAATGTCACATGACGATGATTGAGTGACAGGTGAAGGAATAATTATGGGGGAAAGTTACATAAGACTTCACCAACATACAAACTTAAAGTTTTCTTGCCTTGACTTTTACACAAACTATATGATTTATGCATGGTCTCAACATTTGAATGAAATTAACTAATATTAACTGAATTTAAATTTAAATTTGAATGTGACATTATTGAACACTGAAATACTTACAATAGAAAAATTATTCACTATTATTACTTCCATTTTTGTAGGCACTAGCATTAGTAACGGAGAACTATATATATATATATATATATATATATATAAAAGAAACCGGAAGCGGACGTCGGAAGTAGAATTTTTTTGACTGAATTTATATATAAATCTGCAGACTGGAGAACACCAACACTGGGCGTGAACTACCAAAGTGGGCGGTGCCTCCAAAAAGGGGTGGAGTCTCTGCACCTGAAGACTTTCAATCCCGTCAAATGCCGTTGACTTACTTTCAAAATAAAAGCTTGTAAATTAAACACTGTTTTTTGCTGAAAGATGAATTGATCTTACATAAAATTTAGGCATTTGTTAAATTAATATCTTTTTCACCTAAAAACAGGAAATATTTTTTACAGCAGAATACAGCGTTTTTAATCATTTTTATGGATTTGTGTGAACGGAGTTTGTTTTGACAACATTGTTGTCTGTATGCGAAAAAAACGCAAAAGAAAAACTTTTCCTTTTTTAGTACATCACTACCTTAATGTACCCTTAATAACCACATCTCTAGACCTTGCGTTATTATAATGTGTAGTTAATAATTAGACCTGCAGACCTGTGCAATTTGTCAGTAAAAAATAGATACCACATTTAATATGTAAATATGTAACCACATATTTACTTGTCTTTTCACAGTGTTTTATATATATATATATATATATATATATATGATTTATACATCTTCTGAAAGCTAAATAATCTTTCTATTGATGTATGGTTTGTTAGGATAGGAGACAATATTTGTTCAAAATACATTTAAATATCTGGAATCTGAGAGTGCAAAAAAATCAAAATATTGAGAAAATCACCTGTAAAGTTGTCCAAATGAATTCTTTAGCAATGCATATCCACTCACAAAAATACATTTTTATATATATTTACAGTAGGAAATTTACAAAATATGTTCTTAACATCCTAATGATTTTTGGCATAAAAGAAAAATTGATAATTTTGACCCATACAATGTATTGTTGGCTATTGCTACAAATATACCCGTGCGACTTATGCTCGGGTCACATATATGTGTAAATACACCATTTGCAAGAATTGTTTTACATTTATGCATTTAGCAGACATTAAATTATATTTATTATTGCAATCATCTCATCATTTAGCAATTGAATTGCATTTCTTTATTCCAAGTATTTATTCCATAAAAGGACTGAATGAATTGTTCTGCATAATTTAACCAATATTTTTATGATATTTCCCACTCCTCTTGAAGGCCGTCAGTCCTTGTCAAGTCCTAACCCGTTGTTCCACCTCAGCACGTCTTTCACATACAGTATAAACAGAGTCACGATGCCTCGGTTCCTGTTGAGTCTCAATGTGCCAAAACACAGTGACCTTCAGTGTGTCTCGGCTCTGCTGGTAATTAGAACAACAGCACTCGTTAGCCGTCGACTGTCAGCCTCCTGTGATTTTGTCCGTTTACCCCAGAAGCTTCACACACCGGCGTGAGCCAACATGGTCAAACATGGAGAACATCAAAGTGCAGATGTGTCGTGTGTGCAGAAACATCAATTAAATCATTACCCACAATTCCCTTCTGAGCCTCGGACCTTCTGATTGCGTCTCGTTGAAATGTCAAAACGTGGAACGTATCTCATCTTTACGGCAGGGATGAAGTGATTCATTCCCTCGTGTCCATTTAAAAGAGTTCTCCCACATTAACACCTTCTCAGCTCACTGATTCCACAGCTCCTTTTTTTAGGGAAGCTGGGAATAACCCGCTCCTGGCTGTAAAGGGCGAGTGTGTGTGAGTTCATCCCAAGAGATCGTCGAGTGATTACACACACATTACAGTCCTGTGTCACGTTAAAACTGCACTTGCTTCTAATAGCGTCTTTCCTTCCTTCCTTTCCTCCACCCTCCCCTCACTCTTTTACTCCATTCCTTTCTTTTTCTACCCGAATGACTGTGAAAATAACCTCAGAACAAAAGGTCAAGTGACTGTTATTTTGCTTCTCTGCACCCTTCAGTTTTGTATTTAAGGGCCGGAGCGATAGAGGTGGTCTAGCATGAAATTGTAATGCGGCGATAAACAATAGAGCAGCTCTGCGTTACACAGATGTGTGTGTGGGTGAGGCGTAATTTCACATCAACCCTGCAATCATGTGTGCATACTGATTCTGTGCCGGACCACAATGCATATTATGTGCTTTAATGCATGTCTGCTATTTTTTAAAGATATATTTTTAAACTGTATTATAACATCCAAACCCATCAACTCATTTCTCTCTGTTCGTCGTCAACTCATTAATTTTCAAAGTGAGCTGCATGGCGACTTTCGGGTGAAATGAGCTACAGGCGACAAGATGTTGGCATGTCCAGCGACGTGACTATAAGTTGAGAAAAGTTTCACTTTATGTAAATGTGCAGCGACTACCAATGAGATGAAGACAGCAGGACTCAGTCTCCTGACAGATGATGCAGTGCGGTTCATCTTCGCATTGAGCAACTTCCTGATTTCGTATGACATGTTTCTATTTGTGGACAATAAATTATTATGGAAAAGTGAGAAACATTGAATGTATTGTGTGCATGTGCAGGAGTCTAACGCACATCTTGTGGGCAAAAATGTACTTTTTAAATTAATCACACAATTCTGTGATTCAGTGAAGATTAACTCTAAAAACTTCTCACATCTCAGGAAAGAGATTACTGACATAAAATGAAGTGCAAGGGTTAAAGGGTTAGTTCATCCCAAAATGAAGATTCTGTCATTAATTACTCTCCCTCATGTCGTTCCACACCCGTAAGACCTTCGTTCATCTTCAGAACACAAATTAAGATATTTTTGATGAAATCCGAGAGACAGCAATATAATCAACATTTTCAAGGTCCAGAAAGGTACTAAAGACATCGTTAAAACAGTCATGTGACTGCAGTGGATCAACCTTAATGTTATGAAGAGACGAGAATACTTTTTGTGTGCAAAAACAAAACAAAAATAACAACTTTATTCAACAATTTCTTCTCTTCCTTGTCATTATCTTCCGCAGGTGACGCAGTAACACAGTGAAGCTTCTGTGTTTACGTCTGAATGACGGCTCAGTATTGGCCAAAGCTGATCACATGATCAGCACGACGCATGTGTTTGATTCTGACGCAGGAGCCGACGTTCTGACGATGAACCTGGAAGTGCTGGACGTAAACAACGAATGAGAATGACACAGAAGAGGAGAGATTGTTGAATAAAGTGGTTATTTTTGTTTTGTTTTTGTGCACAAAAAGTATTCTCGTCTCTTCATAACATTAAGGTTGATCCACTGCAGTCACATGACTGTTTTAACGACGTCTTTAGTTCCTTTCTGGACCTTGAAAGTGTTGATTATATTGGACGAGTCATAAACCTCTCGGATTTCATCAAAAATATCTTAATTTGTGTTCTGAAGATGAACGAAGGTCTTACGGGTGTGGAACGACATGAGGGAGAGAATCTTCATTTGTGGGTGAATTAACCCTTACAGCTGTCAGAATGAGAAGAATAATATTGGTTTGTTCATTGGTGTGTTTTGGGTGTTCTACCTTTTTAATCAACAATATTAGTTTAAAACATGTTTGAAAACAGTCATTATTTTGCAGTTTTCTTTGATGCGCAGAAATTACACACTTTTAAACATTTAATGCTGTAGCACACATTCAAATGCTAAAATTTGGTGATTGTGAAAATATTCGCTTATGAGTTGCAAGCATTTGAGATATAAATATATATATATATATGATATAGAAATCATTTGAATTTGGATCTCAGTGTCCTTGAGTCTTAAGAGCTGCCTTTTATTTAATAATAAAAAAGAAATGCCGTGTAATCAGACTGTATTGTGAGCTGAAATCATAACCAAATTTCATCATTATTTTCAACACCACCTCCATTCAAGGGGGAGTGGCTCTGTGCGGTGGAATTTTATCATTCGTGATTTGATTGGCCCGTCGCTAATCCCCTGTCTCTGCGAAGTCCCATTCCATTGGACTTTCTCCCTGTCAATCAGACTGTCTTCGCCCGCCCACCCGTGGCGCCAAATAAGGCACATAGTATCGCTGTGTGTGTCAGTAGCCCGGACGGCTCGCTCTCATCCCGCACTGGAGTCAAGCGCGCTCGGCTGCGACATGACCAGAGCCCCGCAGACCTGGCCATTCAAATATGGAGCTTTTTAAAGCGATCATTTCGGTGCTTTGGATATTATTGCTCAACAGAAACGAGGAGTCCCGTGCAGAGGAAGGTATGGATCATCTTTATGATTGTTTAGATGCCAGGTCATTTTTTTCCCCCCGTACAGACGGGAAGTGTAACTCTCACTGCAGGTGTGTGCTTTCATATTCCAGATCTGTAAAGTAAAGTTCATAAACAGATCGAATCTCTAAAGCTTTTGAATAATGAGAAGCAGATTCACGAGGAATCCGCTATAGGACAGACCGCAACAATGTTGCAACAAAATGTTACATGTTCATAAATAAAGCGCTGGAAGTGATTGAACATTGTTACATTTATTCTCGCAGGAAATCACACTAAATGATGGTTGTTGTTTTGTTTCAAAATAAAATTGTTAATATAAACACTTTTTAGTGTTATAATATGGAGATTAAAATGACAAGATAAGATAAAAAATTATCTTAATGTTTTATTTTGTCATTTTAAACTGTTTTTGTTAGATTTTTCTTTGTCATGCCATTTTAATCTCTTTATTATAATACTACAAAAGACGGTTTCTGTTATTCTGGATTCACAATAGGTGTTTCCTGACTGTGCGGCTCATGGTGGGATTGTTTGACAGTCATGAAGCTTCAGCAGTTCTGATGCCAGGCTGTCGCATTAGGCTCAGGTGAGGTCAACTAAGCGTCCTAATGAGTGGCATGGCACAGAGAGGGAAAGAACAGATAATAGCGGCGTCCCTTCAGGCTCTTTGGCTGTGCTGAAGAATCCCAGCTGAGCCAGGCTGCTCTCTCTCTCTCTCTCTCTCATGGCTGAACTCTGCCAGCCTCTGTCCTCTGCTGGAATGCTGGTCGACTGGATTAGAATCGTTGCCTTAATGAATGTTTTGACAGCGATTAATTGCTGTGAAAGCGATGTGTTCTGAAAGGCCTTGTGTGTCCGCGGTGATATATGGAGGGTTTCTGATTGAGCTGAATATGTTCTCACTGTACGAGAAGCTTTTGTCCACAATTACGTCCCGGTCCTGCTGCGTCGCTTCTCTTTGTGTTCAGCATCACTGTGTTCTCTCTGTATTCATCAGTGGCAGGTGGATTCAGACTGATGAAAGCTCTTTGTTGGTGCAAGTTATACTAAGACTTCACCTAAAAATGAATATGATATAATATAATATAGCGTTTGAGGTCAGTCAGTATATTTTTTTTAAAAGATACTAATATTTTTATTCAGTAATAATGCATTAAATTGATCAAAAGTGACAGTAAAGACATTTTTAATGTTACAAAAGATTCTATTTCAAATAAATGCTGTTCTTTTGAACTTTCTATTCATCAAAGAATCTTGAAAAATCACAGTTTCCACTAAAATATGACTGTTTTCAACATTGATAATAATCATAAATGTTTCTTGAGCATCAAATCATTATATCAGAATCAGGATCATGTGACACTGAAGACTGGAGTAATGATGCTGAAAATTCAGCTTTGATCACAGGAATAAATTACACTTTACTATACATTCACGTAGAAAATGGGTAATTTAAATTGTAATAATATTTCACTATTTTTACTGTATTTTTGATCAAATAAATGCAGCTTTGGTGAACAGAAGAGATGTCTTTTAAACTATGGTAGTATGTCGAATGGCAAGCGTTTTCTCCGTTCTCAGTCTCCGTCTGGAGGCACAGGCCCTCATTCCTGACCCCTCAGCTCTAACACACCTTGGCATCTCATTGTGGGCTAATTTACTGCTTTTTAGTGTGATTGCGGCTGTTGCTGTGGCGCAGCTCTTTCAGGCATGTGCCGGTTGGTCATGCTGTTCCTCTCTGTCAATTCAGACCATATGAGGGCACTTACCTAGGAAAGCTTTTTACGCCTGTCATCTCGGTGCTGGCTTCCATCAACAGACTCTGCCAAACTCGTCCTGCGTGGCATTGTGCTTCCCAAGTTGTTGGGAGAAGTGTAAAATCTTGGGCTCTGAATATTTATTGATTAAATCAAAACTGGAAATTCAAACCGCTCCACGTAATAAAAGCATGATTTTCAGTCGTACCTCGGTCTGTGCTGGCCGTGCCTTCACTAGTTGTTGAAGCCGGCAGCCGGACTGTGTGGCGAAGGTGAGAGTGATTTGTGAGGTTGGCAGGCGTAACAGTGACTTTAAGTGTGGACTCACAATGAGCAGGAAAGAAAGTGGAACAATGAGGGATGGAGACAGGAGACGGCTGTGTCCGGAGTAGGCAGTATATGGAGGTGGAAAGGCGGTGTTTGCGTAACATCCCAGCTCTATTTTAGCAGCCTTGATGCATTCTAACCTCAGAAGTGATTGATCTGAAGTGCACTATATAGGCAGCGACTCGTGCGTCATGGGAGAAGCAACTCAAAATTGATTTCAATGCAGCCGACGTGAGATGAATAATACTTGATTTTGGCATAAAAAACACATTCGACACATTGAAGTTACAATAATGGCCGCTCTGCTCTTACGTTAAGAAGAAGGTGGATTGCGTTTAGCATTTTCACAAGATCATATTCCCATCATTATTGTGGCTTCTGTTTTTGGTCAATATATCACACTCAAAACATGAGTTTAGGGAAGCAAAGAGAGAATTTATAACTTTAACTGTACATCCTGTCATTTGGAAGCTGACTTTTTTTGATGCAGGTAAAGTGTCTCGCTTTTGTCTTTTCTGACGGAATAATAATTATCTCATGCCATTATTGGAGCCTTAAACACATTACATAGTTAGTGTGAACCGTGCATTCATTTGAACAGTGACCGCAATTATACGGGTGGCTTGATGCAGTGAAGGAGATGCAGATAATGTAGAAAGCCGTCTTCTGTGCCATTAGAAATATGTTATTGACCCGTAAGAAGCTTTATCTGCTGCACATGTACAAATAGGTACTCTTGATACTGAAAAAAGCCTTTACAAATACTAGAAATCATGAAAAATGGAAATATTAATATAGTTTTTATGTCACGTTGCATGCTTGGCTGTTTCCTTTTTTTTAATTATGTGATGTCATTACGTTGCTGTCATGCCGGCAGCCAATCGCTGCATTGCTGACTGTGGTTTTTAGTATCGATACAGCGAACATGCAGAACTTAATCCAGACATTTTAATCAAATCTGCAAATTCATTTGAAGAACCGAATCAACCAGAGATCAGTTATCATGATTAGAAGATCTGGAATCTGTCAGATGTATTAGGCGAGGTACGAAGAACAGACACCAGGATTTCCTCTGCTGCCCGCCAGCTGTTTTGTATTGTTAAAGGGGTGGTTGATTTATGAATTCACTTTTTTAACTTTAGTTAGTGTGTAATGTTGCTGTTTGATCATAAACAACATCTGCGAAGTTACGACGCTCAAAGTTCAATGCAAAGAGAGATATTTTCTTTTACAGAAATTGCAACAAACGGCTGCTACGAGCTTCTTCCTGGGTTGGTGACATCACTAACCCTAAAATTTACATAAACCCCGCCCCTGAGAACACACGACAAAGGGGGCGGGGCCATGTGGGGCTGCTTTAGAGAAGAGGAAGAGTTGTTGTAGTCGAGAGTTGTTCATTTTACGCCACAAACGAGGGTCAATTCAACACAAAAGATGAACATGACGGCACATGCTAGTGCATGAGTTGAATCAACTCCACAGCAACTACATCAATTTATCCACTAACCATTCAGAAACGTCTAAAAGTTGTAACTTCTTCCTGAGTCTCTCCATCAGTGTCGACTCCGGTTTGAACAATGTAAGGCTGAACACCGTTACTGACAATCCTCATTTTGGCTGCGTGAGATTCTCCAGCTTTGTTGTTGTTGAGCTGTTAAAGCTCCGCCCTCTTCTGGAAAGCGGAGCTCATTTGCATTTAAAGGGACACACACAAAAACAGCGTGTTTTTGCTCACACCCAAATAGGGGCAAATTTGCCAAGCTATAATAAATGATCTGTGGGGGATTTTGAGCTGAAACTTCACACACACATTCTGGAGACACCAGAGACTGATATTACATCTTGTGAAAGAGGCATTATAGGATCCCTTTAAAAGATCAGTATATGCTCATATCCTTGGCTCATCTTCTCGCCTGTATATTATATGCACCTTGGTCTTGAAATCTCACTGTTTTAGTACATTCTCACATTAAGTGTTTTAGAACGTCCCGCTGTTTTAGTGATTGACATGGATAACAAGTGCATAACACTTGCATTTTGTACACATATTTTAGTTTTTCTGATCTAAATATCCGTGGCTTGAAAGTTGGCAGGCTTGTGCTGCAGTTGTTTTGTCCTCCAGGTCTCTGAACTGTAAACTGTGAACAGTCATGATTTCCCGTAGTATCCTGTGTGGATGTCACAGGAGAATCTTTACATTCAGCATTACTTGAGCTCTGGTAATTAAGCTTGATCTGTTTCATCACTAATTGACAAAGTCCTGTATCGAGTGGAAGCATGGGAATCAATGTGCTGTTGTTCTCTGCGGGTCACCGGGATTCGTCTTCGTTCCTGGTGAGGACAAGTTTCTGCTGGATCTGCAGGAATGCCCCTGAAGGCAGAGTCGTGTCTGAGGAGGTTTTGTGAGGAGGATGGATGTTTTATTACCAGGAGAATATGAATGTTTCTGGAATGTTGCACAGCTTCATGAAGGTGAAAAATGAAACGTGCTTCATGCTGTCAGGAGAAGGTTGATTGTCCTTCCAGCTGCATTGTGTAGATGCTTTTGAATATTTATCTCAGACAGCTGGCAAAGAAAGTCTGCTTATGTTCCTGACCTCTTGTTTTGCTGATCTTTACATTTTAAGACAAAGTCTTTAGTGTGTAATGTTGCTGTTTGAGCAGGAAAACGTTCCTCCAGCAGGAGTTCTTCTCAATATCAGTTTCTGAACTCCTGAAACGCCTCCATCTTGAGTTTTCTTCACAATATTCCTCATTTAAATAATTCATGCGCAGAATAAAGGGGCGGGGCCTGGTTGAGTTAGTTAGTAGCGTGTTGAAACTGGCGGTTTCAACATCAAGACTTTATAAAAGGGTATAATACGGCGTCTCTAGACGAGCATTTCCTTTGTGAAAACGGACTGTTTGTTCCCAGGTTTTCTTAATGTGGTTCAGTAGCGTGATTGTAATATGGATATTAGGGATGATGAAGAGGACCGGTTTGCTGGGGGCGGCTCACACATGCAGATGTGGCCTTATGTAAGACTCCAGACCTCCGGCTCTTTTAGAGGTTTAATGAATAAAACAAAGGAGCAGTTGGGAATAAATATTGCTTTTCTCCAGCTGTGCAGCAAAACTAGTCGTGAGCTTCTTCTTCAGGTTCACATGTAGAGATTTTAAAGCAGATCATGCTTTTTTTGCATGGTCAACACATTCCCAGAGTTAACTAGGGATGTTGTTATTGATTTAGGGACATCATCTGTCCCGCCAGATCTGATATAATGAAAGCCGATAGCTGACATGAAGAGTTTGCATAATTCATTTAGTGTGGCAATGCGACGTATTGATCAAATAACTTTTTGACAGTAAATATTATGAAAATGAAACTGGTAGAATTTTTTTTGGTTTCATACTAAATTAAGAAACCACAGAATGCATTAAAAAAACATATATAAAAATGTAATTAAAAATGTAAAACACAAAATAAAAATAAAAATAAAATAAATTAAAAATTTCTAATGTTTGGAAATGAGCATATAATTATCTTTTTTTGTTTTTTAGGAAATGTGTAATCTGTCACATGCAGTTTCAGGTGTTAAAATAAAAAAAATAATAATGAATTATGAAATAATGTAGCCATGTGTTGGTGCAATGCAAAAGTCTTCACCCCGGGCCAGCCTCGGGTTAAGCAGTGATTCTAAAACAATTCAAAAAGTCAAACCAGAAGAGACTGTGTGATTTAGAAGATTTAAGACAACCAGAGAAGTGTTATTTGGACCTTTCCACAAGTGGACAAACTGTACAACAACCCAAGTTGGGTTAAAAATGAAAAAACCCAGCGATTGGGTTAAATGTTTGCTGGGCAGTTTCATTTAACTCAAATATTGTTTAAAAATGGCTATATGTCTGGCTTAAAATGAACCTAAAATATCTTGGGGATTAAAAATCAGACACATAATTACTAGAGGAAACAATAATAATCAAAAGGAATTTAATAATTTTTTATTGTTTAATTATTATTCATTAAACACATTAATAAATGTTCATTTATTGAACATATTAATAAATGTTAATTTCCAACATACTTTGGGTTCATTTTAAGCAAGAAATACAGTCATTTTTAAACAATAATTGAGTTAAATAAAACTACCCAGCATGTTAGGCAAACATTTAACCCAACCACTGGGTTAGTCCATTTTTAACCCAACTTGTGTCATTTTTTTAGAGTGTAGCAATGCTGTAATTTGTCCAATTAATCCTTAAACCTCATGAATATTCTGTCAGTCTGAAATAACTCATGATTACCTTAACCCAGACTATTTTAAGTTTGTTGCGTCAGCGTTTCACTCTTCCTGTGAGCTTGTTTTACTGGACCTAATGCATTTCTAATGCTCTGCCGATACATCAGTGGTGGATTCGGTCTCAAAGCTCATAACAAAAGCCACGTGTCACGTCTCCACTGGGGTCCGCTTAAACTTTAATGTTTCGTTCAGCATCCTCACAGCACTGAACTGTTGCTCGACTTCAAGGGTTTTCTATTTGAGCCACCTGATATGTAAAGTGGATTGTGAGTATCGTTGAGTGATTCGGATGGACACTTTACTCTGTCCTGAGATGTGTCTGCCTCTCCCTGTCTGGTATATGCCAGCGTGACAGACTTGCGTCGCTGGCCCCTCGGCCCCTCAGATGCCCGTGAAGCAGCGGTCCGGTGATGTGCGAAACCCCATTAATCTTTTGAAGAGGCATTTGACCTTTCAAACTCATTAAGCGCTGCAACCTCGCACATGCCGGATACGAGCCGTCCCGCTCGCCTCCTCCGTCTCCCTCTGCCCCCTTTATCAGGGCCCAGATAGGATCAATGTTCTCTCTCCTTCCCTCACCGCGCAGCTTTGACCAGCGACCTGGAAAATCACCCGACCTTTTAATGCGTGGTTTCCCGCTGATGAATAAATTCATAAATTGCATGCTCCGGCATGAAGGCTTTACCCAGCCTCCCCAGAGCCGAGATCAGGGCCTGACTTCTGCGATCGCTCTCGCTCCCGGCAGGAGGAAAACACCCGGCGTTGAGTTAAAGGAGTCGGACTCGTGGTTGGAGACGTGGCGTAGCGGATGCTCGGAGTTGTGCTGCTCATTTGGGAGACATGAGGAATACGTTTTCAAAAAATCAAATAGGTTGTTGAATTAGAAGTTGAGTTATTTTTAATCGTCTTAACTAATTAAAGCACCACTACAAAAACATCAAAACTCATTAATCAAGTGTTATTTTAGTATTATTTGTATTACATTAATGAGCATTTATTTTCTGTTTTCAGTTTAAATTTAGTTAAACTACATTTAATGAAGTTTGCATTAATGATGCAAATGTCTGATCTTGTTTTCTGCCATCTTACTATAAAAAGTGGCAAAAAGGCCAACATAAAAAATTATTTTTTCCTAATTTCACAGGGAGATTTAGTGAAAATTCACATCTATCTGTCATTGTTTGTGTCCCGCAGGCAGAGCTGTGCCTGAATCTGTGTGGCTGAATCTCAAGCTCCGCAATCAGCATGTGAAGTGTGTGTGTGTGTGTGTGTGTGTTTACTCTGATTGCAATCAAAACAACCGAGGGTGGTCTGATTTCTCAGGCCAAAAGTGTGTGTGAGCATTGCACTAAACGGTTAACCCCAATCCAGGGTCCTCTCCAACCTCAGACGAGTCTTTGAACATTTTGTCCAGCTTGAAAGATAAAATTTACCTCGTTCTTTATTTTATAGTGGAACGTTTGTGTAATATCACAACTGGTGCTTCATCTAGAGGCATATAAATCCTGGCACGCTTGGAATGGATACTCCAGAGATAACAGCTTGATTTATCGGCGTTTTTACTCTTGTTAAGATGTTCGGACGTGCACTGTGATTGCTTTTCAGTGTTTGGAAGGCTTTAGGTTCTGTTGAAGAAGCTGATTTCTCAGTTTGCTGATAGAATGTTTATTATCGTGTGACGATCTGTGCAGGTTTGGATTCAGAGCTGCAACAACTGATCGATTCAAATTTGATAATGATAATAGCTGACGATGAATGTCATTATAGATCATTTAATGCTCTTTTATTGTAATGTTTATACTTGGAGAAGTGTATAGTATGCCATTTAATTTGTTGTTTGCTGTTATGACTGGTCATGTGACATGAAACCTAATGGCGTTTCACCTGGACATCATCGATGTTGTGATGTGTGGAATCTCATTAGAGTGAGTAAATGATGGTAATTTTTAGTTTTTTGGGTGAACGATCCTTTAAGTGTGTGTGTGTGTGTGTGTGTATGGTGATGTAATGTGTGGTCAGATGGTCAGTTGGTCCTCTTTCTCAGAGCCAGATGGGAGACTCACAGGAAGTGCCAGTTCCTCCTCTCTATCCACTTTCGAGTCTGTCCACACACACACACACACACACACACACACACAAACAGGCGCACCTATCTTAGTGGGGTCTCTCCATAGGCGTAATGGTTTTTATACTGTACAAACCGTACTTCCTATCCCCCTACCCTACCCCTATCCCTAAACCTAACCATCACAGGAAACATTCTGCATTTTTACATTTTCAAAAAAACATCTTTTAGTATGTTTATTAATCCATTTCCCTCGTGGGGACCGCTGGCTGGACCCCACAATGTAGGTGATCTCAGGTTTTTATTACATTGTGGGGCCATTTGGTCCCCACGATGTAATATAAACAAGAACACACACACACACACACACACACACACACACACACACACACACACACACACACACACACTCAAGTTAATGGCTGTGTGTGTGTGACAGCGTCACCCTTTATTTCTCCTTGTCTCTGAGGTAATTGTAGATTACTTTAGCACTCCTTGAAGGTCAGCTCAAGGACAATTTAGCAGACAGAGTCTAAATGAGAAGAAATAGGATTCACCTGGCAGGGTATGGGTGTGTGTGTGTGTTTCTGACCCAGCGTGCTGCTCATCCAGTGTGTTGTGTGGACGTCCGTCAGTGACCGATGTTGCGGTGGCCTCGTGTCTTTGTGCGGATGCTGAATGACTCCAATACAGCCACTGCTGACCATTCATTACCACAGAACTCTCTCAAATATGACTCCGTTAATAACTACTGATGCAGAACAGTACATGTGCTGCTGTATGGAGGGTCTTCTGAAGCCATACGATAACCGTATCGAACGACTGGACTGAAAGTCTTCTCAGATCTCATTAAATTCAATTGTGGCATGTCAAGATTCGTCATGCAATGTTTGACATCCATAATGAAACGCACAAGAACCAATGATGTTCCATTATGAAATCTCATCATGCCATATTTGAACTTATTTGAGCTTATGTCACATTGACTGCTGCACCTGTAGTATACTTATCAAATCCTGCTGCGGTTTTCTTGATGTTTTCTTACTAAAGCAACAAAGTACATGCACTACTGTTCAAAAGTGAGCCAAACCTTTGAACTGTAGTGTATACAACAGGTAGCAAAGGTGCAAATCGATGTCACCAAATGCCAACCTGAAGGCAGAGCACATAAAAGCACAGTGAATTCTTTAGTAGAAGGATGCTGGGAATTATTGATGGGCATGGTTTGTATTAGGGCATTTTTGTAATGTGAGAATTATATGTGTAGGTGTTTTTTACACAGAGTCTCGGTCTGTAGTTCAGAATTTGAGAGTCATTCTGCTGAATCAAAGTTCAACGAATACTTCAGTTTCCCAAATCCTCCAATACAACTGAAACAATTGTATTGGATTAAATGTCATTGCACCTTGGAGGGACTTTGGAGGAACTTTTTCATGCTCAAACAGCAACACACTAAAGAAGGATGAAGTGAATAATTCCTCGTATTTTGCAGCTTGAAAATCCCAACTTTTTTTGACTTTGCATCCTTTGACCACTCAGGTCACCCAATAACAGCTGATCAGCCATGTGCTGTAAACCACTGCGAACATCTCAGCAAATGCATAGAAATGCTTTTAAACAATGCGCTAGCGGCGTCTTTTGCTCAGACATGACTTGCTCTTCTGAAATTCTAATGTCTAATGTCATTATGTAACTCCACTTAGTTATGCGCTTACACATGTGCTTTTAGCTTCATTGACACAGTCCTCTGATCGTACATGCACGCTTCACTCTGTTCGCCGGTCCTGCTCAGGAGAGTGCAGATGTGATGAAAAATTCAGAGCTGTTCTGTGGGTTGAGCAAACTTGAGTTGAGAATACTGTTAAATAGTGCAGCAGTCACAAAAGGCAGCGGTTTAAAGCACTAGAGCTGCACGATTAATCGTTAAAAGATGTTCTCGATTTAGACACCCATGTGATCTTATTCCTATATAATGATTCAGTTCTGTCTATTAAAGCTTTGACAAGTACGATCACAGTGAACATTCAGATCTGTGTTCTGATCCAGAGAGAGCAGTTGTCATGTATAGGTATGAAATGGCTTCACAAACAGTCTTTTCAACCACATTATTATCATTATAGTATCATTATAGTATCATTATTTCTGTGTTACAAGCATTCACATTATCACTGAAGTGCTGGAATAAAAGTTTATAGTTCAGATATAAACACTGATGTGTATAGTAGTGATCAAAATGGAGTAAATCACCTTTTCACCAATGACACTCATAAAAAAGGGAAGTCTTTATGAGTGTTATTGAATCATTCATTCAACAAATTTGTTTAAGATTCATCCAGTAATGAAACAAGTGAAGTCTTTATGAGTGAATCATTGAATCATTCACTCAACAGATTTGTTTAAAAAAGCTGATTCATCCAGTAATGAAACAAGTGAAGTCTTTATGAGTGAATCATTGAATCATTCATTCAACAGATTTGTTTAAAAACACTGATTCATCCAGTAATGAAACAAGTGATAGGCTT